>CANTUR010000220.1:0-600000 GCA_947683625.1 Mallotus nudiflorus | reverse complement strand
CCCCAATATTGATGGATAGTAATTTTAGATACTCAACTTCGAAATCTACACCAATTTTATAAGTAAGAATAATAGTTACACTATCATAATTTGACCGTTCTCTTATTTCTACTATAAAATAATAAAGTTTAACTAATTTTTGGATATTTAATTATTTTCTAGAAAGCAATTAAATTTTAATTCCAATTGATTTTAAATACATCCAAATGGTGATCAAACATTATGAACATCTGATTCACCAAAAATCAATTTTTCCCTCTTGCAATATATAAATTAAATGTAAGTTTATTATATTATTAAAAGAATTGATGATTTTTTTTTTAAGGAAACCTACAAGGAGACCTGTCGTAGCATTGCAACGTACGTTCACATTCATATTAATTTAAGAAGTAGCTTTGACAAACACAAATGAGAAATGGAATCCAAGGGACAAAACCTATAATGCAAAAATAGAGAGATGAAGCATCACTGAATGTTTGATGGTTATGCTCAAGGTATCTCAAGTCGCCACCATGTCAACCACCAACCATCGATCACATGGCTAGAAAATCTTTTCGAGGCCGACCAACTGATCTTCTCACATGTACATCCAAAAATAACATCGTAAAAACAGCAAGGAAACTTGCCTTGATAAGTTCAAGTATTTCAACCATATATACATATATTTGTAGTGTTGTTGTATGCGACAATATAACTTTATCTAGGGTGAGTAAGAACCGTCCGAATCCAACTTTTTGATCCGACCTAATTTGAAAATTTTGACCGGTTTAGCTGTCGAGTGAAAAGATGATTCGGTTCAATTGAGGATTAAATGAATATTCGGATTTCGGATGATAGTTCAGAGGAGGTATTTTATTTCCCGACCTGTTCGAATTTTCGATATTACCCTTTATTAAAACAACGTCATTTAAAACTAGGGTTAGTATGTATATATATATATATATATACATAAAACTCTAGTTCCTTTCATTTTACACTTCTTCTCTCTTTCGCCGTTCTTCTAGAGCTTTTTTTTGTCTGTTCTCTCACTTCTTAACAGAGTATCTCTTCTACTCCTCTAACCTTTATGTCTCTTTTGAACCTCAAAGAAACCCTAGCAACTCTTGATGTTCATCTTTCTCTTTTTTGTTCTCTCAATCTCCTTTTATGTTTTGAAATCGCAACGATTTTTTTTAACAGATTATCATCTCAAATGACGTTCTATTTATTAATGGTAAATTGGTAATATATTACATATCTTGTCATTTTTGTGTTGGGTTTTTGATATTTTCATAATTTTTTGTGGTTATTTGTATAAAGATATAGTTTATATCTTTAAAAGTATAGCATATGAGTATATTTATATTGATATGTGTAAAATATATTTTTTGATCTATGTTATATACTTATATTTATAGATCTATGGTCCATGAATTTTTTTTTAAATTTTTTATTTTTTAAATTTTTTATTGATTTGTGTAAAGGTTTTGTTGTATATATGTTATAATGTTTAGATCTATGATCGATGATAATTTTTTGTTTTTTTTAATGAAAAAATTTGATTTTTTGAAATTATTTTTGATATGTGTAAATTTTTTTGTTATATATATGTTATATGTTTAGATCTGTGGTTGTTGATAATTGTTTTATATTTCTTTGTGATATATTTTTATTTTTTGGGAATTTTGTTTGATTTGTGCAAAATTTTTTGTGTTATATATGTTATATTGTATAGATCTATGTTGAATGATACTTTTTTGTAATTATTTGTGAAAATTTATTAATTTTTCATCATTTTTTTCCATATGTGCAACATGCATGTAAACAAAAAGGTATTGATTATAGATTTATAATTATTTTAATTAAAAGTTGTAAAAGTATTTTATTTCATTTGATAAAAAATAGTTTTTATTTTTTTTTATCGTTTTTGATATGTCATATGTGTATTGTAAAATAATTTTTATTTTTAATGTATTTAACATTTCAAGAGATTATTGTATTTTGTATGTTATTTTTGTGCATATATATTCATTTAAGATTTTATGTTAATACTGATTTATTTAAATAACGTGTAAATAATTTTGTTGTTGTTGTTGTTCTGTCATGTGTATGTTTCTAAAGTTACTAAGTGGTGGAAGATTAAATTTGTAACAAAAATAAAGTCGTGGAAGCATAAGCTTTTACAAATTCAGTTGTAACTGTGTAACTTTTCAAATAAAAGGGGCAGAAGCAGTCACTGCCTCACTGCGATCTCAAATTCTAAATATTGCTTTAGCAGCAATATAAAGGTATTGAGTAGTCACTTTAATTTTTTTTTTATGTGAGATTGTGATGTGCAAAATTATTTTGCTTCAACCTGTGAACTGATTCTTTATTCTATTTTATCTTTCTGTTTTTATGTCATTAATAGAGATGGCCAATACTAGTGGCAATACCAATGCCACTGGTTTGAACATTGAGATGGTGGTGGAAGCCCCAAGTATTCCTGCTGCTGAGCAGACATAGATTGAGCGTCAGCTTAAAGTTGTTGCTAAAAAATGAAAGGAGATTGAACCAAAATCTAAAGTTTGGCAGTACTTTAAGAGAATTAAAGATGAGAATGGTGTTGTCATCAAGGGTAAATGTATATATTGTGCTACTTCCTATAATGCTTACTCTAAAAACATGACACTTCATCTTTAAAAAACCATGTCATGAGTTGTTTGAAATTTCCACATTCTTTAGATGCTAGGTAGTCATTGTTAACTTTGTAACCTGCTGGGGTGGAAGCATAAGAAAATACTGAGTCTGCTGTCTTAGGGTCTTGGAAATTTGAGCAAGAAACTATTAGAAATTCACTTGCACAAATGGTAATTACAGATGAATTGCCATTTAAATTTGTAAAAGGGGGTGGTTTTAAGAAGTTCATGTCTGCTGCTTGTCCTCGCTTTAAGTTACCATCTAGATGGACTATAAGTAGGGACAGTTATACCATATTTGCTAATGAGAGGCTTAAGCTTAAAAATTTTTTTAAGTCACACTGTCAAAGAATTAGTATCACTATTGATTCTTGGACATCAATTTAAAGAATTAATTATATATGTGTGACTGCTCACTATATCGATGATGGGTGGAATTTGCATAAACATATAATATCTTTTGTCCATGTTACCTCTCATAAAGGGGAATACATTTGTAAAACATTAGAGAATTGTTTGATTGAGTGGGGAATTATATATGTATTCTTAGTCACAATGGATAATGCATCCTTTAATGACACTACTCTGGGGTATTTTAAAAAGAAAATGTTAGTTAGGGTGCCTTTGCTGTTAGACTAAAATTTCTCCATATGAGATGTATAGCTCATATATTGAACCTAATTGTGAATGATGGCTTAGAAGAAGTTAATTCTTTTGTTAAAAAAGTAAGGGAGTCAGTTAGATATATGAGAAACTCACCTTCTAGGTTGAGTAAATTTAAAGAGCTTTTTCAACTGTTAAGGATTGAATCCTGTTGACTTTAACAATAATCAATCTTAATTTTAATCTTAACAAACTTAATTTTGAGCATTTAATTTGTTTGTTTAAGTGTGTATAAGTTAGGACTCCATTGGAAGTTAAAATAAAGTATGATTATCTTGGGTTGATTCGACCTCTGTGATTCAAGGAGGCTTTTAATATCCTTAGGGCTTTATAATGAGAAATTTATCTTCTTTACATTTAAAATAGACATTTTGAACTTTCTGAATTGGGCTTGCATGTCAAAATCCAAGTTCATTTATGCAAATAATAAGTCAAAATCAACATATGCAGCTACCATTTAAATTGCATAGCACTTAGTATTTTTGATATATCTAGAGCTACAAAAGCCCAATTAAAGTGATTCAAAATGATATGGAAATCTAAGTCAATATCTACAACTTTTATGAAGAAAGTATGGATAAATTCAAATGTCTCCAATAGAAAATCACGGCTTCATCTTGTGTATAGCTGTCTGACAGTAGTCTACATTTTAGATTGCACAACTCTTAGTATTTTGGACATATCTTGAGCTACAAATGTCTAATTTAGGTGATTCAAATTTATATGAAAATATAAGTCAAATATCTTAACTTTAATGAAGAAATTTTGAGTAAATTCAAATGTCTTCAATATAAAATCATGGGTTCAACTTGTGTATAACTATCTAATAGTAGTATGCATTTTAGATTACACAGCTCGTACTATTTTAGACATATCTTGAGCTAAAGAAGTCCAATTGAGGTGATTCAAAATGATATGAAAAGATAAGTAAATATCTACAACTTTTATAAAGAAAGTATAGGTAAAATCAAACGTCTTCAGTAGCTAATTATGGTTTCAATCCATATATAGCTGTATGATAGCATCACCTTTAATAATTCAAAATTATAAATATTGAATTCAAAATATAGACATTGGGCATATTATTTGCACCTCCAACAATTATATTTTTGAGTGTTTATCTATATAAATACCTTAAGAGCTAAATGGAAGTTAAGAAACTTGTTATCATTCATCTTTCTTAAGCTTTCAATTAAGCTCTCAAATTCTTTTAAACAATTCTTTATTTATATAAATCTTGTGAGAGTTGGTTGTGTGTTAGGAATAAAATTTCTCTTCATTTTAAATCTTGGGATAAATTAGAAGGGAAGTGAGATTTATCTTTAAAGGAATTGGTTTAAGTGTTGTCCATTAAAACACTTGGATTTGGTTTTTTTAGTGAGCCTTGAAAAATCAAGTTATAAGGTTATAAAAGTGAGCCATAAAAATCTTATGTAATCTTAATCTTGTGAATAAGATTGTGGGTGATTGAGAATCCTAACTTGGGGATAAGTTAAATAGAGATGTAAGATTTTTGTTGAATCCGAACTCTTTAAATTTTTGTGTTCTTCATTATACCTCTTAACTTCCATTCAATTCTTACAAAGAATTTTTTTAATTTCTCATTTTTATTTGATAGTCCTATTCACCCCCCTCTAGGACTTTTTTCAAGTCTAAATGCTCATTGTCTCTTGATGTCCCTATAAGGTGGAATTTCACCCACTTAATGCTTAAAACTGCCTGTTTATTTCATAAGACTTTTGATAAATATGAAGAAATTGAATCTTTTTATAGACATGATTTAAGGGATGATATTCTAGATTTTCTTGATTGGCTATGTGTTAAACAGATGGTTGACAAGTTGAAGCTTTTCTATGATATGACACTAAGAATATTTGGTTCAAATTATGTAACTGCAAATAACTTCTTTTCTAAAATTTATGATTTGAATTACAATACTGTTAAGATGCAATCATCTTCTGATTTTTCTGTTAAAAACATGGGCAACAACATGAAACAGAAATTTGATAAATATTAGGGAGACATAGAGAAAATGAATTTTGTGATTTTTTTACTACAATCCTTGATCCTCAGTATAAATTTGAATTTGTTGAATTCTCTATGAATCAAATGTATGGTCTAATGATGGGAAGCACATTGTATTTGAAAATGAACTCCGATCTTTATCTGTTATTTAATGATTATTTATCAACTTATGGCTTTTCTTTTGCATCTAAGTCTAGTGTTGGTACGCAGTCTAGCCATCTAAAACTCAGTTGTCTCTTTCTGGAAACATTATGTCTTTAATGAAAGAAAAATTCAAAAAGCATAAGTTTGATTCTAGTTTGCGTGGAATTAAATGATCTAAACTCGAAATATATCTTAGTAAGGCTATTGTGGAAGATGAGGGAACTTTTGGTATCCTCAAATGGTGGAAGTTAAATTCTGAGAGGTTCCCAATTCTTTCTTATATAGTTAAAGATGTTCTAGCTATTCCTGTTTCTACTATTGCTTCTGAGTTTGCATTCAGTACTAGAGGTAGAGTTTTTGATTATTTTTGAAGTTTTTTGAGTCAAAAAATAGTAGAAGGTTTGATATGTACACAGGATTGGCTCAGAATGCCAAACCAGACTGTTGGGGTAGAAGAATATTTAGAGGATTTAGAGTCATTTGAAAAAGGTCATGTTTTTAAAATGTTTTCAATTACTTGCGTTTGTTTATTATATTAATGCAATGCTTGTTTAAATTATAATTTTCTTCTTTTCTTTTCTTTACAGATCTTGATCCAGTGGACAGTGGCCCTTCTTTAGCTCAGTTAAATTGTTGACTGATGATAATTTCTCTATTAATATTATCCATTATTGATTCTATTAATATGTGGCTATTTGATTACTAAAGCTGCCTGTCTGCCTACCTCCTTTTTAAAATGTTGTTGTTGTGTGTACTATCTATGACCAACCTGACCTGAAGTAGCTTTTTTTAATGGTTGAGGTGTCTGTGTTGTTGTTGCAGTAATTATGTGTGTGCGTGCGTAGAATAAAGGCAATGATGATGCTTCCACCCCTAGGATTATATGATCTTCAATGAATGCATGCTTAAGTTTCTTTGGTGGTTTTTTTTTTAGCTATCAGAAATGTGGCTGCATTCTTGATTTGAATTGTAAATGCTCAATTCTGAGCTTCTTGTTCTATATTTTTTGGTAGTGATGATGCTTCCACCTTGCATTTTTTAAATTTGTTAGAGTACTTGCCCTATTTGACTAGGTGGCTATTTCTTTGTTGCCAACAATTAGGGTCGTATTCTAAATGCTTTATGAAAATAAGCATCTAGTGCCTCCTTTGCTTGCTTTTTTTTTTTCTTTAATAACCTTGTTCTATATTAGAACAATGATTTTGTTCTAATTGAAATTATGTGCTATTGTTCCTTCAATATGCAGGTAAATTACAACTTTTTTTGATCAACCTGTTGCAGTTGCATTTTTTGGAAATTTTGTAGTCTAATTTCTGGGGTTTTTACACATATGGAAACTTTTTATATATTATTAATTATAAGGGTGGAAAACAATTGTTAATCCTGAGCCTGTAAATTGTCTCTGCTTTATTTTTTGTATGCAGAAATGCAGTGTAGCTGCTTAAATATTCTTTTGTATTAAGATTAGGTAGTAATTTTTGTATCTAAATTAGTATTTGTCAAACAAGTGTATTTTAAAGTGTTAAAAAAAAAGAGTGTATTTTGAACAATATAACTATTTGGGCTTGGCCCAAATGATTAATGGAATGAATATATAGTTTATTTATTTTTTAATTAGAGTCCAAAAAAGGGCCTAACTCAACTGAGCTCAACCTAATTTTTGATCCGACTGGACCTAACCAAGTTTGACTTTTGAAATATAAATATTTTCTTTTAAATCGGTTTGGGTCGATCCTGTTTTTCCCCTCGTTAAAACCAATTAGTTTATGCCATTATTTCACCCCTAACTTTATCCATATCTATATATGTATGCACTCTATTAGATTTTTTTAATGTAGGTGTCTCATATTTTTATCCGAAAAATGTATAATTTTTAAAATATATGTCATATATCTAACGGTTGGATATAATATTTTAAATATAAATATTAAGATTTAAGTGTAATATTCTGAACATATGTACAGGTAAAAATCTCATTATCTTAAACCATCATCTCGTTGTTAACATGTGCTGCCAATGGTTCGAGTTTATAACAATCTATTAATTGATCATTGTGGGATATGGACTTAGGGTTCCTTCGGATTGGAAACATTTGCGTCTGTTTTCTTTGTTTTGGACAGCATGTATGTCCATTTTCAGTGGAATGTTTGGGCTAGCCTTGTGGAAATTAAGGCCTTATTGTATTTAGGCTACGACGTAATACAAGCCCACTTCCATCGCAATGGCAATTTCTCTTACATAATTTATTTATTTTTCAGAGGTAATGATAAATGTAATTACTTGCGACATAAATAATGTATCTTGAATAATTACGAGATAAAAAAAATTATACTATAACTCCCATGTAATAGGGAGCCACATGAAATAGGAGGAAGGAGGCAATATTTATATTGCAGGCAGTGACATAAATTATCATTTTTTTTTTAAAATAAAAGAAAAATACTTTAAAGAAAGAAATATGATAACAGTATAAATCATTGTAGATGCAAAAGATAATGTTAATATTAATAACTATTTAAGTTTTTTTATTTTTTATTTTTATCTGAACTATTATTATTTAGAATTTATTGAATTCTAAATAATTTAGTTTAATGTAAGTATAACTATAAGAGTGATAAAATTTTTTTAATATTTATTTAACACGATTACATATATCACAAATTAAACTCAAAATGTTATGTAAGTGAAGAATTTTACCAGCTCATGTCAAGGGTGTTGGTAATAAGCATAGAGCTTTGATATAATGGGTAATTGTAACCATCAGAGCCTTATTGCTATAAATGTAATGAGGTGGTTAATACTCAAGGGTTGATGTCAATTTTATAAATCTTTAGTGAGGTAAGTAAAGACTGTATACGATTACCTATGCTTGCACCAACATTAATAATGGGTTTTCATATCTTGAAAGGGCAGTCCAATTCATATAGTTTAATTGGAATAATTGCATAAGCATACACTAAAATTAGCATCTTTTTTATTTCATGAGTGTGCAAATTTAACATATTATATAAAATGACATTAGAAAAATAGAATATATCATAAAAGAAAAAGAGAACAAAATCTAATTTGGCATGATCACAAGCTAAGGTTTAAGTCAAGTTTATGCAAATCTGAAGCTTGCTCTCTATCCACACGAAAGCTTCCTGGCCAGACCAAATCCATGGCTTCTTCAAGCATAAATGGTGTCCAGGCCAATCCAAAACCTGTATTTGCATCACTAAATCGAGCTACTGAATTAGACCCATCTCTGCTAGGTTTGTGTACTAGCGAATGAGCTTGAACACCAAGTGATCTAACTGATAGAGGACTGAAAGGAAACCCTACAGTATTTGCCATCATCATTCTATGAGATTGGAACCTCTTAGCAGCTCCTCTTTCTCTTTTGTGTGCATTTTGGTGACCGCCTAATGCTTGTGAGCTATAAAACTTTCTCATGCAAAAGTTGCATGAAAATACCTTATTGTTACCAGCAGCAGCTGGAGTAGCAGGTTTTGATGATGACGATGAATCAGGATCACACTCTCTAGCTGTAGTTACAGGATCATGTGTAGTAAGGCCAAGACTTAACCATTCCTTCATGTTATCATCTGCACCATTCTCCCTTTGATCGATATCGATGCCGGCGGGTTGTGATTCGGCATCTTGATTACCGAGTGATGAATATGATATCTCTGCTACTTCTTGGTCTTCCCTTTGGAAAGTCATGGCAGCTGAAGTACTCTCACAAAATTTACAGCAAAAGTTGATTGCAGGAAGTGTATGATATAGCTAGTAGGTAAAGGGCATTGTTATTGCCTGGTCTGGTATAAATAATAGAAGGGCTAGAAAAGTAGGAGAATTTAATAGACAATTGAAGAGATAATTTATTATAAAGAGAAGCAATAGTGGAAGAGAATACTATAAAATTTTATCTGGTGATCTCACAATCCAGGATGCTTGCTTATTTAAAGGAAAAATGCTTATGTCAACTAATTAGCTAGAGTTGTTTGTGTCAAATTAAGCTTAGGATTCCTGAGTCATCATTTTCAACTTTTTCATTAGTCTCTTATAGTATAGCACTATGAAACATGATGATCCTCTTGGCACTGATACAAAACAGAACCTTAGTTGTCTATAATGTTATCAGTAGTCAAATCATGGTTTATATTCCATGTTTATTTGTTCTGTCGACATGTGTATAATTCTCTATTGGCCATAAAAATTTAAGAATTTTTCACTAGTCCCTATCCATCATGGTCAAATTCCATTATCAAAATTAATAAAGAAAATTTTTTTCCCCCTGTACTTGAGCTCTCTTTACCTGTGAATGTTGGAGAAAACAAATACGGATGCCTCCTCCAGGCATGAAGCTTAAAAATCAAAAGATTCAAAACCCACAAATGGACACATTCCGAGTGCCAACACCAAGTTCTTATCTGATTTCTTGTACTTATGATTTGATTTGTTGTTCATTTTTAACTTATGATTAGATTTTTTTTCTTTTTGGGTTCAGTTTTAGATTTATCTGTGTTTGGTTAGTTCTATTAAGGTTTGAACTCGATATTTTACAGTTCTACTCACGACTCTTAACACCAATAAGCTAAATTCTAGTAGTGCTGCATAATCTTTAATTTGCTATAATCTCTCCCAATTTAAATGAAATCTCAAATCCATGTTAAAATAAGCATATTATACATATACATATGAAGCATAGTGATTTAATTACTGATATTTGGAACATGCTCCTGCAACCAATTGGCCTATCCTGTTGCTTTCAACCGCCCAGGCATGACCCTCCTCCAAACTTGGACCACTGCTTTTGAAAGTCATCCTGTTCAAAAAATCTTATATATTGGTTTTACAGAAGATTAGATTTATTTAATACAGAGCCATTATGGACTACTCTCTAAGTGTGCCTTGATCTACATCTCTGAAATTATATCATATGATAATGGTCATAAAAAAATGTCTTATATCATATGATAATGGTCATAAAAAAATGTCCATCAAAGACAGGGCTAAGTACAGAGTGAAGCACAAGTGGACAATGGTTGATAGAGAAATGGGTAGGCATAACTTTCTCAACTCTTATCTCCTGTACTTTCCCCACTCTGCCTTAGCAGCAGTAGTAATAAAGATATTGTCAGGTTGAGAAGAGATATGATATGAATCTTACATGTAAAAGGAAAACAGCAACTAACTAAAAAGACACAGAATTTACTTTTACGATATGGACTATAAGCATAGTATCCAACAAGAAGTTAGTGAATGTTAAGCTTCCTAGAAGAAGAAGAAGAAGAAGATATTAGAAGTGGGAATGCCATTATTGTTAACTTTTATTTAATTATAAGAAAACACTATTAAAAGGGATGGGGGGACCCAATTTGGTGATAATAATGGTGAAAAAAAAAGAATGGAGAGAGGTGGGTTGTCCATTTCTAATTGAGTTTTAATTCAAAAATCAATATGGGTGTCTCCACGTAGTGGGCAATGTATATGTACAGTAGGATAGGAGCATTGAGAACCACTTGTTCTTATTCTGAGAATCTTTGCTGTTCTAATAATTAAGTCTACAAATTGTATATAAAAGAAATAAAGAAACACCAGCTTGCCCACAGAGTTGTGTAATGAAAGTAGCTTTGATGCTGAAGGTTCTTTGAGATAAAATAATTGTGGTGTTGGAATGCTGAGTCAGATATCGAACATATAGAATTGTCTTATCAAATAGCATCAAAATTAAGCCAAATTAGTAGGAATGGGATCAGGTTAAAAGAAACAAGACTAATGGATTAAATAATCAAATCATCAATAATCTGCTGATGTCAAAACAATATATGTGCAATCCAATTCCCTGGAAATGCTAGCAGCCTAATGTATAGCAAAACAACATGTAGCCAAAAAAACAAGCATCATCAACCTCTTTTTCCCAGCGAAAATAACTTTCTTTTCTTTTTTACTTTAAAAATTTTAATCAAGTAATATCCTGTATCAGCTTTCCTGCATCACACTTACAGTTGTTTCCTCTTGCCAAATACACCTATAACTTTGATAAAGTAAATTAGTTTGCTTTCTGTTTTCCAAAATTCTCCTTTTATTTACCAACAATGAGAATGTGCAAATGTGCAAGAAAAGACTGACAGACAAGGGGAAAAGTCCGTATGCTTTTAAACAGGATGGAATGATATGAAACTTAATTGGTTAACATGAACCTATCAGGAGCTATAATCTTAATCAGGGTATCAATATTAAAGCACATGTTGATAAAGATCAAAGCAAGACGCGACTACAGATGCCATGGAAGTGCTGATTCTGAAAGGACAGAGGGTTTTTATGCCTTCATCCATCAGAAGCATAAAGGTTAGGAAAGAAGATCATATGCTTCTCAAGTTGCTATTCAATGAGCTAAGATGATGCAAAACTATCATCTACTGAACACTAATAACGCATAACTTTTGTAAAATCTTGGCTTAAAAGCAGTTTTTGAGTTATATGGATGCTATTGTGGTCTTCAACTAAGAATCCCTTAAGTACAACCTTAGCTGAATTATTCTGATATATTCTTCTTCATGATGCTTCTGTTGAATTGATTGTTGATGCAAAAGAATATTGAGAGTTGCACGTGAAATATGTCATCAAGAAAATAACCTAACAGTATCACCATTCTAGCCTTATGGCCAGGTTCCACACGCACAGGGACATTCTCCGAAGTATGTTCATCGGACTGGCAACCAATAGGGCGCAAGGGTGTTTAACCTTGAGGCCAACACACATAACGCCACCACAGGAAATTATTGGGTATGCCAAGTAAATGCGCAGGTACATTACTACAGTAGAAGCTATTATATAAGACTTAACTATAAGGAGTGTTACAACGGTATGTGTACTTGCCATGCCTAACAACTTTATCCCAGGCTACTTTACCAGTTTTTTCTCTTTAATGTAAAAACTTGAAACATTGTTTTACACTCCTTAAAAAGCAAAAGCCCTAAATCAAGGCTAATAATAGCTTCTGAACTAAATGGAAGGTGTTGGAACCAGCTTCTCATAATATTTTTATATGACAACGAAAGGCATTTTCCACATTCCAATATTGAGAGGCCTAAAACGAACACGAATTCTCTGCTTCCTAACTCCCAACTATGCAGAACTGGATTCAGATAGGGTAGCCCATGTTTTTTTGCATTATATGTAGGAAATGCAGACAAAAAAAAATCAAGGTTCAAATGATGTAGGACAGAATGCCTGGAATAGTATTAACACCAGCATGTGCATGAGCACATAGCACATTTGGATGCATCGGCATTCATTTGGATGCAATAGCACAAAGTTTTTGAACCCATATTCTGCCTTTTCCACAATTTAATGACATGTTCACCATTGACTTGTCTGCACTGTATCCACAAAGCAAGTTCAATACAATTATCTGATTCAACCAGTAATAGTTAAAAAGTGTCCAATCCTAACCTAAAAGCTGCTGTAGAACCTAGAAAAACGAGCATATTTGTGGATTACAAATAAAAGAACTTAAAATATATAAGTGAACTTCTGTGCTACACAGTCGTGCAATCAGGTTATAGTTGGTCAGACATAAAATATAGTCGGACTTATTGATGAACAAATCTCCAAGAACTCAACTCCAAGCTCAGCATCCTACCACTTTTTTTTACCAATCAAATGTACTTCAGTTGAAATTGAAATCTCGCATCCGTAGAGATAGACTTCAGTAGCATCCTACATTTTCAAATAATTTTCTTCTATGCTATGCTAGCTTTCCTAAAATTCGACCCTCCAAGAAATGCCAGTTAGAGAGAAACACAGCTGATTAGCAATCAATATCAGCATTATTAACGAAAATTAAGCAAATGAATTAGCTTTATGTCAAACAGCCAATACTGACAGTTATGAAAACACTGTTTCTACACTTGCTGCTATCTCCATTAATGGTACAAATAATGAAATCAATAATCATTTCACCATTAACAGGTGGGACTTATCAAAATTTATGAGGAGATACCCTGGGACAACACGCAGAAGCAGAAGGCGCGCCAGATTGAACCTTCAACTGCGAAGCGCTGTGCAGCGGCTCCAATTGGGTTCCTTAATTTTTTTTTTTTAAAATTCAGAATTGAAATTAATTTTGACTGTATTAAACAATCCATGAACGTCATGATAAGTAAATTAAGCAACCTGGAAATGGTGGCAGCGAGGAGAGTTAATGCTCTGATTATTGATGATGATGATGATTGATCTGGCGATGGAGATTAGTGAGCATGATATAGATGCACAGCTTTAACACCGCCATTTGTGTTTTCTCTAAAACAGGTGTAATTGAGTTTAGTGCAGTTAAAATCCACATTAAGTTGGAGCTCCACTCGACTCTTAGGTTTGATGTTCAAAACTCAATTCGAGTTTGAATAATTAAACTCAATTCGATTAAATGATTTTTCTCAATTAATTACATAAACTTTTTAATTTTTAAATATTTAAAATTAATAAATTAAAATAAAATAAAATAAAATAAAATATTAAAAAGTTGGATTTTGAATTTAAAATAATAATTAAATTTAATAATCACAATTAGACACTTTAATATACTTTCATCGGGATGATAAAATAAAGTAGAAATTAAGTGAATAAAAAATAAAAAATAAAATCACTTTAGAATTCTTCTATGCATAAATTTTGAAGGTTCATGAAGTGGATTTTAACTTGGTTAGACCTATTCTTAATTAAATAATTTTGAAGCCAACAAATTTAAAAGTTACAAACATATTAAACCGCAGTTGTTAGCCCATTTTGTTCTCTCTATTTTCTTTTGGTTCTTCCTCAATTTTTTTAAAATTTTTGGCCACTCTTAATTATCTCATATATCAATGTTGCCCTTCATTATATCTTTTTATTTTCTTTCCTTTATTTTGTTTTCTTAAATTTAATAATTACATATCTCTTATTTTTTTATGATAACTCCGAATCGAATATTTTACTTGTGAAACTTACACCGACGAGTAGAATAGATAAAAGAGTGAAATTTCTCCCATAAATACTTTAAATATTAAGTCAGTAATTGTATAAAGAAAAATATAATAAAACGAATAACTAAAATAGAATAAAGAATAAAAAATAATTGCTTGTATGAAGAGATGATGAAATGATGTCTTGATGTAGAGTGTGATGTTATGTAGAGATGATGAATGAGAAAATGAGTGAACTTGATACCATTTCGGGGGAACGTAGATAGGATGGTGATGATCTCCTAGGCTACTAACCCCGAAGGCTATTGGCTCAAAAGAGCCGACTTAGACTCGACAACGTTCGACTCCATACCATCAGATGGGTATTTATTAAATACCTGATGGGTGCAAGAAAGGAGGAGAGGCAGCCCTTGCTTGCGTCCCCCCTCCAGGCCGAAAAGTGGTTAGGGAAGTCCGGGGTCTTATATAATATGTTATATAATCCCTATTTTTCCCCTTGTGTATGCATACGCCCGCACACGAGTATACATGCACATGCCCACACGCGTATACATGCACCTATTTTTTTCATAGATTTTCTATAGATCGGATTTCTAATATATTTATATAGATCTATCTTATCCGCATAGTAAGTCATTCAGGAATTTAATCAAATATCAAATTATCAAATGGGCCCTTTTAACTTAATGGTAGCGTAAGTCATCAGTTCAAATTCGATAGACATGAGATGTCATGAAATGTATTTATAAGAGAAGGTATTACTCAAACCTCTTAGAAATATGATTTCTTATACTTGTAGGATTGCCTTGTTTAGAAGAGAAATAAACTTCTTTTTTTTATTAGGGATCCTTATTTCTTTAGGACATAGAGATCATCTTCCTAGTAGAGCATTCTTCTTTTTTAGGATAACCTTCCTTATTAGAATATAATATTGATATGGGGTATCAAGAGTCCCCCCTGAAAGTCTGTTCGGATATTTATGTCCGAGATTTCCAAGAATCACACTAAAATGACTAATGCGCTGAGATAAGAACCTTTGCTTGAAATCTTATGTGTTGTTAAAAGATGACCTGAGGTGGCTAACTTCAGTAATTTAACATTGAGATGCTCAGTATACCAAGTCTTAGAAACACAATATCAGAATATCATAATTATAAAGTGCCAGCTAGACTTAGATGCACATAATTTGTAATAAAAGATGCTTTATGTTATAGAAATGACCTGAGGAATTAACCTATCAGTATTATAAAAATGACCTGATGGGACCAGCTGTTGCTAGAGTTTTAATGCTCGGTGCATTAAAAGCACAACCTGAGTGCCGTAGATTCTTAGTGCCTTAGAAGTACGACCCGAGTGCCATATATTATTGGTGCATTAGAAGAGCAGCCTGAGTGCCAAATCTCAGTACTATTGAAGTGACCTGAGGGTGCCAACTTCAGTCATTGGACTTAGATTCTCGATGCATTAAAAGTACGGCCTAAGTGTTGAAAGATGTTGCTTGGTTTATGAACTTTAATAACTCTTATTAATGGCAACTGCCTAGTCAGAATAATGATTGATGTCAAGTCCATACATTATTGTTGTTTGATGTTTGATTTTTATGAGCATTGTTGTTTTTAGCATGTTTGCAAAATAAGGGATGTTGTGATCGTGGTAGTGAGTTTGAGCCCTTTCAATATAAGCTCCATAATATGGGATAGTAATTTAGTAAGAGTTTTTGAAATGATAGAATGTAGGTTTTGAAGGACTAAAATTTAGGCTTGCTCAATCCAAGTCATAAGATGAGCATTGTAGTTTAGGTGAAAGACCAAGATTGCCCCTCTTCTTAAATAAAGGGTAGTGTGTGATATTAGCTAAGATGTCTTGGAATTGCATTTTGATTTGTTTGGCTGTGTAGTAGATATACTTGACTCCCTTCTTAGATTTCCTATGTTGGATATTCTCTAAAATTTTAATGAATAAAGATTGACTGTAGAGTAGGATTTGCTTGAGTTTTGTTTTATCAAGCTTTAAGCGAGAGCCACCATTTGAAGTCTAAGCATGAATGAGTGCTTGTTTGCATAAATGTTGCTTGACAATGTGTCTACTATCATTTGGCAATTTCTACATGTTGATTTTGCATGAGATGATCAAAATTTCTGATTACCTGGACTTATTGGTGTTTAAAGTAGCTTTTTTAGTTAATACATTTTCCTCATTTGTAATAAATGACAAAGGAACAATATTTTGGGATCATTTGATCTCAATTGATGGTTAGTTTTTATGTAATAAATATATTAATATAATTGATGTATATTTTGCATCAAGGTGTAGATGTGTGATTATATTTGTGTGACAAACTATAAATATTCATATAAGAATAAGATGAAAGTAAATAATTTAAATAGTTGAGAGAGAAACTTATCTCCTGATGATGTTTTATCAAGCCTTTTGAGTAGATGAATATTTATGTTCGTTATTTGTTGATGTATTTGAAGATATCTCCAGAATCTCTTCTTTTTAATGTAATTTGACTGTACAATAACATTGTTGTTACTGTCCGGGTTTGAATATGTTTTACATCATGGCACTTGGCACTGTTCTAAGTTTGTATCCTGAGACTAGCCTCATATGTCTGAGGGTCCCATGGTCAGCCTTGATTCCAATGTTAAACTCGGACATTAAGATGATTCTTCAACGTATTGTCTTCTAAGAATGAGCTTGGCCCTTATTGTTCAGTCTTGTTCAATACCTTAGTCTACAACGCAAATTGATGCCATAATCTATTCCACTTTTTTTTTTAATATAATTATGTTGCCTTACAGTAAGGTATACATTCAAAATTCTCATTTTCAGGTTTTGCTCTGCTTCAATTCGAGTAATTATTTGACCTCCAAGGAATTACTATGCTGTTACGTTAGAATACAACAGCGTGAATAGCACCTCAAGATTAATTCAGCGATTTAATAACATAAGCAAAAGATTCTTTTATAAGTCAGACTTCAATAAATCTACTATTATTCTGAGCTTTCTTGATTCTTTAGTTGTTCGGTAAACGTTTGGGGTAGATGCTTGGATACCCGAACCCTTGATGCCCGGTTCTCGTTTTGGTTGCTCAATGAATAAATGGTCAAACGTATGGATTTTCAGTAATCTTGTGTCCACTAAAACTGATTTGGATCGAATGGATGCTAAGAATGGTATTTGAGGTTTAAGTTTCGTAATTTTGTTATATGAAGACACCTTAACTTTGAATGTAACCATCTCTATGCTTGGATGCTCGGTGAATGTTCTTGAAGTCGGTGTCTAGATACTCGATGCTCGTTTGATTTTTGATGCTTATGTTCAATCATTGTGGCATTAATCCTTGGTAATAAAGGAAATCAAATTTATCTATCAAGCTCAATGTTTGTTTCAGGTAAGAACGGAGCTGCGAAACAAACTCGGCCACCTAGCTGATGTTTAAATCTTGATGCTCATTATTCGGTGTTTGGTGAATACTTGATGTCCGAAGCTCATTCTACTGACGACTCCGAGCAATTATGTATTTACCAATTCTATACTTTTAAAGCTGCACAACTCAATCAATTGCTAATCAATAGCTAGAAATCACAAATCAAGTAAGAGCTTAATTGGATTCCATTGCCCCAAAGCGACCTGCCAAGCCTAATAAAAGTGAGTCAGAATCAGAGACGATGTCGCCACCAACTGCTATAGATCAAAATAATGTCCTCGAGCTTGACAAGCTTATCTCTTCAATCTCAATCACTTGTAATTTTTCTTCGCTGTCAACTATCTTAGATTATGTTGTTTATGGTGAAGACATTCACGACTCGAGCTTTTGGCCTTTCCTAGTTTTGTAATTCTCCTATTCTGAGTTTCAAGCTTGTGTTGGGCTTGCTAGTTTTGGTGTTTGGCGCTATTCTTCACCATTTTTCCTGAATTCTGGACTTCGGACGGAACTTCCTTTGAAACTCGAAGGTTTTTTTTTTTTTTAACTATATGCTTTGCTATTGCCCTCGCAACCCTCTAAAATGATGCATACTTTCAAGGTTTGTTGTAACCAAAAGATGCATAGGCCTCAGTTGATGTTAGTAGCAGAAACTTGGGAAGCTAAGACGTTGTGGCTTCATGTTAAGTCTAGTTCTGAGCTTCTCCTCTTGTAATTAGAAGCCTGTAATGCTTCCAAAATCCATTGATCATTCTGATGCTTTGACATATTGCATTTCTCAAAATATGATGTTTCTTTCTTCAGATTATTATTGTCTCGATTATAAAAGTATTTTGACAAAGAGCTGCTTCAAGTATCTTTGATCATAGTGCATTTTCTGGTACTATCATTTTTTGCCTAACTTCAAGCTGTCACTCATTTTTCTCAACTTTTCCTTTTCTTGGATCAACACATCTCTTACCTAAAGTCATAATTAGTTAGGCTATTTTTTTTTCACTTCTTTAGATTCAAGTTCCTTTATCTCAGACTCAATTCTTCTTTCTTATTCATGCAGTTCCTGAATATAATGAATTGCAGTTGATCATTGAAGCCTTGTTCATCTCGCTGATGTTGGGAACCACAACTCAACATGGAACCAATTCATATGGTCAGTCATGGCTAATAAGGAATACGGACTTTTGCTAAAAAGCTCTACTTATTTCAAATAAAAACAAAATTGAGGTCAGACTTAGATGTCTGACTGTCCCTAGGTTTTAGTTCTTTGGTGTTCAACGCTTGATGGGACTTGTTGCTTGGATATCTGAGGCTTCGATAATAAAGACTTAGATACTCGGATGTCTGAGTGTTGATAGGCTTTAATGATCTGATTCTCGGAGCTCAGTTTATGAAATTGGTGTTGGGCATGGAGTCTCAACTTTGCAAAATCTTCTGTTGTGTTGCACCGTTGCCTAATTTTTTTTTTAAAGATTCGCTTATCAACTCTTCGTTGTTTGGGTCAATCAATACCTATAAAGTGTTGATGAATTAAAATGCTAATACTACCTTTGAGTTTGCTATTTATGCTTTGGCTATCTTAAGTTTTCTACTTCAATATTCAAGCTCGGTCAATACTCTTCAATGTTTATTATTTGTTGTTTGTCGTTAGGCTCTTATCATTGAAAGCACATAAGTTAAGATAATAGTACAGATAAGCTAATTGCAAATTTGCTACTTCATTGACAAGTCAGTAAAACTAAGTGCCCGAATTAAGACCATATGAAGAATAGCAAGTGTCCAAATTTATGTACCATGATCCTGTGGTCTCAAGTTATCTCCATGCAAGTGTCCTTCTTTCAGTTTCCCAAGCGTAAGTGGTCAGAGTTGTTATGCGAGCACTAAGCAAGTAAAAGGGTATCGACTTCCAAACAATGGAATTTCTGAGTAGTGTAAAATTTAGCGAAGGTGATTATAGCTTTTAGCTGCTTGAAGCTCTCTTACTTTCGGTGCTGCATCTTTGTGGGCACTAGTTCGGGACTTTCCTGGGTGGTATTAGGGCCACCCAACCACTCTGTCATGAGTTCTTGTAGTAAGGCTCGTGGATTTGTTGAATAAGTATCAAAACATGTTATCTTCTTGTATGGACAAAGCACGAACGACCATCAGTTGTCTAGTCTGTCTGAATCTTAAAGCACCTGTGAAAACCATGGTCCCCGTAATAAAATCTACAGTTCTTCACGAATTGAAATATAAGAAGAGAAAATTTTGACTTGAATGGACAACTTAATACATGATGAAATGTCAACACTATAGTTATTGAATTTTTATTTGGTTGCGTGCTTGAGCTAGATTATCAACAAGCAAAGATTATTCAGAATTGTATTTATTTTTTCCTAACTCTTGAACAAGACGAACCAGACTTTCCCACAGATGGCGCCATTTGATAACTCTGAATCGAATCTCTTACTTGTGGAACCTGCATCAATGAGTAGATTAGATAAAGGGACGAGATTTCCCCCATAAACACTTCATAGATTAAGTTAGTAATCGTATAAAAAAAATATAATAAAGTGAACAAGTAGAATAAAATAGAGAACAAATGATGATTGCTTGTATGAAAAGGTGATAAAATGATGTCTTGATGTAGAGTGTGATGTTTTGTGGAGATGATGAATGAGGAGATGAGTGAATGAATGACATAAAATGTCATGAGGTATATTTATAGAAAAAGGTATTGCTCAAACCTCTTAGGAATATGATTCGTTGTACTTGTAAGATTGCCTTATTTATGAGAGAAATAGACTTCCTTCTTGACTAGGGATCCTTATTTCTTTAGGATATAAAGATCATATTCCTAGTTGAGCATTCTTCCTTTCTAGGATAACTTTCCTTATTATAATAGAATACTGATATAGGGTATCAATTCCATTTTATTTTTATGAAATTTTTTAATCTTCATTGATAAAGTTTTTGAATCTCTCTCCTTTATGAAAAATTTGGCTATTTTATGCAATCAAACTCATTTAAATATCAGAGAATCGATTTGCAGCTAATTAAAGTTATTGCGTGGAATTTTCGAATCGTTGAGTTGTAAATTAAAAGAGTTTTGTCAATATAATTGGAAAGTTGGAATTGTTTCATCTTTCTAGCTTTTATGGAAGGTCCAAAATCAAGCTACTTTTCATCATAATTTTATGCCTATCACTGTTACTTTTCGTAACCTATGTAAATGTGTTAAAGAAACTGAGCTCTTTAAGGTTAGTCATATTCGGAATTCCTAATTAGATTTGATGATCCTTCATTATCTTTGTATTGCTAGTATTCCTAAGCCAACTTCGGTCCCTTATGCTATTTGTTGGTTTCCTTCTCTTTAAGGTTGGTTCAAGGTTTACACTGATTGGCAGCCAAGGGTTGTCCAGGTATGGCTGATGCGGGTCGTATTTTTTAACTTTATAATGGTATTTCTGTTGATTCATTTGTTGTTCCTTTGGACAATAAGAATGCTTATGAAGCTAAGTTATTGGTTATCATGGTTGTTATGCGTTACACTGTTAGGTTCAACTTCAAATCATTATGGATTGAAAGTGATTCAATTAATGTTGTTTGTCTGGTTCATTGCAGGGGCAGTGATGTTTTGTGGCATTTGCGAAAAGATTAGCATCAGTTTTTAGTTTCCCTCTTTTCTATTCAGGTCCATGTTAGTCATGTCTATTGTGAGGGTAACATGGTTACCAACAAGCTTTCCAACTTAGCTGTCTCTTTATATAATGAAGAATGGTGGCCCTCTTTCCCTATAGAATGCTATGATTTGGTTCAGAATGATACTATAGGTTGTCATAATTATAGATTTGGTTAAGTTTTGTTCTTTATTTTTTGGTGCCTTTGAGGCTGTATGCAACTTTTGTATTATTTTTTATATTAATAAAGCTCTTAGTTTTGATGTGTGATGTGGGTGCTATGGAGGTGTCAGTCTAACTAGAATGTCCTGGTACACTATCTGATGTTAGAACTAGGAAACCTTATATATATATATATATATATATATATATATCATGATTGAAAAATAGTGACAAAAAATAATTTTACAATAGTAAAACTAATTTTATCTAATTTGATATGCTTAAAATTATTTATTTTATCTTTTTATAAAAATGTAATAAGCAAATTAAAATATTCATTACTAAAAAAATATTTGAGTGGATTAAATATATGTTAAAAGAAATATAAATAAAATAAAAGTAAACCATCCTATTAATATAGTTTAGAAAAATTAAACCTTTTATAATTTCCTTTAGGGTTATTTGAATATATATATATATATATATATAAAGTTTTTAGCGCTATTGCACAATTAATTTATTAATAATGAAATCCACACTCATTTCAATGTTAACAAATGACACCTACTAATAACTCTGAATTGATATTTCTTACTTATGGAACTTGCATCGATAAGGAGAATGGGTAAAGGGGTGGGGTTTTCCCAATAAACACTCTGAAGTTTAAGTCAGTAATCGTATGAGCAAAAAATATTAAAGAATAGAGAATAAAGGATGATTGCTTGTATAATGATGGAGTGATAGAATAATGTCTTGGTGATGTTATGTGAAGATGATAAATATAGGAATGAGAATAAGAATGAGAATGAGAATGAGAATGAATGACATGAGATGTATTTATAGGAGAAGGTATTGCTCAAACCTCTTAGGAATATGACTCTTTAGTCTTGTAGGATTGCTTTGTTTAGGAGAGAAGTAGATTTCTTTTGTAGTTAATCTTCCTAATTGAAATAGACTTCTTTATTAAGATTTCTTCTTATTCAAGTAATCCTACTCCTTAGGGGAATATAACCCTTATTAGAATAGGATACTGATATGAGATATCATCTACATTGTTCAAAAAAAAAATGACACTTATTGTTGTAAATAAATGTGCCATATCCTTGAAAAAAGCTCTGTGTGCTGATATTATTACTGTTCTTCATTTTCTGTTTTCTAGATTTGGGCTGTTTTTGTCATTTTTTTTTTAGAAAACCACCTAAATCCTTTATTTTTTTAGTGATATCATTGTCACACCCCAAACCGAGAGTTATAACCAACGCTAGGAAGCGAGAATTCTTTCGAATCCGGAACCCGTAACAAGCCTTAAAAATAAAATGCATGAAATAAATAAATAAAATACACCTGAATTAAAATCTTAAATCGATATAAAGTAAAATACTTATGTCATATCATAAAATAAAAATATTTGCATACAATATTCAAAGAAAAGTCTTTGATATTAAAACAACATTCTATAGATACAAACTACAACTACTATTGTAGTTTTCTAGAGTACAATAAAAGTCAGATAAGTAATTTATATAAATTAGTTGGGGTTGAAGAAGTTCAACGGATGGGCCTACTATTGAGGTCTGAGGAAAAATAATCTCTTGTGAAATAAACAACTAAGGGGGTTCAGACCTAACTGATTGAATTATTATAATATATATACTTGCACCTCCTAATGTCATATGCAATCAAGCATAAATATATATAATAAATATATATAGGCATTTCACATAGATGCTGAAATCACTTTTATGTATAATGAATGCTGAAAATCATATATTTGGATGAAGGATCAAATAGAACCCTAATTAATTACAACCTCAATAAAAAACATCTCTCTAGCTATACAGGCTCTCTTAATTCCAAATTAATTTTATTATTCCATTTTGGATAGTAGACTGATACCGAAACACTAAGTCAACCGAGCTCTAGCAGTCTCACTGTTAGTGTGACTGGCCTCGAAACACTAGGTCAACCGAGCTCTTGTAATCACACTACTCAATCACGTCAATCTTAAAATCAATCAATCAAATAAATGTTACCTCAAGTGATTCGCAACTCAACCCTAAATCTATTGCACCGGTATGTACACGGTCCTAGTGCTACCCACTAGGTAGCACGTTTTATTGATATCCTTCAAATGAAATTAAATATACATATGGAAAATAAATAATGCATATTTAAACATAATAACATTCATAACAACACAATAAATCATATATATACCAAAAATATACTAAGTATATTTCAAATATATATATATGCTACATATAACCAAAATCAACCATAAATATACCGAATATAAACCATGAATAGACCAAATATATTCTAAGTATATATTAAAAATATAACATGCATGTATATTGAAATATACCAAAAATATACTGAAAATATACCTAATATATATTAAAACATTTAATAAAATAATTTATGTATAAATACATATTAAAAATAGGAATACTCAATATCATGCATCCTATATGCAATGTATATATAAAATAATAACTCATAATTTTGCGCTCCTCGAGACTGGCTCAACGGGTTTGATCCAATAGGCCTCGATTTTGGCGTAACTAGAAAATAAATAATATTACAAATTAGAATAAATTATTAACTTATACTTCTAAAAGAGACTTGATCTAAAAATATGAAACTCAAACAAAACACGGAAACTCAGGATCGACTTAACATCACGTTTTACGAGAATTATACCAAAAATTCGGCAGAACCTCATTTGCAAAACGGACATCTCTCTACTAAAAAGTAGAGTTGATCCTGCAAGAAAAATACACTTCTAACACAGATAACTCAACACCCCGGGTTAGGACCCCGAACTACACAATTCCCAACCAAGGTTCACAAATTCACCAAAAATACAAATAAAATAATAAATAATAGATTTAAAAATCATTAAATTCCATAAATATCCTTAAAATACCAAAATATAATATATTTAAACAATAAAACATCAAATACAATTATTTTCACAATTATTAAATAAAAATTCCAAATAATAATATAATATTAATAAAAATCCAATTTTTTAATTTTTCAATATAAAATAGTAAAAATTCACTTTTATATATCCATATAGCTTAAATATATATTAAAAGTAATTAAAAACCCATTTAATCACCAAAATAGTAAATAATATATTATTTGAATATAATTTTTAAAAATTAGTATTAATTAGTTAAAAATAGTAAATAATTTATAAAAATAATTTTAATACCCTAAATAATTCTAAACCATCTAAAACATATTATTTAGCTATAATTTTCACAAAATTACACAATTAACTGATAAATACAAAATATAATTAATATTCTCAAAAATTATCTAAATTCACCAAAAATCATTTTAAATATTCTAAAATTATTAATTCATATTACAAACACAAATTCAACTAAATTCTCATTAAAACTAATTAATTAAAATAATTATCAATAATTCAATATTTAATATATAAATAATAAAAAATCACCAAAATTCAAATTAATTCAAAAAAATTCATAAAAAAAATATATTTGAGAAGCTTGAGCTACAACAAATAACATTTGTGAAGCAAGTTTGCATGAATCAACCTAAATCAAGTTCAAAAAAATAAAAAACCCTAAAACAAATAAGTTGAAAATTAAAAATATCTAAAAATCTAGAGGATTTGGGCTCAAATAGAGCTCGAAAATGAACTCACTGGATGAAAAGCTTCCAAATGAGACTAGTCCGATGAGCTGGGGTGGCTGGAATTCTCACTGGCGATGTGAAGCTCAAGTTTCGGCCTCCTCTGTATTCCAACGATGTAGGCGGCTTCCTGGCATGCTGAAGGGAGCAGACGGCAACTTGAGGGAAAGGGAAGCGACAATGGTCGTTGGTTGCAGGTGGGGTAGCTCTAGTGGTAGTTGGATGGCGGTGACCGAAAGAAGAAGAAGAAAAAAAAAAGGGAGATGTTGACCCGATTTTGCACTGCTTTTGACTTTTTTTTATGAAATTACTAAAATGCCCTCCATCAAATTTATTAATAATAATAATAATAATAATAATAATAATAATAATAATAATAATAATAATAACAACAACAACAACAATGAAAATGATAATAATAACTATGTTAACAATAATAATAATTATATTAATAACAATAATAATAGTAATAACAATATTAATCCCACGTCAAAAAAATAAATTATTTTTACGTAAATAATTCCTTAGAATAAAATACGTAAATAATATTAACAATTAACAATAACAATATACGAATAAAATTTAAAATTATTAATATTGTATATCCCGAAATAATATTATTTTATTTAAAATACTAGGTCTTTACAATCATATAGATAAATAAATTTGGAGCTTAAAGCTCAATATGTGTAGGTTTATCCTATTTTATAGTTATATCTTTTTTGTTTCCTTATTCTTTATTTATGGAGGTGTTGATACTCTTGAGAGATCTAAACTTGAGTAATGTGAACAATCTCGCTAGATCATCCCCCACAGGAAAACAAGGATCAACAAACAAATGGAGGAAGATTAAACAACAATCATACAATAACATGTTCCATGACATAGCAAAAGCGTAAATTAAAGGAGATAAATATTGGATTTTTGTCTTGTTTGTGAATATCCAAAAAAATAATTTTCTATTAATATGTTTGGTCAAAGAATACCTAGAATAATAGGTATTAATAATCATTGATTTTCAAAAAAAAGCCAAAAATTGGAGAAAATAGAAATCTCTATTAAAATTGATAAAAAAAAATGTCTCAAAACATCAAATAAGACATATAAAGACTGTTAAAGAAACGAAACCTTAAAAGAAAATGCAAAAAGACCAAAAAGTACTAAAATAAATAAACATAAATTTTAAAGCCAATTTTGAGGCCTTAAACAGTTAATTTTGGGGCCAAAACTTGGGCCCTTACAACTAACCTGTAACAAAATTAGAGCTCTGAATAAGCTTAGATTTAATATATTATAAGCCCTGTCATTCATCTGAAGTTGGAAATTAGAGCCTTTAAAAGTTGCATTATGTACTTTAGCCTGTCTAGTCCGCATCATTCCAGCATCCCATCTCCCATTGCTACATACCTTGAGACAAGGGAGTTAGTCCCTTTTGATGGTCTTAATCCACAAGGCACAAATCTACTTTTTATGTGCTTTGAAAGAATTACTCGACAAACTTCCTACTTTTACGGCCTCCTTAGATTTATTGATTGGTTAAAGAGTTAAAAAACAACTTATTCCAGAGATTTTCATTACTAAAAATGTAATAAGCAAATTAAAATATTCATTACTAAAAAAATATTTGAGTGGATTAAATATATGTTAGAAGAAATATAAATAAAACAAAAGTTAACTATCCTATCCATATAGTTAAGAAAAATTAAACCTTACATAATTTCCTTTAGGGTTAATTATATATATATATATATAATTTTTAGCGCTATTGCACAATTAATTTATTAATAATGAAATCCACACTCATCTCAATGTTAACAAATGACACCTACAATGTTCAGAAAAAAAATATTAAATGACTTCCAACAAACAATTTTCTATTAGTTTGTTCAGTCAAAGAATACCTAAAATAATAGGTATAAATAATTATTGATTCTTAAAAGAATGCTGAAAATTGGAGAAAATATAAATCTCTATTTAAAATTAATAAAAAAAAACTGTATCTAAACATCAAATAAGACATAAATATTGTTCAAGAAATAAAATCCTAAAAGAAAATGCAAAAAGACTAAAACGTACTTGTAGACACCCGATTCGGTCGGTCCGTGTTAAGGGACGAATTAGGGGTGCTCAGTTTGACCTGCCCGTTGTCAAGCCCAATAATGAGAATGTGAAACTTAGACATGAGAATGAAGCCTGAATCTCTAGTGGAAGGTGGACTTGAAAACCCAAAACCAAGCCCAATTATCCAAATTCGGCCTAAGCCCACTCAGCCCAGCGCAGGCCAGGGCCAAAGGGCCATCGCCTCAGTATAATGAGGTGATTGCCTCATTACAGAGGCGATCGCCTCATTGATGAGACACCGCCCATATGGCAGCCCACTTACAATTGCATTTAATGTAGCTGCAATCATGACGACCAAGTGGTGCGGGCCCTACTCTCTAGACCTCTTTCTTGCGTGAGGAAAAGATTTTTGGGGAAAGAAAAAAGGCTATGAGAGCTCATGATGGGCTAGGAGGCTTAGGGGCATGGGAAAGCTAAGGAATAAAAGAGAAAGAGGAGAGAAGAGGAAAAAAAAAGAAAAAAAAGAGCGAGAAAGCTCTGGAAAAGAAAAACATAGAGAGAAAAGAAAAGAAAAAAACATCCTCAAGAAAGGGGAGGAAGGTTGAAGCAAAGAGGTCCACTTTCTCCATAAGAGAAGAAGTAAGAAACTTGTGTCAAAGGTAGATACCACATCCTAGCAAGGATCTTAATCAAAAGAGCTTTGAGGGCCTCTCATTTTGGTATAAAATCTGCACTTAAACTTGACATGTTCATTATTTTGTGTGTTCTTCCTTATGTGTAACTGAGTCATTAGTACATTTTAGGTTTATCTCTAGTGTGTCATGCTTGATACCTCATTTTATTGATGGATCTTTGAATACTTTTTTATGTAGTCATAGTATGATGATTGTAGAGTGTGTATATGCATGTTTTGGTGACTTAGAGTAGAAGTCTGTACGTCTTAGGAGTCAGAGCTAGCTTGGTGATTAGGCGACGCCTCTTCTCAATGAGGTGATCGCCTCATTGACAGGCCTTTAGGGAGTCTATCTTTTGCGTGTGTTATATACGTTGTTGCCTCTGGAATACTAGGAGTCTTTGTTGATGAGGCGTCATCTTATCAATGAGGCGATCGTCTCATTGACAGAGTTAACCCGCTTCCTGCTTCATTTTTTATTTGCCATGACATTTGCTTTAATATGTCCCTTTTTGACCTTAAACATGTCCGTATGATTGCATGATGATGTTCAATCTTGATCGTTTGATACTTCCTTTAGTCCATAATGTAAAAAATCTCTTTTTTTATAGAACCTCTTTGTAAATATTGTTACATGTGATTTCATTTTTTTTGAGAAAGAAAGGGCTAACCGTGTGTTATTTGCAGGAATTACTCTATGATTTCTGTCATCGAGTAATCACTTTTGCTAGTTATCCCTTGTACATTACCGCTTTTATATTATTTTATTGGTTTATTTTCTGTATATTATTTCGTTTATTTAGCTAAAAAGCGTTGTAATCCTTAATCCCTTTCCCTTATTTGATTTTAAATGTATGGTTGTAAATTATTATTTATTTTATTTACTGCGTTGTTTGAATGTTGGGACTTAAAGGCATGAAATTGGACTAATGTGCAAACTCGGACTTAATTATAAAATCTGACAATTATCTGAAGGCAATTTCATTACGTGTGGTAAATGAGGAAATAATTAAATAATTAAATGGTAATAAAACAAAAAACACAAACGGAGGCCAACCGCAAGGTTGGGTGAGCATTCAAACGCTCATACCCAGTTTTCGAATCCGATCTTTGATGACGGCTTCTGGGAACCTCTGTGGGATCCAGTTGCTGTACAGTGTGTCCTAGCTTTTATCTGGGTGGCGACTCCATCTCCAAATAGGCCCATGACCTATATCGTATTTCCTAGTGGGCCTCAAGCCCACACAGTGCTGTGGTCACGAAACACTTGGGCGCGCACTAAATCCCACCGCCTACAGTGGCGACTCCATTGGGGATAAAGAAATTGATTTCAGTATTTTATGTTTTATCATATTTAATTATTTTCTTATTTCTTCCTGCATTTATGCATTCACTGCACATTTTGCACACAATGAGCACTTCAGTCCCGAATAAACCTGATAATGGTCAGTACTTTGCTACCTACGTTTCACTTAAACCTGGTGGTGGAATATTTGATTATTGTCACTCACGACACATACTAATCCATGTTGTTTGACCCTTGAGTGGGGAGACGTATATGGATGTATATCGTTATGGGAGTCGAAGCCTTTTTACCCAAGACTCAAGCCCATGTAATGACTTAGCAACTATCCTTAGGAATTTTCCCACATGCATGTGTATTATGCCATATAATGGACCCTTAAAATAAATCTCGAGCCCATCAATAAGTAGTCCAAAATAAAATGAGCCCTCGTGTCCAATCAAAGCCCATTATAAATAAGCTAGTCAACAAAGGCCTCTCATGCTTACTCATAACCCATTTCAAATGGGCCTTGATAAGTAAGTTTATGGTGCTAAGGATCTTGGCTTATAGAAAGTGGACTCGGGCTTTATTTAAAGGAACCATTGCTTATCTGAGTCATTTTGAGAGTTTTCTTGCATGCGTCAGTTTTATTATCCCCCACTGATAATTAAAACCCAAGCCAAAAATCCTAGGACAAGATACTCCCCATTGAATGCGTGTGTAGGAGAAATAAGGGCGGAGGTTTGCACGTTTAAGTTCCATGTTTTGATCTTGTATATCTTTTTGTGTGCGACCTTTTGTTTCTAAATAAAATGAACTTGCATATTATGCATACATGTCATGCATCATTCTAACCAACTATTTTGTAGCGCTATAGATCCTTCAAGCTCAGCAGGGTAGGTCTGAGCTAGTTCAGGTCATCTGGTTAGAAATTCAGATTTAGGAATGGTAGGAGGGTTCGATCCAAAAGCATTTGGGGCACGGTGGAAAGAAGAAGTAATAATAGAAACCCGGGCTATGATGAGAGAAATGATGGGGGAGATTACTAAGCTTATCAGAGAAAGTCAGCCAACACAGCCACCCAATGCATTGCCAATCGATTCGGTCGATCTTGATAAGGAAATACCGATTAGAGGAAGGGAAGAAGATGATGTGATGGTATTGGCTAATCCGGTGAATCAAAGAAATGTCATCCCAGCCGAGGATGTGGGTTAGACCGAGTGGGCTAAGAATATGACCAAAGTGATGAACCAGATGCAGGTGATGATAAAGGAGAAGGGTATGGTCGCCCCCTTAGATTATGATTTGAATTAAGAAAAAGGTGATAAGTTTAAATTCCCAGACATGAAGAAGTATACTGGTGCCGAGGATCCCCATTTGCATTTGAAGCAATATGTAACATACATGAAGGCTACTGAGCTAACTGAGAGCCAAATTGTTAAGCAGTTCCCTATTTCATTGGAAGGAGCGCCGATTCATTGGTATTACACCTTGGAACCACATGTTCAATCGGATTGGAAAGAATTGTACGCTACTTTTGTCAAGCAATATGGTCTCAACGTTCAACTAGAGGTGTCCCTGAGAGATCTGCAGAATACCAAACAGAACTTTAATGAGCCTTTTACTGATTACCTGACTTGTTGGAGGGGAAAATTGTCCTTGATGAGGCATAGGCCAGCTGAGTCTGACCAGTTGGTCCTGGCAATAGAAGGGTGTATTCCCACATTGTCTAGGAAATTGAGGGATCTGGGGATCAGGAATTTTGAAGAATTATACAGATTTGGGGTCCAGAAAGAATTAGATTTGGCTCAAGAGAAGAAATTCTTCGGAAGAGGTTATGGGGGCAAAGAGGGGGCCAGCTCAAGCAGTAACATTCAGATTCATACTATTCGACCACTGAGCAGTAATGTACAAGTAAGTGCAGTTAGACAGCCCCGAAGATTTTCTAACCTGGGACGTCCTATGTCCAAGGTCCTTGATAAGCTCATTGAGAAGAACTTGCTATGACCTTTACCTTCGTAACAACCCTTGCCTGGAGCCAACCCAAAGCTTTTCTGTAAATTTCATCAAACCATCGGGCATGACACAGACAGCTATGCTCGGTTAAAGCATGAAATCCAATATTTGATAGAGTCAGGTAAAATTATTGACCCAGAAAATAGAAAACCAAACACTCAAACCAACCCATTACCCAATTATCGAAATGTACCACCTCCTAACCCACCCATTATGATGGTCAACTCTGGCCTAACAGAAGAACAAGTCCTAAACTCCTTTATTGATGTCTCTCATAATTCCTAACAGGCCAAGCCTGAAAACTTAAGAATAAGCAAATGACCCATGGAGTTACAGGTACAAGTCTTGGACATATGGAGTTCCGATGATGAAAGCAAAGAACAAGTTGACCTATGGGACAGCGAGGGGTGCGGGCTAAGGCAATCTGTGAGGAAGGTCAAGGAAAAGGAAGAGAAACCTGGGGTTATCAGGTCTGAATCTGAAAAGGTAGGATGTGCAGCAAAGGGAGAGGAGGTAGGATAAAGCAAAGAGACCATTGCCAGTGTTTGGGAGTTACTCATACATTCTAGGGGTCACAGGGAAGCTCTGGTCCTGGCACTAGATCAGAGAAAGATTTCCACTAATTCCACTCCAGAACAGATGGTCCAGTCATTAATAGAAACTCCTCAAGGAATGATAACATTTTCCAATGATGATCTGCCTGTAGAAGGGAGGGATTACCACAAAGCTTTGTTTATCAAAGTCGAAGTAAAAGGGAAGATGACATGCTGTGTGATGGTTGACAACGGTTCTGCCATCAATGTGTGTTCACTGAAGATTCTATCAAAACTAGGGTTGACAGTAGCCGACCTAAAGCCTTCTGAGGTGGTTATCAAGGCTTATGATGACACCAAGAGATCTGTGGAGGGAACTTTTAGGGCGTTAGTCAAAATAGGGCCTATAGAAGTCTGGGTTGACCTGTATATGATTGATATCCTGGTAACCTTTGCCATTTTATTAGGGAGGCCATGGTTTCACCCCCTAGGTGGCATTCCATCCACTGTTCATCAAAAGGTTAAGTTTCCACATGAAGGAAGGGTTGTCACCATCTCAATTGAAACTGAAGTCGCCATAGTCGCGTTGAAGTTAATCCCTAAGGAGATTTCCATTAGCCCTAGTTTTGAAATTTGTGTGATCTATAAGGATGAGATGGATGAAAAGGTTCTGAGAATAATGCACAATATGAAATTTCTGCCCCGCATGGGGTTAGGGAAAAATTAGAGTGGACCTTCAGAGTTTGTGGGAAACAAGGTACCTATTCTGAAGCATGGGTTAGGATTCAAAGAGGTTAACAAAGTTGGGAAGGAAATGGGTTTGTCGGACCAGTCTGAAAAAAAGGGAAAGGAGACCGTGACTAGAAAGAAAACTCTGTGGGAAATCTTTATAAAGGAGGGCACTAGGCATTCGTATAACGGGACTCCAGAACCCCTGGTGGTTGGGGAAGTCATCTTAGGGTTTGAGATTTTTGCTAAATTCATGGACAAAATCGAGGAAGTCACTGACAAAAAGGCCCCTGCTGAGGAGCTAGTATTGGCTGAAGAGGAGTTTAAAAAAGACGAAGCTACTTTGGAGCAGAAAGGCATTGATGATCAGAACAAAGACCTACACTTTGAGACCTACATCCTCAATTCCATCATAAATACCTTTTATAATGACTTTGATGTTTCCCTGGCTTCTCTATTTGAAACTGACGATCTTTTCTTTTTAAAAGTGAATGCAATGAAATCTGAATTTGCTTATTTGTGTGATGTGTTCCCTAATGGTTATTCTATTTGTGATGATCATTTCATGCATATGTTTGACGTTAATTCCACACAAATTGAATCATTTGATTTAGGCACAGATGATAATCCTAAAAATATATTATTTACTTCTGGTTTAACTCATGGTAAGAGAGGAAAAATGGAAGAAATCTTAAAAAAGAGACAGAAAGTATTTGCTTCGGGTTATGAAGACATGCCCAAAATCGACAGGGAGATCTCAGAACACAAAATCCCCATATACCCTCACATAGCGCTAATAAAGTAGAAGCAAAGGAGGCTAAGGCCAGAATGGGCTCTCTTGGTTAATGAAGAAGTCGAAAAGCAGCTAAAGGCAAAGTTTTTAGAAGTGGTAGAGGACATTCAGTGGTTAGCAAATATAGTTCCAGTTCCTAAGAAGGATGGAAGGGTCAGAGTGTGTGTGGACTACCGAGATTTGAATAAGGCCCGCCCTAAGGATGACTTTCCCTTACCGCATATCGATACATTGATTGATAGTGCAGCTTCTAATGCAATGTACTCTTTTATGGATGGATTTTTAGGATACAATTAGATCATGATGGCAGTAATGGATAGATTAAAGACATCATTCATCACCGAATGGGGTGTATACTGTTACCAAGTAATGCTCTTCGGGTTGAAGAATACAAGAGCCACTTATTAGAGGATGGCGACTGCCTTACTACACGACATGATCCATAAAGAGGTCGAAGTGTATATGGATGTATTATCCCGAGTTTTTAAATATTTTTATACTGCATCAGAATATGCAGTGTTAATAATTTTGTATATAATTATGATATTTTTATGAGGTTGTTATTTAATTAAAATTAATTTTAATTATTTTATATTATTTTAAGTATTTTACGTAAGATTTTCCTGGGAATTATATTTTCGGAGAAATTGACATGTAAATAATTTAATATTAATTATTTTAAATAAATTTACGAAATTTCATGAGTTCATGCATGATTTTTAATGGTCATATTGAAATATATACATATACATGCATGTATACGTATTCAAATTAAATTAGGGTTTAGTAATTATTCTAATTATATATATTTATATATATTATATAGATTAATTTTGATTAATTAATTAATATGTGTATACGTATATATATATTGTTTATTTTATACAAGTGGTGTGTAATTTTTCTAAGTATAATATTAATATATTTTAATAGAAATTATTAAAGTTATTAATATATATATATATATATATATATATATATATATATATATATATATAAACTTTAGTTTATTTACCATTCATGCCCCCGACTCCTCTTCACCATCTCCGGTCACCCTCCTTGCCAATCCACCGTCTGTCATACCATTTTCTTCCCATCGGTGTGGCTCCTGGCGTGCCACCTTCATCCTCAGCCATCCGCGCCACCTACAGCAGCCGTTTCCGACGTCGGAGGAGCTCGAAACCACCGGAAAGCCGAAACTTCAAGCTACCATCGATCGATGTGATTTCGGCCACCGTTTTTGACACCGCCAGTCTCTATCTTCTCCTTGAGCTCTGGTGAGTGTGATTCTAAGCTTTGTTTCACTTAAAATGGTTTAGATTTTCCTAGGTTTCAATTTTTCAATTTCGGCCTATTAGGGTTCTTGATTTTTTTGAGCTTTAATTTGATTGATTCATGAAAACTTCCTTCACAAACTTTTATCCTAGTAGCTTAATCTTCATACTGTAATTTTTGTAGAATTTTTGGAATTTATTTTGATTTTTGATTATTTTATTATTATTTTCTAATTTTTGAAAATTAATTAATTAAATCATGAAATTGTGTTTTATGGTAATTATAGGTATTGAAATGAATTATAGGAATTTATTTGTAATTTTTTTGAATTTTTATGTATTTATTTTGAATTTATTTAGTTTATGTAATTTTGATAAAATAGGGTTAATTGTGTGTTTAATTGAAATAAATTGGTTAATTAAGTATATTTATTGATATTATTGAAATATATGTTGAGAAAATTAATTATGAGTAATTATATTATTTTTGGTGAATTTTTAGATTTATTTTTGTGAATTTGTATATATAGAGGTATTTTGGTAATTTTACATTAAATTGGCTAAAAATGCAATTAAATCGGTTTTAATTGTTATTTAGGGTATAAAAATGATTTCTATAAATTATTTTGTGTTTTTAACTAATTAAAACTATTTTTCGTAAATTATTTTCAATTATATATATAATATACGATTTTTCTAGATAAATGAGTTTTTATCGGTTTTTAATGTGTTTTAGGGTTGATTATGTAATTTGGATTTATAAAATGTATTTTTAGTATATAAGGGTATTTTTGGTATTTTGTGAATACTCTGTGAATTGTGGACCTCGGTTGGTGATTTGTAGTTTGGAGTCCGACCGAGGGATTTTAATTATGAATTTTGTGTATTTTCGAAGTGTATTTCTTTGTAGGGCCGACTCTACTCTTTGAGTAGAGAGATGTCCATTTTACAGGGCAAGTTCTGCCGGATTTTTGATAGAATTCTTGTAAAATGTGATGTCCGGTCGAGTTCTAATCCTAATTCTGTCTCTAGTATTCTAGATCGAGTCTTTAAAACTTCTATTAGATTTATTCTGATTCCTGTCATTATTCGTTTGTTTAGCTGTGTCGAGACCGAGGCCTAGTGGACCAGGCCCATCGGACCCATCTCGAGGAGCGCAATAATAGTGAGTTGCTATTTTATATATATATATGCTCTAGGGTGCATGATTTTAGAAATCTATGTTTTATTTTGATTAAATATGCATAATGGTTTAATTAGTACTTGAGTTTATTTTAGTTTACTTTTGGTTTATTTTAAACTATATGCATATTTTATTAATGAATTATGTTTAAAATGTTTTTGAATATATTTCTAGTTTACTTTGTAATTGAATCAGATTTATTTGTCGTATATATACTCGAAATATACCTGGTTTACTTTTGGTATATTTCTAGTATATATATGGTTTATGTTGAAATTTTATTCAATTACATGCCTCATTTATTTTTATGAATGCATGTTTTATATTTTAATGAAGGATATCAATAGAATGTGCTACCTAGTAGGCAGCACTAGGACCAAGTATGTACCGGTACGCTGATAGCATTTAGGCTATATTACTAACCATTTGTGGATATTGATTGGATTTGATTATTTGATGTGTGAGATATGATTTGGGAGTGTGATTGCTGGAGCTCGGTTGACCAAGTATCTCGGGGCCAATCACACTAACAGTCAGGCTGTTGAAGCTCGATTGACTTAGTGTCTCGGGGCCAATCTACTGTCCAAATGGAATAAGTGAATATAATTAAAATAAGTGAGCCTATATGGCTAGAGTGTTGTCTAACACTGTTTTGAGATTGCGATTTTCTAGGGTTCTATTTGATCCTTCATAAACAGTGATTTTCAATAAAAATATATAAAAAATGATTTTATTGCATCTGTGTGTATTTGCTTGTATACTTATGTATTATATATACTTTTGACTGTGTGCATTACCATTTAGTTATGCATGTATGTATATTATAGTAATTCACTCAGTGAGGTATGACTCCCCTTCGTTGACTATTTTTCAGGAGAGTCGTCGTCACCAGACCTCAGTGGCAGACCCGTACGCCGAATTTCTTCCACCCTAGCTTTATTATATAATCTGCTTACTTGAGTTTTATTTTATAATCTAGACACTGCAGTAGTTGTAAAAATTGAAAAAGGATATTGTATTATATTGGTAGGAGTTATATACTTTAAATATTTGAACTGGATTTGTATTAAAGGTTTATTTATATATATGAGATGAGTTATTGATTTAAATGCCATGGTGGGTTATTATTTCATTACTTATGATTTTATTTCTGTTGCACAATATTTTAATTATGTTATTATTATTGCATGTTTATTTATTTTAGGCTTGCTACGGGTTCCGGATTCGAAAAAATTCTCGTTCCTTAGCACCGGTCATGGCCCCTATTTTGGATCGTGAATGATATGATGGTGAAATCTGCAACCAGGGAAGGGCATTTTGAAGCACTAGACAATTTTTTGGCTAGAGCAAAAAAGTATAATCTCAGACTGAACCCAAAGATGTGTGTTTTTAGGGTCACATCTGGGAAACTGTTGGGACACATTGTTAGCCAGAAAGGAATAAAGATGGATCCAGATAAGATAAGAGCAATCAAGAATATGCCCGCACTAAGGAACGGAAAAGAGGTCCGAGGGTTTCTGGGGCATTTACAATATATCAGTAGATTCATAGCCAAACTAACAGCCATCTGCAACCCTATCTTTAAGCTTCTGAAAAAAGACTAACTTGTTGTGTGGAATGAGAGATGTCAACAGGCTTTTGAAACTATCAAGGATTATCTGATGAATCCCCTTATTTTATAATCGCTGAGACTAGGTAAAGTCTTAATCCTATATCTGGCAATTAAAAAGGATGCAATAGGGGCAATGCTAGCACAAGAAGGTGAAAAGAAGATAGAGCATGCTGTATATTACCTGAGTAAAAAGCTTCTACCCTATGAAGCTACTTATAGTTTAGTAGAGAAAACTTGTCTAGCAGTGATTTGGGTAACGAGGAAGCTCCGACACTACTTCCAGTCTTATAAAGTGCAAGCAGTTTCCAAACATGATCCCCTTAGGTACCTCCAACAGACACCGTCTCTTACGGGAAAATTGGCTAGGTGGCTCATTTTGCTCATAGAATTTGATATAGAGTATATGGCCAAAAAGACAGTAAAAGGAAGAGCAGTAGCAGAATTCTTGGTGCAAAACCTGGTAAGGGATGCCTAAGAGTGGAAGCTGGAATTCCCCGATGACCATTTAGGGGCGATAGAGATACAAGATTGGGAAATGTACTTTGAGAGAGCTGTTAATAATAAGGGGGCCGAGATAGGAGTAATTTTGGTTATACCAAAAGGAGAAATGATCCCGATGGCAAAAAGACTCAAGTTTGAAGCAACTAATAACCAAACAGAGTACGAAGCCTGCATCTTTGGTTTAGAAGCATTCCGTAGTGCAGGGGCAGAAAATGTCATTGTCTATGGGGATTTCATACTAGTTATAAAACAAGCCACCAAAGAATGGGAGATAAAAGAAGACAAATTACGGCTGTATTGGGAATACTTGACCACCATCCTGTGTTCCTTCACACTGTGTAAATTTTTCCATTTGCCAAGGGAAGGAAACCAGGTAGCTGACTCCCTAGCCACACTGGCCTCCATGTGGGAAAGTGGGAAACAACCAGAGGCCAAACCCTTAATTCTCATAAAGTCTCGAGCCCCCTATTACGAAGAGGTGAGAGTAATGCTAATTGATGCCACTGAGAAACCTTGGTTCTATGATTTGCAAAGGTATTTAGAAACTGGGTAATTTTCAGATGACACTGGTAAGAAAGAAAGGATATCCCTGTAAATGTTGTCTCGACAGTTCATAAGCCACGGGGGGAAGTTATACAAAAGAATGCTAGTCGAGGTACACCTCAGGTGCGTCGACAAGGATGAAGGTCGGAAGCTTATGGAAGTAATTCATGAAGGGGTGTGTGGACCACACATGAATAGGACTATCTTGGCAAAGAAAATAGCCCACCAGGGGTCCTTTTGGCTCACCATGGAAGCGGATTGTGTTGGATTTATGAAGAAATGTCATAATTTCCAAACATATGGTGATGTTAGCCACCTACCGTCTATGGAACTTCAAGGAATGACTTCTCCTTGTCTGTTTGCTGTATGGGGGATTAACATCATAGGGGAGGTGAGGCCAAAAGCAACTAATGGCCATCGTTATATCATTGTGGCTATCGATTACTTCTCCAAATGGGTTGAGGCTGAATCCTATGCTACTGTGGGGTCGAAGCAGATGTCAAAGTTCATCGAAAAGAATATAATTTACAGATACGGATTGCCGCATCATATAGTTATAGACAATGGTGTTCAATTTTGGGCGAAAATGGCCACATTATTGAAAGATTATAAGATTGAGCACCACATGTCATCTCCATATAAACCACAGGCAAACGGGGCGGTGGAAGTAGCAAATAAGAATGTAAAAAAGATCTTGGCCAAGACGCTGGAAAATTAGCGAGATTGGGCTGATTACTTATAATTTGCATTGTGGGAGTACCGAACCACTGCTAGAACTTCGATAGCGGTCACTCCATACTCCTTAGTTTATGGGTGTGAGGCTATTTTGCCCATAGAAGTCGAGATAAGGTCATTAAAAGTCCTTCTGGAATCTAAACTCCCCGAGTATCAGTGGGTCGAAAGTCGATTGGTTCAGTTGACATTGTTGGATGAAAAGAGGATAAAGGCTATGTATCATTCTCAGCTATGTCAGAAAAGAATAGCCCATGCCTACAATAAGAAGATCAAGCCAAGAAAGATTTGAGAGGGGGGTCTGGTGTTGAAACTTACAAGATCAGTCATGATCGATCCTCGAGAAAAGTTTAAGCCTAACTGGGAGGGACCGTATCTAGTAAAGAAGCTATTTTTGAAAGGCGCTGCCATTCTGTTTGATATGGAGGAAAATGAGTTCAAAGAACCCATTAACCTAGACAAGCTCTAGAAATACTTTATTTGAAAAGTCTCACTAGGGAGAAAACCTCAAAAAGAGGCTGTCTAGGCAAAAATTAGAGACTAAAAATAAAAAAAAAGAAGTCTTGCTGGACTAAAACCTCAAAAGAGGCGATTCAGGCAAAAGTTAAGGACATGTAAAAGGGGAAGGAGAGGCACAAAATGGTTACTTGGAAAACTTGTAAGGGCAAGCCAACTAATAACATGAGATGTACCAGAAGCGAAATGTATATACGTTTTGTGCTTAAATGAAATGAAATGGATTACTTTAATTGTCGTTAAACATTGCGTAATGTGTCCATTATAAGCCGTTTAACTAGTACAAAAGGGAAATTACTTCTAACAAAAAGGAAAATGATGACTTCATTCCATGAGCTAGTTTTGTTTTCTCTTCTTTTGTTGCCTACCCTGTGAACTTAACATTTATAATTCTCTTATCCTTTTATATTTAGTAAATTCATCTCTTTCTGTGTGTTGCAAGCAAACCCACGCTTTGTAATGATCATTGGTGGTCTGATCACCGTCGTAGCTTAAATTTCTTTCGATGGCTCTTCGAGGCCAAGTTTCCACTAGGTGGTCCAAAAAATTCTGAGAAAGCGGCCTTGGCTCGAACTCGTGAATAGGCTCCATAATCAGTTGTTTATAATTGTATTGGCGACAGAGGCAGAATGGATTGTAGAAAGTGACAAAATAGAGACTGGCAGTCGGGACACAATATGTATAAGACCGAAGGGTCACATGCTGCAACCCCCACCAGGGGCACATCCAGCGAATCAGTGTATCAGGGAATATTGATAGCCAACCACGAATGTCTGCAGGGATGGGATGTAGTTTCCTTATTCGATAATGCTTGGCTTGGTAACGCCTAATGTCTTGGGGAGGTTCGATCAAGCTTAGATTTTCATAAAACCACATATGTGGGATTGAAAATGTTTAGGTACAGGCAGTATTGACAGTTAGAAGTAGAGGAGGGGCAACGAGAAACTTACCTCTAGCAGGAAGGGGCTTCCTGAGAATCGTCGCGTCCTTGTGAAGTCATCCAATCCAATAACAATTTCTGCTAAGATGAGAGGGAAGGGGTTGAGCCTTGACTCCATTTGATCGAGGATGGAGAGGATCTTCATATCGCAGTGGCCCGAGAGGGAAACCAGCATAAATTAAGCATACAAACAGAGGGCTAACATACGGGGCCAGTAAGTTTCCCTTTTGTCCCCATTCATGATGACTTCAAGGAGGGACTCTAATTTGATTTCTGAGCTGGAGATACAGTGGAAGGAAGACTAGGGTGGAAGATTGAACATACGTGCCATTTGTTGCTGAATGGAGCGAGAATTCGGGTTTTCAAGAGCAGGAATCACAAGTTGGCAAGCGAAATCTATATGATGGCTGGGAATTGCCTCAAATTCCTTTGGTAGGGGACATATTTCTATTATGTTGAGCCAAAAAATGTGTTTATGGGGATCCCAAAATTGAACCATGGCATGGAGAAAAGGGAAATTAATTCTCCTAATATGGAGTGATTTGAAGACCGCGAGGTGAAACGGCTCTAACCCGACCCAAGATTTATTATCCAAACCTTTTAAAATTGACTGTAGGGGCCTCAGACTTTGTTCTGTCTTGTTTGTGGCTTTTCAGAGATGCTTAGAGTGAGAAACAAAAAGGGAAGGACGAAGGGGATTCAAAAATTAGGTCGAACACAGGAATGTGGGTTCTTATAGGGGTAAGACTGCATGCTGTTGAGGTGGCCTCATCAATGAGGCAATCGCCTCATCCATGAGGCACCGCCTCAGTAGCAAGAGGCGATCTCCTCTTCACCCGGGTTCGATGAGGCGATTGCCTCATCAGCAGTACGGGCCGATTGCGCTTCTTCGAATCACACAGTTTAAACAGGTGCCATTGGAATATAGTGGGATAGTTACATATGCAAACATTGAAATCAACTCACATGTGAAGAAATGAGAAAAGCAAAAAAAATGAATTTAATCAAGGAAAATGTTGAGTTCTGCAAACATTCTATTCATAAAGTCTAAAACCAAAAATTTTGCATTCACTACTCAGAGACTACACAAATTTTAACCCTGGAACATCAAGCATCTGATCTCGTACCCTCAGGGTCATCCCCTCCCCCGGTGCCGCTGCCGCTCCTGTCTTCGTCCTTGTCGTCCTCATTAATCTGAAATACATCAATTTGACGCTCGAGGGTAGCAATCCTCGCTCTGCTAGCCACGTTTCGATCCTATTCAGACAAATCACAGGTTAGCAAGCCATGCGAGCATGCATACATGTAGGAAAATAAGGAAATTCTTACCCTCTACTATTGAGTGATCTCCAACATGTAGTCTCTTTGGGCCTCTATCATGTGATACATGTATAGGCCCTGCTCTAAAGGAATCTGCATTATTAAAATAAATATTGGAATTAACGTTTGGTTTAAGAATTATAATGAAAGTAGGTCAGGAAAAGAGCCTACATGAGTGGCACCACCAAGGGTGCATGTAGGGGTTAGGTCCTCGTCCAAGGTCAAGAATTGACGCGATAACTCTCCAGGAGGAACCCAACATCGAGCTAGGGGGTCGGGGATGTGAATGAAGCTGCCTGGGACAAACTCAGAACTGGGGGCAATAGTCAGCCTGGCTTGCTCGCCAGCCACAGAAGTCTCCTCCCTATCGGGATCCAGTCGACGCCTCAAGGACTCTCTCTCCTGTGCTCGGGACCTAACCGGGGCCATGGGCCTAGCAGGCGCAGCCTGAAGATGAAAATAGGAGGAACATGTTAAGAATGTAGTGAATTTGTAAGAAAAAGGGAACCGACAAGGATTTACCTGAGAGGTAGAAGCGGCCTGGAAGGGGACCGTCAGTAGAAGGTGGGTACAGATGAACTCCGTATACCGGCTCTTCACATGAACTGTGTGATCCATATCTTGTGAGCCCGTAACGGCCTGAATGAGATCATCACCCTCTAGTTTATGAGCCCAAATCATACTTTTAGGAGGAGACTTGGGGACTCGCCTAGCTCTAATGCCTGCCCTCCAGTTAAAGACCCGCTCCCCCAAGTACCAAGCTCGATACCTAGGGCCATAGAAGAGTACCCTCTTTAGAGATAAGGGCCTAGAGCGAGTCATCTCGATGGTCTAAGTGTCCTCGGACCCCCCACAAGTCGTTCCGGATCTAAAAAGAAAAGAAATGTCAATATGTAAGTAAATTGAATATGAGTAATGTACTAATAAATAGGTTTGTGCTTTGCAGGTACCGCATCTTGTGTTAGTGAGTTCAGGTGCTGTATGTGGATGTGAACTCGTGCAAGGTGCCTCTTCATGATGCGGCTGGCTCCCCACCTATCGAGGGCCGGGAAGTGATCCCCCACTCATGTAACGACCACATGTAGCTCTAACTCCAGAGCTCATATTTGAAAAAAAAAGGAGAAGTTGAGAAAATTAATGTAAGCAATGGGAGTCAGAACAAGACAAAGAAAAAAAGGGGGATCGTGACGTACCAGAATAGCATGCCAAAAGCCGTAAAACCTCCTAGCCCATCAGACCACCTTGTCCATGCTCCAGTAAAAGTATGCCAGGGCGCAGCTACCCCAGTCGAATGTGGGAACCTGGTCAAGATCCCGAAGGGCCGGTAGGAACATCAGATCGATGGAGCTGGCTGTGTCAGCAAAGAGGGTGGTACCGAGTAAGTAGAGCAAAAAAGCCCTCACCACCTGGTCAATCTCAAGGGGAGAGACCATCATTGTGGCTCGATCCCAGGTGTAGAAGCTTCTGATCGAGTCCAATTTAAGGGTACGAGTCCTCTTCTTGTCAGGAGTCATCCCTAAAAGTCGCTTAATATATGCGGCCTTATCCGGAGACAACTAATGTAGACTCGCATTAAAGGAAACAGGATCCCTTACACAGGCAATCCTCGTGATGGCAACAAATGATACCAGGTTTAGAGTAAACTCACCGAATGGGAGGTGGAAGGTGTGGGTCGTATCAAACCACCTCTCCATTAGGGCATGCAGTGGTTGGTAATCTGTGCACCCCTACTCGGATGGAAGTGAGAGTATGAAGTCCTCGAACCCCATCTCCTGAATCCGATCCCTCTGCTCGTCAGTCAAGTCACTGAAGAAGACCTGGGCTCCATGAAAATTCTCAGCACCCTTGAACGTCTGAGCGTCATTCTGCAAATAATAGATAGGGAAGTGAAATTTATGCATGTTATGGTTTTATAAAAGGAATTCAGAATGAATGGACTTTTAGACAGTGCGGTTTGCCTGTTGATGAAGTGATAGCCTCATCGTAGAGGCGATCGCCTCATCACAGAGGCGATCACCTCATTGGAGAGGCGATCGGCTCTGTGAAAGGGCGATAGGTTATTGCCTCTTCGCAGAAGCTGATCGCCTCATTGATGAGGCGATCGCCTCATCAATGAGACAATCACCTCTGTAAGGTGGGACGGGTGCAGTTCCTGATTTCTGGCCATCAAAATATGGATTTCTCATTTGCTTAATAAATTAATGTCTTAAGTTGATAATTATGTTTGATTAATCACTGGCCCAACGTAATTTTATAGGTAATTTTAGAGTACTAACCTCTCCGGATGCAGACAAGCCAATGTGGGACCCTAGGTCTGCCAAAAGAGGAATCGAGTCTCCGCGGATCAATCCCAAGCTCCTAGAAGCACTAACAAGAGGCGGGATATAATCCCACTCGGGCACAGGGGGTGTTCTCTCATTCTCCATTAACTGTAAAGGGGGGGAAGATGCAAGGAGTATAAGAAGTGTAAGGAGAAAAAAAGAGAGGAAAAGAAAAGGTGACAAAAAAATAGAAGGAAGGAAGGACAAAAGGAAGAAGTTGTTTTTATAGCAAGCAAAGATGTAGAGTTTTTCTCTTGTAGGGTTTTCCCAAAAAAAATGATGATGATGAAATGAAATGATGGGTGGAAATTAGTGTCGCATACTAGGGAGGCAAAATTTAGAGTACGGATTTTTGAGATGAAGTTTCTAAAGGACAGGGCTGTTCGGGTTTGAATCCCTGAAGCTCAAAAGAAAGGGCTGTTCGGGTTTGAATCCTTGAAGCTCAAAGAAAGGGCTATTTGGGTTTGAATCCCTGAAGCTCAAAGGATCGAGACAATTGTTCGGGTAGTATCCCCGAAGTTGGAAGCAAAGGATAGGGCTGTTTGGGTTTGAACCCCCGAAGCTTAAAGAAAGGGTTGTTCAGGTTTGAATCCCTGAAGCTCAAAGAAAGGGTTGTTCGAGTTTGAATCTTTGAAGCTCAAAGAAAGGGCCATTCGGGTTTGAATCCCTGAAGCTCAAATGATTGAGATGACTGTTCGGGTAGTATCCTCGAAGTCAGAAGTAAAGGATAACTGGGCCAAGAAAACCCGAACATCTATGTCCCCAGAGGAGTGATAATCAAACCAGGAAAATCCAAAAACCACATCCCCAATGGTGATTGAGCCAAGAAAACCCAAGAATCAAGTTACAGTATTGTGAGGATTGGGCCAGGAAAATCCGAGAATCATGTTTCAAGCGATTGATAATTGGGCCAGGAAAACCCATAAGTCTATGTCCCTAGTAAAACAGTAATCGGGCTGGGAAAACCCAAGGTTAACAGTCTTCAAATACCTTTATCAAATATTAATGAGTGGCTGATTGGGCTAGGAAAACCCGAGGATCACGGTCACATTTCAGAATTGAAGAATTTATCTCTCGGGTGAGACCCGAGAGTCAGGTATATTTCTTATCTTATCTTATTGTTTGTTGTTGTACATGTGATTTTTTGAAAAATTGTCATTGCATGCATTTGATTTTTCCAAAAATTAGGGGGCAAATTGTAGACACCCAATTCGGTTGTCCTATGTTAGGGGATGAATTAGGGACGCTCGGTTTGATTGACCCATTGTCAAGCCCAATGATGAGAATGTGAAACTTGGACATGAGAATGAAGCCTAAATCTTTAGTGGAAGGTGGACTTGAAAATCCAAAACCAAGCCCAACTTTCCAAATTCAACCTAAGCTCACTCGACCCAATGCAGACATCGCCTCAGTGTAATGAGGCGATCGCCTCTTTGGCAGCTGCTAATGAGGCGCCGTCCCTATGGCAGCCCACTTACAGCTACATTTAATGCAACTATAATCATGACGGCCATGTGGTGCAGGCCCCACTCTCCAGATCTCTTTCTTGCATGAGAAAAAGATTTTTGGGGAAATAAAAAAGGCTATGAGAGCTCATGATGGGCTAGGAGGTTTAGGGGCATGGGAAAGCTAAGGAATAAAAGAAAAAGAAGGGAGAAGAGGAAAAAAAAGAAAAAAAAAGAGGGAGTAAGGTCTGGAAAAGAAAAACATAGAGAGGAAAGAAAAGAAAAAAATATCCTCAAGAAAGGGGAGGAAGGTTAAAGCAAAGAGGTCTACTTTCTCCATAAGAGAAGAAGGAAGAAACTTGTGTCAAAGGTAGATACCACATCCTAGTAAGGATCTCAATCAAAAGAGCTCTGTGGGCCTCTCATTTTGGTATAAAATCTGCACTTAAACTTGACATGTTCATTATTTTGTGTGTTCTTGCTTATGTGTAGCTGAGTCATTAGTACATTTTAGATTTATCTCTAGCGTGTCATGCTTGATACCTCATTTTATTGATGGATCTTTGAATACTTTTGCATGTAGTTGTAGTATGATGATTATAGAGTGTATATATGCATGTTTTGGTTACTTAGAGTAGAAGTCTGTACGTCTTGGGAGTCAGAGCCGGCCTGGTGAAGAGGCATCACCTCATCTCAATGAGGCGATCGCCTCATTGACAGGCCTCTAGGGAGTCTATTTTTTGTGTGTGTTATATATGTTTTTGCCTTTGGAATACTAGGAGTCTCTGTTGATGAGGCATTGTCTTATCAATGAGGCGATCGCCTCATTAATGAGGCGACTGTCTCATTGACAGAGTTAATCCGCTTCCTACTTCATTTTTTGTTTGCCATGACGTCTACTTTAATATGTCCCTTTTTTACCTTAAACATGTCCGTATAATTGCATGATGATGTTCAATCTTGATCGTTCGATATTTCCTTTAGTCCATAATGTAAAAAATCTCTTTTTTTTATAGAACCTCTTTGTAAATATTGTTACATGTGGTTTCATTGTTTTTTGTGAAAGGAAGGGCTAACTGTGTGTTATTTGCAAGAATTACTCAATGATTTCTATCATCGAGTAATCACTTTTGCTAGTTATCCCTTGTACATGGCCGCTTTTATATTATTTTATTGGTTTATTTTCTGTATATTATTTCGTTTATTTAGCTAAAAAGCATTGTAATCCTTAATCCCTTTCCCCCATTTGATTTTGAATGTATGGTTGTAAATTATTATTTATTTTATTTACTGCGTTTTTTGAATGTTGGGACTTAAAGGCATGAAATTGGACTAATGTGCAAACTCGGACTTAATTATAAAATCTAGCAATTATCCGAAGGCAATTTCATTACGTGTGGTAAATGAGGAAATAATTAAATAATTAAATGGTAATAAAACACAAAACACAAACGGAGGCCAACCGTAAGGTTGGATAAGCATTCAAACGCTTGTACCCAGTTTCCGAACTCGATCTCTGATGATGGCTTCTGGGAACCTCTATGGGATCCAGTTGCTGTACAGTGTATCCCGGCTTTTATCCGGGTGGCGACTCCATCTCCGAATAGGCCCATGACCAATATTGTATTTCCTAGAGGGCCTCGAGCCCACATAGTGCCGTGGTCACCAAACACTTGGGTGCACGCTAAACCTCACCGCCTACAGTACTAAAATAAACAAACATAAACTTTAAAGTCAATTTTGAGGGCTTAAACAGTTGATTTTAGTGTCCAAACTTGGGCCTTTATAAGAAATCTTGTACCAAAATTAGTGTTTTGAATAAGTTTTGATTTAATATATTATGGACCCTGTTATTCATATGAAGCTAGAAGTTAGATCCTTTAAAAGCTGCATTATACATTTTAGCCTTTTTTTCAAAATTCAAACTCTCCATAAAACAAAGGCTTGTTAGGCCCATATAATTCCAACATCCCATCTCCCATTGCTACCCACCTTAAGACAAGGGAGTTAGTCCTTTTTGATGGTCTTAATTCAGGCACAAAATTACTTCTTGTGTGCTTTGAAAGAATTACTCGATAGATCTCCTACTTTCACCGCTTCCTTATATTTATTAATGGGTTGAAGAGTTAAAAAAAAAAAAAAACTTATTTTTGTTCATTGTTTTTTCTCTCTTTTATAGCTATGGCTGCAAAAACTTTGGTACTATTATATTAAGATTAGGTTTCACCTAAGAAAATGATCACTTTTGTGGTTAATAGGCTTTCCTCTAATGTGTTATTCTATTATGCAAGAATATTTAGACTTCTTTAAAAAAAAAAAAAAAGGCCCTTATCGAAGTTTAAGAGGATATACCTGGAGACAACACGCAATAGGCACACGCTTTATCCTTCTACTAGGAAGTGCTTGTGTAGCAGCAATGGTGACCATAAGGGGCTCCTATTGTGTTCCTTAGGAAAAAATACAAAATTGAAACTAATTTGATCAGTTTAAATGATGTATGAACATCATGTTAAGTTAAAGTGTTTAATTACTTACCAGTGATCAAGTGATTACTTTTCTGAAAAACATGATGAAGTTAAGATATAAAATTTATCTTATTAATTTGTAAAATTTTTTTTATTAAATTAAAAGAAGAGAGGTCCCTACATAGTTCATCATTCATATTATATGGTATAATACCTCTATTAATTAAAAAAAAAAAAAAAGAATAGATATAGAAATTAAAACCATATCAAAAAATGTTGTTGAATAGTGTTAAAAGAAAAGTTATTATTATTTCATGCAATTATTAAACTAATAAAGGTTGTTTTAATTATATTTTTGTTTTAATAAAATTGCTACAAAATTTTAACTGTTTATGCAATAAGTTTTAATCTATGAATATTATTTTTAGTGCTCAAGCATTAATTTGACGAATTAAAATAATATCATAAATTTTGTTTATAATTTGAAAATCATAAAGAAAAAATTTCTGTACAAAAATGATGGATGACTGATTAATAAACTATATCATTAAATGCATTCCCAATGATCATTCGGAATGCATATCTGCATGATTAATGCACCATGTGGATGAATTATTGTTATTTTAGTGTATTAAATAACTAACGCATTTGCATTAAACTCAAATGTTTTCATTTTTTATCAAAAAAAAATTATATATTTGATAAAAAAAATTTAATAGACGAATATAAAATGTTGGAGGAAATTAAATTTAGATTAAAAAGATATAAAATAATTAAAATAAATTAAAACAATTTTTATTTCATACAAATTAAAAAATGATTGAATTAATTATTTTTAAAATCGTTGTGATAGACATAAGATTTGGTTCATTAGTATTGGGACTTCGTTCTGTAGTTCCACATGACTTAAGAGCTCTACTGACGATCAATTTAAAAATCATCCATTGCTGGCAACAAAAATAATCCATTCAATAAGGTTTTTTTTTTTTTTTTTTTCCATGCATCCTATACTTCCTATTGCTTTGTGTATGATTTGCAACTTTGATGCAAGATGATTCAATAAAGACAATACTTAGCATAGAATAGAATATTTTTTCGTTTTTATAAGTTAATGTTTCATAATAATGTTGTTGTTTTAGCTTAGATTAGATTAGGTTAAAAGGTCAAATTATATTAGACCAAAAATTTTAATTTTGTTGGTTCATGCATTTTAGTTAATAATATAATTTTAAAAAGTTGTTCTCGTTTTCTTTTTACTCTTATATCCATTTGATGTCAGTTGCCTAAATTTCATATCAAACAAGTTATATATTGCTATATTTTATGAAAACTGCTATGTGTTGCTTTTATTAGATGGAGTTTTGTTTTTCCATGATTTTTTAATCAATGAATGAATGACCAATAGATTGTGTTTGAATTTAAAGCTTATTATACTAAACAACAATCAAACTTATTTAAATTGCTGAAAGTTGGATTAAATATATTCGTAGTAGTTATAACTTTATACTAATTTTACTTTAGGTTTTACACTTCAATTGGTTTTTTCGATAACTAAACTTTAATTTAAACATCATTCATAAGTTATGTAATAACATTTTATTAATGTAACAGTTGAATTTAAAATAAGTAAATTTTTTTGTCACATCAGCATATAAGCAGCATATAAGTCAAATGTAGAGGTAAGCATAAATTGAACCAGACTTAATAATCAATCAAACAGAAATTTTAAACCTGAATTGCTCAAATATGGATTAAATATATCAGTACTTATCCAACTTTATACTAATTTTACTTTAGGTTTTAAACTTCAATTGGTTTTTTTGATAACTAAACTTTAATTTAAATATTATCTGCAGGTTATCTAGTAACATTTTGTTGATGTAACAGTTGAATTTGAAACAAGTAAAATTTTTTGCCACATCAACATATAAGTCAAATGTAGAGGTAAGTAAAAACTGAACTGGGCTGAATAACCGAACCGAAATTTTAAACCTAGATGGCTCGAACATGGATTAAATATATCAATACTTATCCAACTTTATACTAATTTTACTTTAGGTTTTAAATTTTAATTGGTTTTTTCAATAACTAAACTTTAATTTAAAAATCATCCACAGGTTATCCAGTGACATTTTATTGATGTAATAGTTGAATTTGAAATAATTAAAAATTTTTGCCACATCAACATATAAATCAAATGTAGAGGTAAGTAAAAATTGAATTGGGCTAAATAACTGAACTGAGATTTTAAACCTGGATTGCTCAAACATGGATTAAATATATCAGTACTTATCCAACCTTATACTAATTTTATATTAGGTTTTAAACTTCAATTGGTTTTTTCAATAACTAAACTTTAATTTAAATATCATCCATAGGTTATGTAGTGACATTTTGTTGATGTAACAGTTGAATTTGAAATAAGTAAAAAATTTTGCCACATCAACATATAAGTCAAATGTAGAGGTGAGCAAAAACTGAACCAGGCTGAATAATCGAACCGAGGTTTTAAACCTGAATTGCTCAAACTTAGATTAAATATATCATTACTTATCCAACTTTATAATTATTTTACTTTAGGTTTTAAACTTCAATTGGTTTTTTCGATAACTAAACTTTAATTTAAATATCATCCATAAGTTATCTAATGGCATTTTGTTGATGTAACAATTGAATTTGAAATAAGTTAATTTTTGCCACATCAGTATGTAAGTCAAATGTAGAGGTGAGCAAAAACTAAACTAGGTTTAATAATCAAACCAAGATTTTAAACCTGGATTGCTCAAACTTGGATTAAATATATTACTACTTATCCAACTATATACTAATTTTACTTTAGGTTTTAAATTTCAATTGGTTTTTTTTGATAACTAAACTTTAATTTAAATATCATTCACAAGTTATCTACTGGCATTTTGTTGATGTAACCGTTGAATTTGAAATAAGTAAAAAATTTTACCACATCAACATATAAGTTAAATGTAGAGGTGAGCAAAAAATGAAACTAAACTAACATTAAAACCGAGATCGACCGAATAACTGATTCAATTTAATGTATATATATATATATATATATATATATATATATATATATATATATATATATATATATATATATATATATATATATATATGATGTTGATATGAGGCCCACAACCAAGCCCAATTTAGTAAACCAAGAGCTGCATTACTGTTAGGCTACTAAAGGATGGTTGTTATTTATTTTGAGACAACAATTATATAGTAATTTCGGTTAATAAAAAACCAATCGAGCACCCAACTACGCTTCTTGGTTTGGTCTCAATTCCTTAAAGGGGTGAGTATTTAGTTCAGTTTAATTCGGTTCAATTCAATTATAATCGAATGCTCACCCCAGTCAAATGCCAATTCAAATTAATGACGGGAATAATATTAATTGATGTTTCATATATAAAATAAAATAAGTGTAAAATTTAATAACCACCAACATATTTAACCTATTAATTAATCTTATCAAGAAATAAATTTATAATTTCTTTGAACACTATTGATACCCCACATATATATTCCTGTTTAATTAAAGTGTTTATTTCCTACACAGGTTACTCGGAAAGGGAAGATAACCAAAGGCATTCAAGGAAGTTTCCTTATGAAGAAGACTCCCAAAACATGAATGAACATTCTCCTATTTGGTATAGGATTCCTATCCAAAGAGGAATCTTACTCCTTTTGGGTTTAAGTATCACTATGACTATAAATAGGACCACATATCCCTCATTCTCATTCATTTTATTCTTTTATATTTTATTTACTCTCCTTTTCTCTCCAAATTTCCTTTATATACTGTGACTTAGGCATCAAAGAGTTTGTGGGGATCTTCCCCACCTCTCACCTTACCCTTTGTTGATCACCTATAAGGTTTCAAGCTCAAGAGTTCCAAAAAATAAGTTATTAAGTGGCGCCATCTGTGGGGACCCTTGGGAAAAGCCATTTGTGCATCTACTAGATTAAGATGTCGACATCATGACTTCCAGGAGACTCCTAACACTCACACCAACCTCTCCATCCCTATTCCTCTAATCACTCTGACAATACCTCTTCCAAAGGCGGTTCTTCCAGCCACATTCCCATATACCAGACCCTCATATGGTAATACGCACATTCCTCTTGGAAACACCTAGGGATGGCCTGCTCCTAGCATCGACTTCCTGTACTACGCCCCCTTACAACACCATCACTGACCTATACCTTCCATAGCTTTCCCAAATTTAATAGAAACACCAGCCATAACTACACCCAACCTAAACATTGTGGCTTAAACACTCAACCTCACCCTAACAAATAAAGAAGCAATGATACAAAACACCCAAGCCCAGATAACTTTAATGCAACAACAATTGAACACCTTGATTCAAAATGACAACCCTGGACTAGCTAACATAGAAAATACCACACCTCTGGAATTCTCAGAGGGAGCAAAGGGAAAAATAAAAATCCAGAAGAAGAATCTAACTCCATAATTTTGTCCCTCGATGATTTAAAATTAACCTAAAAGGTTAAAAAGGTTATAGATAAAGCTCGTATGAGATCGAGGAAGGAAGATGAATGCATTTTGAAAGGCAGAACGCCCTTTATAGAGAGGGTAATTCAGACAGAAATCCCAACCAAGTTTAGGATGCCACAACTGGATTAATATGATGGAACTGGAGATCCCATCAACCATATATCTTCATTTGAAATAAGAATGTTGCTCCACAACGTAAATGACCACATCATGTGCAGAGTTTTCCTAAGCATGCTCATGAAGAATGCTAAAAAATGGCTTCACCAACTTCTGGAGAACTCCATCACCTCTTTTAAAGACCTAGTAAAGAAGTTCCAAACTAAGTTCATCACCAACATTCCTCTAGCCAAAAACATCAATGACCTCTGAATGTGTCAACAAGAGATTGATGAATCATTACGAAGCTAATTGGATTGGTTCAATAAAGTAGCCATGCAAATATTAAATCTTATAGATGAAGTTGTTATCGAAGCCCTCAAGAATGACACAAGACTCAAAAACTCAAAGATAAGTTAATGACAAAAGAATCTGGCACTTTCATGGAGGTGATGGCCATGGCGGTCAAAATGATAAAAATGGATAAACATAGAAGGATGTAAAGGGAGAAGGAAAAAGCATCAGCCAGAGAAGAGAGGTCAAGGCCCATAAGAGCAAGCTTCCCATGAACAAATTTCAGAAACCCGGTGGAAAATTTTGAAAAGGAAGCTGATAGATACACACCTTTAAATACCTCTAGATCTAGGATCCTTATGTGGGTCAGACAAAATGGGGTGGGAATTATCCCAGCAAGAACAATAAGCCCAAACCAAAGAGCCACGTAGGATAGAGGACACTATTGCTAGTCACACTAGGATTATGGGCACGACACTGAGGCTTACTGAGAATTAAAAAATGCTAGAAAAAGACTTGTGCAAAATGGCAAACTCAACAATTTCACTGACACGTCCAGAGGGACCAGGAATCCGGATGTATAAGAACGATACAGACTAGAACCAAAAAAGGCCCAGACTGAACCAGTCAGGGTCATTAACAAAATAGTCAGAGGAGAAAATGTTGAGAAAAGACCCAATAGAAGCTTGGGAGAAGGACTAGCCTACAAGAAGAGAGAGGTCATCGTGTTTGATTTTGAAGATGGGAAGCATATTCGGCACCCCCACAATGACATCTTGGTTGTCAACGCATACATCAACAACTATCTAGTAAAGAGGTTACTGGTCGAAAACAGGAGTGCCATCAATGCACTGTCTTGGAATTCTTACAAAGTGATGGGAGGTTCCATCACTAACCTAAAAGCTATCCAAAATCCCATTACAAGCTTCTGCGAAGGAGCTATACAACCGATGGGCATTATAGAGCTAAGTCTGGAATTTAAAAGCTGGAATATTAAAGAAATAAAAGTCATTAAAGCCCTATTCAATATAGTGGATCTCCCATTGGCATATAACGACATCATAGGATGGCTAGCCCTCTATGAAACTGATGCAGTCACAAGTATCTGACACTTGACCATGAAGATTCCAATTGAGGGCAGAACTCTTACAATCCGTGGAGATCAACAGATGGCCAAACAATGCTATCAGATAGCAATTAAACCTCAGATGGAAGCATTCCCTTTAAAGACTTAGGAGATAGAGAAGCAAGGAGCCGAACCTAAATCGGTCGATGACACTCAAATATTATAAATTATTGATGGGAAGATGATAAAGATCGGCAATGAACTTAACTCTAAAACCAAGTAAGGAATAAGTGAAGTCCTTACTAAGCACTCAGGAGGTTTTACCTCTCGAGTGTCAAAAATAACTGGAGTAGATCCTTAAATTGCCACATATAGCTTGAACATAAGACTAGGGGTGAAGCCAATGATCCATAAGAAATGAACTTTTATATATGAGAGGCAGAAGATAATCACCGAGGAAACAAAGAAGTTATTAGATGCCAGATTCATTAAAGAAGTTACCCACCCATAATGGGTAGCCAATGTGGTGCTAGTAAAGAAGTCAAACGACAAGTATAGGATATGTGTAGACTATACTGACCTCAACTGGGCTTGTCCTAAGGACAGCTACCCCCTGCTAACAATTGACTAGCTAGTAGACTCCATTGCCGACCATGGTTTATATAGTTTTATAGACGCAACATAAGGATACCACCAAATACCAATAAAGGAAGAAAACCAAGAGAAAACATCCTTCATCACCCATAAAGGTTTTTACTGCTAGAAGGTAATGCCCTTTGGGTTAAAGAATGTTAAAAGCACATATCAAATGATAATGAACCATGTACTCTGAGACTAGATTAGGAGAAATGTGGAAGTATACATGGACAACATTATTATCAAAAGTAAGCATGCAGATAAAAAACCCGCGAATCTGGATTAGGTCCTTCAATTGCTGAATGAGTCTAGGATCATGCTAAATCCAGATAAGTGCATCTTCAGAGTTAAGGTAGAAAAATTCTTAGGGTTCATGATATCCCATAGAGGTATTAAGGCTAACCTAAAAAAATGGAAGTCATTCTCAATATGAAAGCTCCAAAAACCATCCACAAACTATAAAAGATAAATGGCAGAATCACGGCTTTGGGGCAATTCATCTTTTGCTCGGCCAAGCGATGCCTACCACTGTTCTGAGTTATAAATCCAAGAAATTTGTTTGGACAGAAGATTGCCAGATAACTTTTAAAGATATTAAAAGATTCATATTCTCCCCACCTCTCCTCAACAAGCCGGTCCTGGAAGAAACATTGTACTTATACCTTTCGATTGGCTAAGAATGCATAACTTCGGTACTAGTAAGGGAGGAAGAGGGCTACTAAAGCCCGATGTATTAAGTTAGCAAATACTCCGAGGATCAGAGATTCAGTACCCAATGCTGGATAAACTGGCCATGGTCCTCGTTCATGCATCCCGAAAACTCAGGCACTACTTTTAGGCTCATCTTATTATTGTAAGAATCGGTTTCCCCTTGTGAAAAATATTGCAAAAACCTAAGATTTTGGTCAGATTAGTTTAATGGTCGGTATTACTTAGAGAATTCAATATCGATTATGAGTCTTGTCAACAGGTGAAAGCTCAAGCATTAGTAGATTTTGTTCAAGAGATGACACTAGAAGATCCCACTATCACTAGTGCACTAGAGTGGAAGCTTTATGTGGACGAGGCATCCTCTATTTAAGGATCTGCCACAAGGATCATCCTTAAAGGACCGCATAAAGTTCTTTTCATATGTGCAGTTTAGATATAGTATAATTCTACCAACAATGTCGTGGAGTATGAGGCGCTAATCATAGGATTAAAGTTAAATGTCAAAGTTAAAGCCGAGCATCTCAAGATATACTCGGACTCTCAATTGGTGGTAAATAAGGTCCAAAGGACATTCTATATTAAAGATCTAGGCATTGCCAGATATGTTGAGAAAGTCATGCAACTCCTGAAGAAGATTGAGCAAGATGGGGGTAGTGGGAAATAATGCAGATACCTCAAAATGAAAACTCAGAGGTCAATCTCTTAGCCAAATCAGCAGCTGAAGATAGTCAAGCATTCAGAAACATGGAGCTTATCAAAGCACTGATAAAACCCAGTACTAAAGATCCAAACATCTTAAGATACAGGAAAGCTAAGAGTGGATAAAGTCGATCGTCCAATATCTCATAAATAGGATACTCCCAGAAGATAAATTAAAAGCCAGGAAACTGAAGATGAAGTTAGCACACTACTCTATGCTTCACGGAGAACTCTATAGAAGATCCTTCTCATACCCATGGTCTAAATGTGTATCCCCAGAGGAAGGAGACTACATACTCAGGAAATCCACAAAGGCATTTATGGAGCGCACGAGTCATATTACACATTAACCAGGAAAGCACTACTATAAGGATACTATTGGCCTACCATGTCTAGGGATGCTTATAAGCTAACTCAAGAATGCCATAAGTGCCAATAGTTCGCCCATCTCAACCATAGGCCCTCTAACCCTCAAAATCTAATTGGCAGCCCCTGACCTTTCACAGTATATGGAATGGACATCTTAGGTCCCTTCCCAACCTCCACATTATAAAAAAAGTTCTTAATTATGGCCATAGACCATTTCACTAAGTGGGTAGAGGTAGAAGCAGTACCCATTATCATAGAAGCTCGAATCCAACACTTCTTCTGGAGAGAAATCATTTGCAGGTTTAGAATACCACACACCCTGATCATGGATAACAGGAAATAGTTTGATAATGAGAAGTTCAGAAGGTTCTACTCTGACCTTGGAATAAAGCTTCATTTTACCTCGATAGCCCACCCGCAGATAAATGGACAAACGGAAGTCACCAACAAGATTATTATGCAAGGATTAAAGAAAAGGCTCGACGAAAAAAAGGAAACTAGGTCAAAAAACTCAATAATGTTATCTGGGCTTATAGGACCACCCCTAGATCATCCATGGAGGAAACACCATTCAGATTAACCTACGGTATGGATGTAGTGATACCAATAGAAATTGGATCCCTAAGTTACAGGGTCATCAGAGAATTAGACCATGACGTCCCTTCTACTAGAAGAAAGAAGGGAGCGAGCATCCGTTGTTGCTGAAGCATATAGGCGGAAGGTAGCACAATATCACTTATGGCATATCCACCTATGATAGTATAAGGTTGGAGACTGGGAACTTAGAAGGGCGGATATTGGCAAAGGCAATCCTGGCACCGACAAACTCGGACCTAACTAGGAAGGCCCCTATCAGGTCACAGAACGAACATCTAAAAGGGCATACAAAATAAAAGATGGACAAGGCAAGGAACTACAATGATATTGGAACTCAAACTACCTTTGAATATATTACTAATAAATGTACTTGAGATATTATTGAATAAAGTATTTTTCATTCATTGAAGCAAAATTATATTACAAAAGTTAATTATAAAAAAATCTTTAGTCTACTAAATGTACATTCGGTGGTTCAGACTCGGAGATAGGAGGGGGAACAATATTGATAGCACTAACAGGCGCTAAAGGCTCAAAAGATAACCTTTCAACTGATTTAGAAATATTCCTCGCACAGAGGGCAAAGGCCTTATTCCGGGCATCCTCTTTGACGGTAATCCTAGCTAAGTATGTTGGTGTTATTTGGTCTAGGTTAGCCAAATCTAGCTCTGGATTCTGAGAAAGTAAGAGGCCTTGAGAAATCCTCCACCATGCTCTGATAGGATCTTTTGTCGTTCTCTCGAGATTTCTCAACCTCGACCTACTTTTTCTTCAGATCTGCGATTTGAGAGTCCTGCTCCTCAATCCTTTTTGTTAGTTAAGCCTGACTGTGTTCCAGCTTGGCCACCTTTTTTAGTTTACCTCCGCTTCAGATTTATCCTTTGTGTATTTAGTCTGACAAAGCTCCAGTGCCACCTTTGCCTTATCCAACTTCTTCTTAAAGTCAATCGCTATAGTTTTGACCTTCGTCTCCTTCAGGCTGTACTGGCTCTTTAGGAAAAAATACTGGTCTTTAGCCAAGCTTGGGTCATCTATGAAAAAAGAAACTCGTGTCATTACCGTAAAACCCAAATAAGAACAAATCAAAAGTGTTCGACACTTACTTCTAATGAATGCCCAATCATGGAGCTAAAAAGCTCCTCATGACTCTCGATCTAGCACTGTATATCAGCCGGCAACCTTAAAGACTCAACATACTGATAACTAATCTAGGCATTCAAGACACTCGATGGTTTCATCTTGTTCAGGATCTAAGTCCTTATGTCTGGACACCTAGAGAGCTTCAGACGCTGGACGAATATCTCCTTATCTAGTTCCTTCGCATCAGAGTCTTTATCTATGAGGTACCTTTTTTGCTTACAGACTTTCTCAGGTTGGGATGACCTGGCCATAGTTTTCCCCTTTAGAATCTTGGCAGCTTCATCTAGGATTGTAGGTGTAATAAGCTTAGGTGAGGAGGGGGTGATTTGAGCCTCCTCTTACCTCTCCGGTTCATCAACTATAAGCTAAATTTTGATCGCAAAGGCAAAAAATTTAGCCATTTATAAATAAAATGGTAAAAATAGAACTCAGAAAGATACCTTTCAATGACCAAAATGTACTAGTGGATTGTACACGATTTGGGTAGACCCTTCACAAATATCTTCTCGATTCATCTTTAGTTGATCAAGCATCGGATAATCTCTATATCCTAGTCGAACAATTTCAATGGCTGTTTCACTCTATGACACTTATCGGACCACATGCGCCGAACATCCATGAAGTCCAAATGGTGCTCGATGATGAAAAACTTGTGCCTCCACTTCTTATGAAGATTCAAAAGCTTCACAAATAGGTTGTGGTTGGGGATGATCGATAAGGAGAACATCAACTCTCCCTTCTTCCTAGTCATTCGGCTCCATACCCTCCTCATGCATCAACTGAATAAACTCGATCAGAATCTAATAACTATTGGGATAAAGCTGACCAAGTGCTATGTTATGCCTATTCAAAAATGTTTTGACAAAGGGATATAGAGAAAACTTTAGACTGCCCCTACAATTGGTCAAAATACACAACTACCTTCTTTAAGCCTAGCATGGGAGTATGGGCTTTAAATTTCCTATCCACAGTGAATAGGGTGAAATCAGAAGGAATATAAAAATGCCTTCGATACCACCTTAACAACTCCTCATTTATCCTAAAAATGAATAGATTAGAGCTAACATATTCCCTTGGTGCCATGAGTCTATTTAAGAAACAAACAAAAGAGGAATGGAGAGGTCGTTGTAGGAAAAGCCTGGTGGCAGTAGTAACAAAGAAGTAAAGAAAATAAAAGAAACCAACAAGATAGTAAAAAGCCAAAATGCATCACATCGAAGAAACAGAGATACTTATAGAGCAACAGAAGGCTCTGGAACAAACCATTAACTAACCTCATTAAAGCTTTGATTTCTCCCACATTATTAAAGGTAAATTGGGAAATAGGAAAACTCATTAATCGAGCTATCATTATTATGGTAGCCGAAATATCTTATCTTCTGACACACGAATAGATGCGACGGTTACATAATTCAAATTGTAAAAAACAGGGGGCGTCAAAATGAACTACCAAACGTACATCCCGGGTACACTACTGGCAGCTTTCCCTTCACAGTGAGCATCACAATCTCCAAGTCTAGTAACTGAAGCTGGCTCCCTCAGGTTACTTCTATAGTATTAAAGATTGGCATTCGAACCATATTTTCAAGACACCCAGACTATATGGCACTTGGGCCGCGCTTCTAATGCACCAAGATAAAGTCCAATGACTAAAGCTAATACCCTCAGGTCGCTTCTATAGTACTAAGGTTCCGAGTATATAAGCCTCGCGTCCTTGTACTAAGTATTTAAGCCTCGAGCATCTAAGTCCAATGACTGAAACTAGTGCCCTCAGGTTGCTTCTATAGTACTGAGGTTTAGCACTCAGGCCACGCTTTTAATGCATCGAGCATCAAAACTCCAATGACGACTAGTTCCATCATGTTGTCTCTGCACTGATGGATTAATCCATTACATATTCTTTTTTGCAGATTTTGTGCACTTCAAAGTCCAGTTGGCACTTTAACTACATCCTTACATAATGATTTCAAGACTCGGTACCAAACTTTATCTTTTCTCGTGACTAAGGCTGGCCACCTCAACTCACCATTCCACATTAGAAGTAATTAAGTAAATTCTCCTCAAGTGGATGAGTGACGTTGCTATCCTTTTCAGTCTCGGATATATCGGACATACATATCCAAACACACTCACGGGGGGGGACTCTTGATACCCCACATATATATTCATGTTTAATTAAGGTCTTTATTTCCTATACAGGTTACTCGGAAAGGGAAAGTAACCAGAGGCATTTAGGGAAGTTTCCTTATGAAGAAGATTCCCAAAACAAGAAGGAACGTTCTCCTATTTGGTTTAGGATTCCTATTCAAAGAGGAATCCTACTCCTTTCAGGTTTAAGTATCACTATCACTATAAATAGGACTTTATATTCCTCATTGGACCCCATATTCCTCATTCTCATTTATTCTATTTTTTCATATTTTATTTGCTCTCCTTTTCTCCCTAAATTCCCTCTATATACTCTGACTTATGCATCAAAAGATTTGTGGAGATTTTTCCTACCTCTTATCTTACCCTTTGTTGATCACCTACAGAATTCAAGTTCAAAACCAGAAAACAAGTTATCAACCATTAATGGTGCATAAAATGAAATCAACAATCATTTTAACATTAACAAGTAAGATTTATTGCCCCAAGTTAAATAATCAAATGATAAATATTTCTTTCAAGACGTTATTATTATTATTATTATTATTATTATTATTATTATTATTATTATTATTATTATTTAAATTAAAAAATCTTATAAACCAAGATATCTAGAAACTAAAACACGCATCAGTGTTAAAGAAAGGTTTTTGTCAAAGTATTATAAAGTTCTAATTTTTTTTGTCAAATTCACCCTTGACTACAACTGTTATAAGTACAGATATAGATAGATTATATATTACAAACTAACACTAACACTAGCACAACAACTATCATAATTATCGTAGATATATAAAGTTTATATATATATATATAGTTTTATTTTTTTTGTTAGATTCACGCTTGTTAATGATATCAAGGGACTATAACTATTACAAATACAATTAGATTATATATTGCAAACTAACACTAATACAACAATAACTATCATAATAATTATAAATAAATAAATATATATATATATATATATATATATATATTCCGAGTTTTTAAACATTTTTATGCTGTATTGGGATATGCAGTATTAATAATTTTGTGTATAATTATGATATTTTTACGAGTTGATATGTATTTAAAACTTATTTTAATTATTGTATATTATTTTAAGTGCTTTACGTAAAATTTTTTCAGGACTTGCATTTTCGGGAAAATTTTCACGTAAATAATTTACTATTAATTATTTTAAATAGATTTACGGACTTGCATGAACTCATATATATTTTTAAAGTACTAAATAATGTATATATGTGTATTTATTTATTTAATTAGGGTTTGATTAATTACCCTAATATTTTATTATTTATTATTAGTTTTAATATTATTTAATTATTTTTAGGTGTATAAAATTATTAAAATATATATTTAATGTGTGTGGTGAATATTTATTATCCATATAATATTATATATTAAAATAATATAGAGTATAGATGTATATATACATATATATACTTATAATATTTATCAAAATATAAAGTTCATTAAAATTACAAGATTGCCATCAACCCCATTCTTCATCTTCCCCGATTGTCTCTCACTCCTCCAGCGTCTGCAACTCTGTTCACTCACCGTCACTGCACCTCTCACTGTGCCACCTCCATTTCCAGCTTGGTTCGTCGCCCCTAGCCTTCTTCCCCGGCACCGTTTGGCTTGATTTTGGCCGGAATGACCGAAACTTCTCTCCTCGCCATTCACTGACTTCCCAGCCACCAAATCCAGTGATTCCGGTGTCGTTGAACTCCCTAGCCTCCATAGAAGATGATTCCAAGCTTCCTTTTAGCATAAAATTCATTTTGGTAAGGTTTTGAGCTTGATGTTAATTTTGGCCATTTTTGTTTCTCGATTTATTTGAACTTCAATCTTAATTATTCAAGCTTAATTACTTAACAAATGTTGTTCCTATTAGCTTAATCTACATGTGGTAATTTTTTTAGAATTTTTGGAAATTATTTTGATTTTTGGGTATTTTTGAATATTTTATTATTATTTTCTAATTTTCAAAAATTAATTAATTAAATTATGAAATTGTTTTTTATGATAAATATAGGTGTTGAAATGAATTATAGAAATTTATTTGGAATTTTTATGAATTTCTATGTATTTATTTTGAATTTAATTAGTTTATGTAATTTTGGAAAATTAGGTTAATTGTGTTTTTAATTGAAATTAATTATTTAATTGAGTTTAATTATTGATATTATTGATAAATATGTGGAGAAAATTAATTTTGGATAATTATACTATTTTTGGTGAATTTTTGAATGAATTTTAGTATATTTATATATATAGGGGTATTTTGGTAATTTTACCATAAATTGACTAAAAATGTAATTAAATTGGTTTTAATAGTTATTTCAGGTATAAAAATGATTTCTAAAAATTATTTAGTATTTTTAATTGATTAAAACTATTTTTCGTGAATTGTTTTCAATTATATATATAATATACGATTTTTCTAATAAAATGAGTTTTTATCGGTTTTTACTGTGTTTTAGGGTTAATTACGTAATTTTTACTTATTAAATATATTTCTATGATATAAGGGTATTTTTGATATTTTCATAATTGTTATGTGATTGTGGACCCCAGTCGATAAACTGTAGTTTGGAGTCCGACCGAGGGGTTGTGGATGTAATTCTGTGTCTATTTTTGTAGTGCATTTCTTTGTAGGGCCGGCTCTACTCTTTGAGTAGAGAGATGTCCATTTTACAGGGGAGGTTTTGTCGAATTTTCGATAGAATTCTCGTAAAACGTGATGTCCGATCAAACCCTAATTCTGATTTTTAATTCTGTGTCTAATATTCTAAATCGAGTTTCTAGGATTTTCTATTAGGTTTATTCTGATGTCTGTTATTTATTGTTTGTTAGTTGCACCGAGAGCGAGGCCTAGTAGACTAAGCTCGTCGGACTTATCTCGAGGAGCGCACTAAGTGTGAGTTACTATTTTATATATATGTGCTTTAGGATGCATAATTTTAGAAATATATGTTTTATTTTGATTAAATATGCATAATGATTTAATTAATACTTAAGTTGATTTTTAGTTTACTTTTGGTATATTTTAAAGTATATGCATGTTTTATTAATGAATTATGTTCAAAATGTTTTTGAATATATTTCTAGTTTATTTTGTAATTTTATTAGATTTATTTGACGTATATATACTCGAAATATACCTGGTTTACTTTTGGTATATTTCTAGTATATATATGGTTTATGTTGCTATTTTATTTAAGTTCATGCATCATTTATTTTTAAGAATGTATGTTTTATATTTTAATGAAGGATATCGATAGAATGTGCTACCTAGTGGGCAGCACTAGGACCGAGTACGTACCGGTACGCTTATAACATTTAGGCTATATTACTAACCATTTGAGGATATTGATTGGATTTGATTATTTGATGTGTCAGATATGATTTGGGTGTGTGATTGCTGGAGCTCGGTTGACCTAGTGTCTCGGGGCCAATCACACTGACAGTCAGACTGCTGGAGCTCGGTTGACTTAGTGTCTCGGGGCCAGTTTACTGTCCAAATGGAACAAGTGAATATATTGGAATAAGTGAGCCTATATGGCTAGAGTGTTGTTCAACACTGTTTTGAGGTTGCAATATTCTAGGGTTCTATTTGATCCTTCATAAACAATGATTTTCAATAAAAATATATATAATGATTTTATTACATCTGTATGTAATTGCTTGTATATATACATATTATATATATACTTTTGATCGAGTGCATCGGCATTTAGTATGCATGTATATATATTATAGTAATTCACTCAGTGAGGTCTAACTCCCCTCTGTTGACTATTTTTTTTAGGAGAGCCATCGTCTTCAGACCTCAGTAGTAGGCCTGTACGCCGGATTTCTTCCACCCCGGCTTCTTTATGTAAACTTCTCATTTGAGTTTTATTTTTATAATCTAGACACTGCAGTAGTTGAAAATAAATTATGGGTTTTATGTATTATATTTGTGTGAGTTATGTATTTTGAGAAATTGAACTGAAACTTGTATTAAAGGATTTATTTATATATGAGATATGGATTTTATTTTGATAATTATGATTTTATTTCCGCTGCATTTGAAATTGTTGTCATTATTATTGTATGTTTTATTTTATTTTTTTAGACTTACTACGGGTTTCGGATTCGAAAGAATTCCCGTTCCCTAGCGCCGGTCATGGCCCCTGCTTTGGGTCGTGACAATATATATATATATATATATATATATATATATATATATATATATATATATATATATATATATATATATATATATATATATATATATATATTTATTTATTTATTTATTTATTAAGTATTAGACAAGAACTTAAAACTTTGAGGGTTATTTGTACCAATGGTACTCAACTTTTTAACTAAATGCTATTAAATTATCCAACCGATAAAATGTAACAGAGCGGAGTTCTGTGTCAGGGCTTAGTTGTTTGAGTCGTGGCCCTAGTTTTTAAAGTTGTGTTTTCTTTTGGTAACTATTGCAGTGAATCAGGTTCGAGTATGTCTTGATAAGTATTCCTTGTTTTAGTTTTCTGTGTTATTCTTCCATTGTCTGTTTTGTCTGAATCGTTCCGATTGTCTTTTCAGAATGAGGAGGCGAGTGCGTGTCGCTCCACCGATCGTTGAGGCCGAGATGACGAGTCTTTTCAGGATGAGGTTTTACCTCTTGAGCAGCCAGTTAGACGTAGAGGTTGTGGCAGAGGTAGACCTCGAGGCGCGACAGGTCATCATAGGCAGAGAGAGTTACAGGACGAGGAGCCTATTGAGCCTGAATTTGATGTTCTTGTGCCTCCAGTTGTTCAGCCTGTTCAGCCTGCCTATCAGCAGGGTATGTCTGACCCTGAGGCAACTTTGTTCTATACCCGAGTTGGCAGGATTGCTTTCGATGGGACTTCCGATCCGTTAGACTTTTTGCACGCGATTGAGACTCAGACTCGGACTGCTCACACTAAGTACCAGTGGATCATGATCGTCGAGTTATCTGTTGAGGGACCAGCCCTAGATTGGTTTATTAAGATGATTTAGCCTTATATGATGACGATGACCTGGGCTCAGTTTTGAGAGCGATTTATGAGGAGATTCTGTCCAGAGCCTCTTCGTATGAGCTATCATCTCTAATTGACCAGCATTTCTCGTGGTGATCGATCAGTAGAGGAGTACACTCGAGAGTTTCTTCGGTTGGGAAGATATGCAGAGGATCTGATGTGAGACCAGTATTTCGCAGTCACTACCTACATCACCAGATTAGGTTCAGCATTTACTGGTATGCCTACAGCAGGCCTTACTCTGGAGTTTGTGATTGAGTTGGCCAAGGAGATTAAGTTGAGACTAGTTAGGCAAGGAGCAATGCTTGATTATTACCAGCTGGGAGTTCAGTCGAGTGGATTGCAGACTACACCATATTCGAGTTTTCATATTGGTTCGAGTAGTCAGCAGCGGGGTCTGACTCAGCAGAGTCAGAGACAGCAGTAGCGAGTGCATTGGAGCAGTAGACATGGCCGTGGAGGTCAGCATAGACCATTCAGATTTGGGTCAGGTGCTTCGAGCAGCAGCAGTAGTCGTAGTTCTGGATCAGCTGCCAGTGTTTGCCAGACTTGTGGTAGAGTCCATCAGGGGCCTTGTTATATGACACCACTGACATGCTTTAGATGCGGGCAGATAGGACATTTTTCTAGATCGTGTCCTTACTCCGGATATCAGCAGCCGTAGATTTCGTGATTTCCACAGCAATCGATTGCTAGTGCTGCACCCGTGCCATTTCAGTTACCACCAGCTCAACATCAGAGTTCCACTCAGTTTTTCCCACAGCAGAGTCATGGTAGAGGTACTAGAGGAGGTGCCAGAGGTATTGGCCAGACTTCTACTAGTCAACAGGGAGGTCGAGGATAGGCCAGAGTCTTCCACCTTACTCAGCAAGATGCTCAGGCATCTAATGCAGTCGTGGCAGGTATTGTTTCTGTTTGTTACCTGGATGCATGGGTTTTATTTGATCCGGGTGCCACACATTCATTTGTTTCTCCTATTTTTGCTTCTAAATCTTATTGGTAAGCTTCGAGGATGGCTTTTCCTTTATCTGTTGCCACTCCTCTGAGCGATTCCTTGGACATCGATATTGTTCTTTCTGGTTGTCCAGTTCTCGTGGGAGATAGAGAATTACCCGCTGATTTGATTCTGTTGGATGTGTTGGAGTTTAATGTTATTCTGGGAATGGACTGGTTATCTCAGCATTATGCCGTGGTAGATTGTCGAAATAAAGAGGTGACTTTCAGAATTCTTGGTGAAGAAGATTTTAAGTTTGTGGGTGATAGGAGTTCAGCACCTCAGAATCTTATTTCTGCTATTACGGCTAGGAAGTTGTTGAGGAAAGGTTATCAGGGATATTTGGCATTAGTTAGGGATACTTCAGTGGAAAAGTTATCACTCACGGATGTTCTTGTTGCTTGTGAGTTTCCTGATGTTTTTCCAGAGGAGTTGCCAAGTTTACCACCTCACAGAGAGATTGAGTTTTGTATAGATATGGTTCCAGGTACTACTCCTATATCTATGCCACCCTACAAAATGACTCCTGTAGAGTTGAAAGAGTTGAAGGAGCAGTTGTAAGAGTTGTTGGATAAGGGTTTCATCAGACCTAGTATTTCTCCTTGGGGTGCACCAGTCCTGTTTGTGAAGAAAAAGGATGGTACCCTGAGATTGTGCATTGACTACAGAGAGCTGAATAAGGTGACAATGAAGAACAAGTATCCTCTTCTGAGGATAGATGACTTGTTTGATCAGCTACAGGGTGCACAGTTCTTTTCTAAGATTGACTTGAGGTCGGGTTATCATCAGCTGCGGATTAGTGAAGCCGATATTCCTAAGACGGTATTCCACACTCGATATGGCCATTATGAGTTTTTGGTGATGTCTTTTGGTTTGAATAATGCACTAGCAGCTTTTATGGACTTGATGAACAGGGTATTCAGACCGTATGTGGATCAGTTTATGGTAGTCTTCATTGATGATATACTGGTTTATTCAAGGAGTATGGAGGAGCATGTATATCACTTGAGGATTGTACTATAGACACTGAGAGATCATCAGCTTTATGCTAAATTCTCGAAGTGTGATTTCTGGATGAAGAGTGTTTCTTTTCTTAGACACGTGATGCCTAAAAAAGGTATCCAGGTTAATCCACAGAAAATTAAAGCAGTGTCTAAGTGGCCTAGACCGACTTCTGTTACTGAGATTCAGAGTTTTCTGAGTTTAGCCGGGTATTATAGGCGGTTTGTGCAAGATTTTTCTAGAATTGCAGCCCCTATGACTCGCTTGATTTAGAAGAATGTTAGATTTGAGTGGTCAAAAGCTTGTGAGAACATTTTTCAGTTGTTGAAGGAGAAATTGACCACCGCCCCAGTGTTAGCTTTGCCTAATAGTGTGGACAAGTTCACAGTTTATTGTGATGCCTCTAGAATTGGCCTTGGTTGTGTGTTGATGCAGAATGGAAGGGTGATAGCCTATGCTTCAAGGTAGTTGAAGAAGCATGAGCAGAACTATCCTATACATGACCTAGAAATGGCTACAGTGATCTTTGCTCTAAAGATTTGGAGACATTATTTGTACGGGGTGACTTGTGAGATATTTACTGATCACAAGAGCCTTAAGTACATTTTCTAGCAGCGAGATCTGAATCTAAGGCAGAGGAGATGGTTGGAATTGTTGAAGGATTATGACTGTGAGATTTTATATCATCCGGGTAAAGCTAATGTGGTAGCAGATGCCTTGAGTAGAAAGTCCTCAGGCAGTCTTACTCACATCAGTGTTGAGAGGAGACCATTGACCCAGGAATTACAGTTGTTGGTGGATCAAGGTCTGAAGATGAAGATTAGTAGATCAGGTGGACTGCTAGCTTAATTTAAGGTGCGATCTGTACTAAGGGATAGGATTAAAGCAGTTCAGAGCCGAGATCCTATTCTAGAAGAGCTTGCAGAGAATGTCAGAGTAGGGAAGTTCACTGATTTCACACTTGATGATGATGGTGTGTTGTGGATCAGTGGTAGAATATATGTTCCTAATGTGGATGATTTGAGAGAAGAGATCCTAGAGGAAGCACATTCTATAGCTTATAGCGTACATCCAGGTGTCACTAAGATGTACCACAGTATCAGAGATATGTACTGGTGGGATGGATTGAAGAAGGATGTCACTGATTATGTTGCTAAGTGTCTGACATGTCAGCAAGTGAAAGCTGAGCATCAGAAGCCTTTTGGGAAGCTTCAGCCTCTTCCTATTCCCAAGTGGAAGTGGGAAAGGATAGCTATGGATTTTGTGGTAGGTTTACCTCGTTCTAAGGATGGATACAATTCCATTTGGGTGATTGTAGACAGGTTGATAAAGTCTGCACATTTCTTACCTGTGAAAGCCACTTATTCTGTAGCTAGATTGGCGAAGCTGTACGTGAAGCATATTATGTGCCTTCATGGAGTACCTGTGTCCATTGTGTCAGACAGAGGTTCAGTATTTACCTCTCATTTTTGGCAGAAGTTGCAGGAAGCGATGGGCACTAGGTTAGATTTCAGTACTACTTTTCATCCTCAGACAGATGGTCAATCTGAGAGGACGATCCAGACACTGGAAGATATGTTGAGGATGTGTGTCCTGGATTTGGAAGGTAGCTGGGATGATCATTTGCCACTCGTAGATTTTGCATATAATAACAGCTACCATAGCAGTATTGGTATGGCACCGTATGAGGCTTTATATGGGAGGAAGTGTAGATCCCCTTTGAGTTGGGATGAGATTGGTGAGAGAGCTTTGACTAGACCTGAGATGGTTCAGGATGCTGCAGAGAAAGTTATCGTGATTAAGTGAAGATTAGAGACTGCGGTTAGCAGACAGAAGAGCTATGCAGATCCTAGGCGCAGAGATGTGGAGTTTCAGGTTGGAGATTTTATTTTTCTGAAGGTATCTCCGATGAAGGGTGTTATGAGATTTGGTAGGAAGGGTAAGTTAGCACCGAGATATATCAGACCGTTTGAGATTCTGGAGAGAGTAGGCACTGTTGCATATTGGTTGGATTTGCCTCCGAGTATGTCACAAGTGCATCCAGTATTTCATATCTCGATGTTGAGGAAGTATATCTCAGACCCTTCACACGTGTTGCAGCCTGACAGTGTATAAGTGAGTGAAGATTTGATGTTTGTGGAAGAACCTGTGGCGATCGTTGATTATCAAGTTTGACAGTTGCGTTCGAAGCAGATTCCGATGGTCAAGGTTCTCTGGCGTAGCAACATAGTCGAGGAGCATACATGGGAGACTGAAGCTGAGATGCGAGCTTCTTACCCGTATCTCTTTTCTTCCTGATCTTGTGATCATTTTCTTTTTGGAATTCGGGGACGAATTCTTGTAAGGGGGGAAGATTGTAATATCTCGAGTTTTTAAACATTTTTATACTGCATCGAGATATGCAGTGTTAATAATTTTGTGTATAATTATGATATTTTTATGAGTTGATATGCATTAAAATCTTATTTTAATTATTGTGTATTATTTTAAGTGCTTTACGTAAAATTTCTCCGGGACTTGCATTTTCGGGGAAATTTTCACGTAAATAATTTACTATTAATTATTTTAAATAGATTTACGGACTTGCATGAACTCATATATATTTTTAAAGTACTAAATAATGTATATATGTGTATTTATTTATTTAATTAGGGTTTGATTAATTATCCTAATATTTTATTATTTATTATTAGTTTTAATATTATTTAATTATTTTTAGATGTATAAAATTATTAAAATATATATTTAATGTGTGTGATGAATATTTATTATCCATATAATATTATATATTAAAATAATATAGAGTATAGATGTATATATACATATATATACTTATAATATTTATCAAAATATAAAGTTCATTAAAATTACAAGATTGCCATCAACCCCATTCTTCATCTTCCCTGATCGTCCCTCACTCCTCCGGCGTCTGCAACTCCATTCACTCACCGTCACTGCACCTCTCACCGTGCCACCTCTATTTCCAGCTTGGTTCGCCACCTCTAGCCTTCTTCCCCGGTACCGTTTGGCTTGATTTTGGCTGGAATGACCGAAACTTCTCTCCTCGCCATTCACCGACTTCCCAGCCACCAAATCCAGTGATTCCGGTGTCGTTGAACTCCCTAGACTCCATAGAAGATTATTCCAAGCTTCCTTTTAGCTTAAAATTCGTTTTGGTAAGGTTTTGAGCTTGATGTTAATTTCGGCCATTTTTGTTTCTCGATTTATTTGAACTTCAATCTTAATTATTCAAGCTTAATTCCTTAACAAATGTTGTTCCTCTTAGCTTAATCTACATGTGGTAATTTTTGTAGAATTTTTGGAAATTATTTTGATTTTTGGGTATTTTTGAATATTTTATAATTATTTTCTAATTTTCAAAAATTAATTAATTAAATTATGAAATTGTTTTTTATAATAAATATAGGTGTTGAAATGAATTATATAAATTTATTTGGAATTTCTATGAGTTTCTATGTATTTATTTTGAATTTAATTAGTTTATGTAATTTTGGAAAATTAGGTTAATTATGTTTTTAATTGAAATTAATTAGTTAATTGAGTTTAATTATTGATATTATTGATAAATATGTGGAGAAAATTAATTTTGGATAATTATACTATTTTTGGTGAATTTTTGAATGAATTTTAGTATATTTATATATATAGGGGTATTTTGGTAATTTTACCATAAATTGACTAAAAATGTAATTAAATTGGTTTTAATAGTTATTTAAGGTATAAAAATGATTTCGACAAATTATTTAGTATTTTTAATTGATTAAAACTATTTTTCGTGAATTATTTTCAATTATATATATAATATACGATTTTTCTAATAAAATGAGTTTTTATCGATTTTTACTGTGTTTTAGGGTTAATTACGTAATTTATACTTATTAAATGTATTTCTATGATATAAGGGTATTTTTGGTATTTCCATAATTATTCTGTGATTGTGGACCCCAATCGGTAAACTATAGTTTGGAGTCCGACCGAGGGGTTGTGGATGTAATTCTGTGTCTATTTTTGTAGTGCATTTCTTTGTAGGGCCGGCTCTACTCTTTGAATAGAGAGATGTCCGTTTTACATGGGAGGTTCTGTCAGATTTTCGATAGAATTCTCGTAAAACGTGATGTTCGATCAAACCCTAATTTTGATTTTTAATTCTGTGTCTAATATTCTAGATCAAGTTTCTAGGATTTTTTGTTAGGTTTATTCTGATGTCTATTATTTATTTTTTGTTAGTTGCGTCGAGACCGAGGCCCAGTGGACCAGGCCCGTCGGACCTATCTCGAGGAGCGCACTAAGTGTGAGTTACTATTTTATATATATGTGCTTTAGGATGCATAATTTTAGAAATATATGTTTTATTTTGATTAAATATGCATAATGATTTAATTAATACTTAAGTTGATTTTTAGTTTACTTTTGGTATATTTTAAATTATATGCATGTTTTATTAATGAATTATGTTCAAAATATTTTTGAATATATTTCTAGTTTATTTTGTAATTTTATTAGATTTATTTGACGTATGTATACTCGAAATATACCTGGTTTATTTTTTGTATATTTCTAGTATATATATGGTTTATGTTGCTATTTTATTTAAGTTCATGCATCATTTATTTTTAAGAATGTATGTTTTATATTTCAATGAAGGATATCGATAGAACGTGCTACCTAGTGGGCAGTACTAGGACTGAGTATGTACCAGTACGCTTATAGCATTTAGGCTATATTACTAACCATTTGAGGATATTGATTGGATTTGATTATTTGATGTGTGAGATATGATTTGGGTGTGTGATTGCTGGAGCTCGGTTGACCTAGTGTCTCGGGGCCAATCACACTGACAATCAGACTGCTAGAGCTCGGTTGACTTAGTGTCTCGAGGCCAGTCTACTGTCCAAATGGAACAAGTGAATATATTGGAATAAGTGAGCCTGTATGGCTAGAGTGTTGTTTAACACTGTTTTGAGGTTGCGATATTCTAGGATTCTATTTGATCCTTCATAAACAGTGATTTTCAATAAAAATATATAAAATGATTTTATTACATCTGTATGTAATTGCTTGTATATATACATATTATATATATACTTTTGATCGAGTGCATCGGCATTTACTATGCATGTATATATATTATAGTAATTCACTCAGTGAGGTCTAACTCCCCTCCGTTGACCATTTTTTTTAAGAGAGTCATCATCTTCAGACCTTAGTAGCAGGCCTGTACACCGGATTTCTTCCGCCCCGGCTTCTTTATGTAAACTGCTCACTTGAGTTTTATTTTTATAATCTAGATACTGCAGTAGTTGTAAATAAATTATGGGTTTTATGTATTATATTTGTGTGAGTTATGTATTTTGAGAAATTGAACTGAAACTTGTATTAAAGGATTTATTTATATATGAGATATGGATTTTATTTTGATAATTATGATTTTATTTCTGCTGCATTTGAAATTGTTGTCATTATTACTGTATGTTTTATTTTATTTTTTTAGGCTTGATACGGGTTCCAGATTCGAAAGAATTCCCGTTCCCTAGCGCCGATCATGACCCATGTTTTGGGTCGTGACAATATATATATATATTTATTTATTTATTGTGTATTAGACAATAACTCAAAACTTTGAGGGTTATTTGTACCAATGGTACTCAACTTTTTAACTAAATGCTACTAAATTATCCAACCGATAAAATGTAACACAAAACTTTATAACCTTTTGTTTTATTACTAATAAAGTGGCTAAAACCAATTTTCGGCCAAAGATTACCTATGGCACACCACATGGCCATCTGACATGTCATACTACATTGATGTGGCGCCACATGGTGATGGCGTGACATTTGCAAGCTTAACACGTCAGTATAATGGGACAATTATTAAAAGTGAGATATCGTAGTGGGACTAATACTAAAAATTGGGTACCATGAAGGAAAATTTTGTGTTTTTTAGTTGATTTTTGTTTGTTTAATTGGTTTTTTTTTTCTAATGATAAAATTTTGAACTTTATATTTTTAAGTTCAAATTTGTGTTTTTAATGTGTATCTTGATTTTTAAATAAAATGAAATGTTCATAATTTAAATTAATATTTAGTTCAATAAAAATCATTTAACTTTTATATATTGTTAACTCGTAAATCAACTCGAATAGTAGTATAATACATTGCTATTTTGATATGAAATATATAGTATATATATTTTTAGCTTATAATAAATATAAATATAAATATAAATATTTATTTTTATTATTAAATATTCAATTAAAATTAAATTAAATTTTTAAATAAAATGAAATGTTCATAATTTTAATTAATATTCAGTTAAATGAAAATTATTTAAAATTTATTATATATTGCTAACTCGTGCTCAAATAGTAGTTTAATTCACTTCTATTTTGATATGAAATATATGCATTTATATTTAGTATATTTTATAATAAAAATAAAAATTTATATTTATTATAAGTTAAAAAATATATACTATATATTACATATCAAAATAGTAGTGCATTAAACTACTGTTCGAGCCGATTTTACGAGTTAATACTATATAATATTTATTGAACTGAATATTAATTTAAATTATGAACATTTCATTTTATTTGAAAATTGAGATATACATTAAAAATACAAATTTTCACTTAAAAATATAAAGTTCAAAATTTTATCATCAAAAAATAAAAATCAATGAACTAAATAAAAATTAATAAAAAATTAGAAATTTTTATTCATGGTACTCAACTTTTAGCGTTTGTCTCACCACGGTATCTCACATTTAATGATGGTCCCATTATACTGACGTGTCAGGCTTACAAATGTCATATCATCACCATGTGGCACCATGTCAGCATAGTATGACATGTCAGATGCCATATGGCGTGTCACGTGATAATCTTTGACCGGAAATCGACTTTAGACACTTTATTGGTAATAAAACAAAATGTTAGAAAATTTTGTGTTACATTTTAATGGTTGGATATTTTATTAGTATTAGTTAAAAAGTTAGATACCATCGGTATAAATAATCCAAACTAGACTTATCAATTTTTGTACCTCCACTTAGAACATCCCATCCAAGCTTCATTCGCTATTGAAAAGTTTTAATTGTTTATGCAACAAGTTTGAATTTATACTATATTATGTTTAGCCATTGACACTGGTTTTGCCAATCATAATGGAAAAAGCTTCTATTTGAAGATATGATTGATTAAGAAAATATATAAGTAAATATGTATTTCTCATGATCATTGTGAGGGTATATCTACACGAGAAAGTCATTGTTGTTGTAAAATAAAGATTAAATTACTTATTTTGTTATAGAACTAAACTTGAATTTAGTAGTATTTAACTAAAAGAAAAATATTTTATAGTAGAATGATTTTGAGAGAATTTAGAAAGAGTTTGGAGAGAATTTAGAGAACTATAATATTGAAAGAATTTGGAGAGTAATCTATCTTTTCTTCTTCTTAATCTTAACATCCTCATTAATGAATTTCAATCCCTTTATATAGAGATTTTCTTTTCACTATTTGAGTACTATTCTCTCACAAGCAATATATTGTTCATTCACAAACAATATATTGTTCATTCACATTCATAATACTCCCCCTTGAATAACAATATTTTGCAACTGCCTCGTTAAAACCTTGCTAAATAAAACCCAGTGGGAAAAACTTTAGCTTAAGGAAAAAGAGTACAGTGCATGATTTTCTCCCCCTCAAGTTGATATGTATAATCTTCCTTCACATAGTATGCAGATGTCGCATTCCAATATCGTGAACGTGCTTTCTAAATATTGTAGTTGGAAGTGCCTTTGTGAAGAGATCAGCTGAATTATGGCTAGACTAAATATACTTGATATCTATATGATTGTCTTTTATTAGCTCTTGAGTGTATGAAAAAAATCTTGGAGGTATATGTTTGGTTCTATCACTTTTGATATATCCTTCCCTTAACTGTGCAATGCATGCTGCATTATCTTCATATAAAATTGTTGGACTTTTGTTGACTGGAAAACCACAAGATTCTTCAATATGATGTGTCATTGATCTAAGCCACACACACTCTCTACTTGCTTCATGTAGTGCAATAATTTCAAAATGATTTGAGGAAGTAGTGACAAGCGTTTGTTTCTGGGAACGCCAAGAAATTGCAGTTCCATTATTTGTGAACACATAGCCTGTTTGAGATTTCGCTTTATGAGGATCAGATAAATGCCCTGCATCTGCATAACCAATCAATTCTTGTTTTGAATTGTTAGAATAAAATAAACCCAAATCAACATTTCCTCGAAGGTATCGAAGTATATGTTTGACCCCTTTCCAATGCCTTTTTGTTGGAGCTGAACTGAACCTCGCTAATAAATTAACTGCAAAAGAAATGTCAGGTCTAGTACAATTAGCAAGATACATTAGAGCTCCAATGGCACTGAGATATGGAAATTCAGGACCAAGAATTTCTTCATTTTCTTCACAGGGTCGAAATGGATCAGTTTCAATATTGAGTGATCTAACGACCATTGGAGTACTTAAAGGATTTACTTTATCCATATTAAAGCGTTTCAAGATCTTTTCTGTGTAATTTGATTGATGCACAAATATCCCATTGTGCATTTGCTCAATTTGTAAACCAAGGCAATACTTGGTTTTTCCAAGATCTTTCATTTCAAATTCTTCCTTTAAGTATACTGTTGCTTCATGGATCTCATTTTCTGTTCCAATGATATTCAAATCATCAACATATACAGCTATAATCACAAATTCGGATATTGTTTTCTTAATAAAAATGCATGGGCAAATAATATTACTCACATATCCTTTATTAATCAAATAATCGCTTAAACGATTATACCACATGCGCCCAGACTGTTTTAACCCATATAAAGAACTCTGGAGCTTGATCGAATACATTTCTTTGGGTTTTGTACTTAATGCTTCAGGCATTTTAAATCCTTCAGGGATTTTCATATAAATGTCACTATCAAGTGATCCATACAAATAAGCAGTCACAACATCCATAAGACGCATTTCTAATTTCTTAGAAACTACTAGGCTAATCAGATACCTGAACGTAATTGCATCCATAACAGGAGAATACATTTCATCATAATCAATTCCTGGCCTTTGTGAAAAATCTTGAGCTACAAGTCTAGCTTTGTACCTTATTATTTCATTTTTCTCATTTCTCTTTCGTACAAAGACCCACTTGTATCCTACAGGTTTCACATTTTTAGGCATAGGAATAATTGGCCCAAAAACATTTCGTTTGTTTAGTGAGTCCAATTCAGCCTGCATAGCATCTTTCCATTTTATCCAATCATGCCTATTTTGACATTCCATGACTGATTTTGGTTCAGGATCATCTTTGTCATTTATGATTTCACATGCAACAGTATATGACAATGTTTCATGACTTTCTTTATTTTCTATTTCTTCAGGGATATTTTCCTCGCTATCAATATGATTATCTACTTCCTTTCTCTTTCGAGGATTTTTATCCTTAGAACTAATTGGTCTTCCACGCTTCTGGCGTGTTTTAGACTCATGAGTGTCTTTATTCTCAGATTTTATTTCTGGAATTTCAGTACGAGCAGGAGCATTGGCTGCTGGTATATATGATTTAGTCACTCTTTTTGTATCAGTAAATGCATCTGGCAATTGATTTGCAATTGCTTGTAAGTGCACAATCTTTTGCACTTCTAATTCATATTGTTTTGTGTGAGGATCCAAATGCAATAATGATGGTTCATTCCATGAAATATCCCTTTTCACTTCTTTCTCCCCTTTTCCTAATGTTGGGAAAATAACCTCATTAAATTGGCAATCAGCAAAACATGCTGTAAAAACATCACCAGTTAGAGGTTCATGATATCTAATAATCGAGGGTGTTTCAAACCCAACATAAATTCCCAATCTTCGTTGAGGACCCATTTTTGTGCGCTGAGGTGGCGCAATGGGTACATATACTGCACAACCAAAAATTTTGAGATGGGAAATATTTGGCTCTTGACCAAATGCCAATTGTAGTGGGGAGTATTTATGATATGCACTAGGTCTGATGCGAATTAATGAAGCAGCATGTAGGATTGCATGACCCCAAACTGAAATGGGAAGCTTTGTTCTCATTATTAATGGTCTAGCAATAAACTGAAGTCGTTTAATCAATGATTCAGCTAAACCATTTTGAGTATGTACATGGGCAACGGGATGCTCAACAATGATCCCAGTAGACATACAATAATCATTGAATGCTTGAGATGTAAATTCATCAGCATTATCAAGTCTTACCCTCTTGATTGTATAATCAGGGAATTGTGCTCGTAATTTAATAATTTCAGCAAGCAACCTTGCAAATGCAACATTACGAGTTGACAATAGACAAACATGTGACCATCTACTAGATGCATCAATTAATACCATAAAATATCTGAATGGTCCACATGGTGGGTGAATTGGCCCACATATATCACCTTGAATTCTTTCAAGTAACATAGGTGATTCATTTTGAATTTTAGATGGTGAAGGTCTCAAGATTAATTTTCCAAGAGAACAAGCTGTACATGACATTTCATTTGATTGAGGAATTCTTTGCCCCTTCAAGGGATGCCCATGTGAATTCTCAATTATCCTTCGCATCATTACTGATCCAGGATGACCTAATCTGTCATGCCATAAATTTATTATTGAAGGATCATAAGATTTTTCTTTTACTGCCATATTTGATTCAATTACATGTATATGCATGTAATGCAATCCAGTAGGGAGTTTTGGCAGTCTTTCCAATACTTGCATTTTTCCTGATTCATAGGAAACTATATTTAAATATTTGTTACCATTTATAGTAATAGATTGGGTATCACACCCATTTCGATATATGTCATCAAAACTCAACAAATTTCTTGTTGATTTTGGTGAAAACAAAGCTTCATCAATTATAAACTTTGTTCCATTTGGTAACATAAATTTAGCTTTGCCAATTCCTTCAATCAGATCTACAGGACCTGATATTGTTTTTACAACTGCCTTTGTGGGCTTTATTTCAGAGAAATAATCTCTATTTTTCAAGATAGTATGTGTAGTACCACTATCTGGTATGCAGAGATCTCCAATATTGTCTTTATGTTGAGTACAATCCATATTAAACTTCAAAATAGATAAACACAAAATTAATCAATTAAGGTAAAAACATAAAATAATTATAAAGTAGGACATTTTATTTAATTTAAAAATAACATACATAACAATAACATATTCTTCAGAATCAAATAAGTAATAACAATATACTTAAAATTATAGATGTCTCAATTTCCATTGTCAGTAAAATCATCAGTAAAATCAGAAACATCTAAATGAGTTGTATCATTAACATGAGTATGATGCTCATTGAAGTTTATTTCCTTTTCTTTGCCTTTCAATGATGCCTTATAAAGTTGGCAAAGATGTGGTGGTGTTCGACAAATTCGTGACCAGTGTCCTTTACTACCACATCTGAAACACACAGTTTCAGACTTATATTGAGGCCTTTCTTGAACACCACTGACGACTGATTTTAACTTCTTTTGAGGTTGAGTCTGAGTTTGTTGTGGAGTATTATTATATTTATTTCCACGACCATGGCCAAAGAATTGACCTCTTCCACATCCACGACCTCTACCTCTCCCACGTCCACGACTATTGTAATTTTTATATCTGGAATAATTTGTAGCATTTTCTTTTGGAAATGCTATTGAGCCAGTGGGACGGGATTGATGATTTTTCATCAAGAGTTCATTATTTTTCTCAGCTACCAGTGGGCATGAAATTAGTTCAGAATATTTTTTAAATCTCTGCATCCTGTATTGTTGTTGCAGTGTAACATTTGATGCATGAAATGTGGAGTAAGTTTTCTCCATCATATCCTCATCTGTGACTGTCTGTCCACAGAATTTTAATTGTGATACTATTCTGAACATTGCAGAATTATAGTCACTCACTTTTTTGAAATCTTGAAAGCGTAAAGCTCTCCATTCATCAGTGACTACTGGTAGTATTACATCTCTTTGATGATCATATCTGTCTTTTAGATCCTTCCAAAGAACACTTGGATCTTTGACAGTCAAATATTCACATTTTAATCCTTCATCAAGATGACGACGGAGAAAAATTATAGACTTGGCTTTATCTTGCAATGAGGTGTTATTATTTTCTTTTATGGTATCAATTAACCCCATTGATTGAAGATGCATCTCTACATCTAGAATCCAAGACATATAATTTTTTCCCGTGATGTCAAGAGCAACGAACTCAAGCTTTGCTAGATTTGTCATTATGATAACTAATAAAAAAATATAACTCAATTAGAATTCATAAATTTGATGGCTACTAAAAAAAATCAAACATGATCAGAATTTACTAATTAATTATATCATGAATGAATATTGCAAGAAATAATAGTGGTACAAAAAATGATACAATAATACTTAAAATTATATCAAATAGAAAATCATCTTCCATATTAATTATTCCTAAAACTATTATAATAGTCATGATCAAAACACAAATATAAATATACCAAATCATGTTTACAATTTAGAGTAAAGAGAGAAAGAGAAAATGTATGAATTTGTGTGAATGAATAACATTTATAGCTCATCTATTTATAATGAAAAATATAGCCGTTTATTACCGTTATATTACCGTTGGTAATAAAAATATAGCCGTTAGAATTTTTTTTTTAATATAATATATTGAGAAATAAATTATATAAAGTAAAATCAATAAATAATGTTGATATGATTATTTATAGCAAGTGAGTTAACATAACGATATGTATAAATATGGGGCAAAACCGTCCATTAATATAAAATGGGGTATAGCCTTCCATTAACATAAATAATAAAAAATAAATGTGCATAAATATAAATTGGTAGGAGGCATAGCCATCCATAAGGTTAGAACCATTTCTAGCAATATTTGCATCAATGATGTAGTTAGTAAAACAAAATAAAAATAACAATTAATATAAAGTTAGATTGAAGAAATAAATATAAATATATAAATTAGTAGGAGGCATAGCCATCCATGATAATATATAATCAACTAATATATTCATAAATATTAAATATTAAGAAATATGTACCTTATTGTTTTGATCGAGAGCTCCTCGTGCTGATAACGTGTTGTAAAATAAAGATTAAATTACTTATTTTGTTATAGAACTAAACTTGAATTTAGTAGTATTTAACTAAAAGAAAAATATTTTATAGTAGAATGATTTTGAGAGAATTTAGAAAGAGTTTGGAGAGAATTTAGAGAACTATAATATTGAAAGAATTTGGAGAGTAATCTATCTTTTCTTCTTCTTAATCTTAACATCCTCATTAATGAATTTCAATCCCTTTATATAGAGATTTTCTTTTCACTATTTGAGTACTATTCTCTCACAAGCAATATATTGTTCATTCACAAACAATATATTGTTCATTCACATTCATAATAATTGTATATATATATATATATATATATGTTATTGTTATTGTTAGTTTACTGTATTGAATAACTAACTAATTTGCATTAAAATCATAATTTTTTTTTCAGTTTATTATGACATTTGATTGGAAAAAAAAAATTTGAGAGCCAAATATAAAATATTGGAGGAAATTAAATTTATGTTGAAAAGTTATAACATGAATAAATGAAGTTAAAAGAGTTTTTATCACATATAAATTTGAATGTGTGATTGGCATAATTCATATACAGATGTTTAATTATGAATAAATAGAAAAATATTAAAATTTATTTTCGAGGAAATGACAATAATTTATTATATAATTTTTTTTTATAAATCAATATTGATTTGTTTAAAATTAGGGGCGTAGATGTTAAAAGAATATAAATAAAATAAAAATTAATTATTTGATATACTCTATATTTAAATAAGATAATTAAATTAAATTAAATTAAATTTTGGTAATGGAGCAATATTTTTACCATCCTGATCGTTTTAGATATTTTATAATTTTATGTTAATTTATCAAAATAATATTATTTAAAATTTTACATAAAATTATAATTTACATAATTTTATTAATATAAATTCAAAAAAAATTTAAAACTCCACTTTAATAATCTTCAAATGGTTATTCTTTTTAACAAATTTTTTTGTTCGGTTTAAACTATTGATATTCAAATACTTCTTTTTTAACAAATGCTTTCTATCCAAACCAGTACTATTTATAATTTATTTAATTTTGAATAATCCAATTGGACAGTAGGCAAATTCAACTCTCAAATTTTTTTTTTTAAAAAAATAACAATTCTTTACTTTCAAATTTTGCGTCTCATTTCCGCATTTCCTCACAACAAAGCAAAAACGAACAATCCTATTCCTTGCGGACAATTTTTTTAGCAAAACAGTAGCACTAATACTATGTCATTTGCTACCTTCTTCCAAACTCCCCCACCGATGCTATCGCCCCAATCAAACACAAACACGAGGAGCCGCTCCTCCATCGTTGTCAACCACCCATCGCCGGAAAAGCTTGCATTCATAATTGATAAATCAAAATCCATAGACCAAATCCACCAAATTCATGCCTTTCTTTGCCGCCACAATCTCCATCGTCACCCAATTCTCAATTTCAAGCTGCAGCGCTCTTACTCCTCTCTGGGTTACCTTAATCACTCTCTTACTCTCTTTCACCAAACCAAGAATCCTAATGTCTTCTTTTACAGCTTAATTATCCACGCCCATGCTTTCCACAATGTCCATTACCAAGCCCTCTTCTTTTATGCACAAATGCTAACACATGAAGTTACTCCAAATGCATTTACTTTTTCATCGATTCTAAAATCCTGCCCATTAGAACCAGCTAAAACAATTCATGCTCAAGCGATAAAATTTGGGTTTGATTCGGATTTGTATGTGAGGACTTGTTTGGTAGATGTTTATGCAAGAGACGGAGATTTTGTGTCTGCACGTAATCTGTTTGATGATATGCCCGAGAAGAGTTTAGTTTCATTGACTGCGATGATTACTTGTTATGCAAAACATGGGATGGTCAAGGAAGCTAGAGTGTTGTTTGATGGATTGGAGGAAAGGGATTTAGTTTGCTGGAATGTGATGATTGATGGGTATGTGCAGCATGGATTGGCCAACGAGGGGTTGGTGCTTTTTAGACAAATGTTGAAGGCTAAAGTGATCCCTAATGAAGTGACTGTATTGGCTGTTCTCTCTGCTTGCGGGCAGATTGGTGCTTTAGAATCAGGGAGATGGGTTCATTCTTATATTCAGAATAATGGGATTGAGGTTAATTCTCATGTGGGTACTGCTCTGATCGATATGTATAGCAAATGTGGGAGTTTAGAGGATGCCAGGTTGGTTTTCGAAAGGATTAAATATAAGGATGTTGTTGTTTGGAATTCAATGATTACTGGGTATGCCACACATGGATTTAGTCGAGGTGCTTTGCAGTTATTTAATGAGATGTGCGGGCTTGGATACCAACCTACTGATATAACCTTCATTGGCATCTTGAATGCTTGTGGTCATGCTGGTTTACTTAGTCAAGGAAGGGAGCTTTTCCGTTCTATGAAAAATAAATATGGGATTGAACCAAAGATGGAGCATTATGGATGTATGGTTAATCTTCTCGGCCGAGGAGGGCATTTAGAAGAAGCATACGAGCTTGTTAAGAACATGGAGATTGACCCCGATCCTGTCATATGGGGAACTTTGCTTGGAGCTTGTAGGCTCCATGGCAACTTAACTCTAGGAGAGGAAATTGCAGAGTTTCTTATTAGCCATAACCTTGCAAATTCAGGGACTTATGTTCTCCTTTCTAACATATATGCAGCAACCGGTAATTGGGAAGGTGTGACTAGAATGAGGACCTTGTTAAAAGACAGTGGAATAGAAAAGGAACCTGGATGTAGCTCAATTGAAGTCGGCAACAAGATGCACGAATTCTTGGCTGGTGATATGAGACATCCAAAGACCGAAGAGATATATATGATGTTGGAGGAGATAGATGGTTGGCTCAAAGCGCATGGTTACATCCCTCAGACAGATATTGTTCTACATAATCTGGGGGATGAACAAAAGCAGCAGAATCTTAAAGTCCACAGCGAGAAACTTGCAATTGCTTTCGGGCTTATCAGTACCAAACCAGGAACTCCCATTAAGATAGTAAAGAATCTTCGAGTTTGTTCAGATTGCCATGCAGTGACAAAGTTGATCTCAAAGATCACTGGCCGTAAGATAGTAATGAGAGATCGGAACCGATTCCACCATTTTGAGAATGGTTCTTGTTCCTGTGGGGATTATTGGTGAACTGTGAATATGTAATCGATCCATGAGGCAGTTGTTTCTCAAGGATGCCCGCTGCAAGTGTAAAGGACCCCTCATGTTATTCGTCTTATGTTTAAAATCATTTCTTCTAACTTCTTTGTGCCTGGGCCACAACTTTGTTCCTGCACCTATCGTTGGATTCCAGTCTCAACACAGGCAATATTGCAACTTGTAAGAACGGGTCACAAGTCATGGATCTAATGAGAATAATTCTGTACACAATACGTCACTGATCCATATAATACAATGCAGAACCCTAGCCGAGAGTCAGTGAGAATTGAGTTTTATCACTTGACTAAAGATATTGTAATTAGTAACACCTATGTCTACCAGAAAGAGAATAAAAGCTGAAACTAACCCAACCAAAGTAACAAAAACGAAAACTACCCAACCCAAGATACACTTGGACATCTGCATCGATGAAAAATTGTGGGCTTGGCAGCTGATGACCGACTATGCTCCTGCTATCTTTAAGAGCAAACCTTGTATCATAGACACCCCTCTAAGTACTTACATTCTCAAATCCAGCACACATACCGTATTATTGGCAAAGCATGCAGCAATTTTGTCACCTTCCTTATTCCAACAAACCTCGAATATCCCCCCATTGCCAGTGTATGTCTTCACAATCTTTACTTCCTTCAAAGACCAGATGTTGATACATTTATCAAGAGATCCACTGGCCAGATACTCCCCATTTGGACTAAATGCAACTGAGTAGACAGGATCCCTAAAAGTAAAATTACGGATGCTTGTCAATGCAAGACAATTGTGATTGCTAATTAAAATGTGGTAGCAACAACTCAAAGAATGGTCCCACTGCATGAGGATCCTCAAAAAGAGAACATTTACTAAATCATGAAGACAAATTCTTTATTCACTAAAAAGATAATGGAACAAGCATTACTACATTTTCCTAGGCAGAGGCATAGCCAGGAAATCTCCTCAAAATTGCCCAAATTGAATCCCCCAAAAAACCAAAAAATGAATAGCTAAATAAATATGTAAAAAGAGAGTCGCATACCTGTGTCCATTCAAACTGCAGAGAAGTTTCCCAAGTTCCACATCCCATAACTTCACGGTTGAGTCAAATGATGCACTATATAGAAAATGCAATCATAGAATATCAGAGGCAAAACACAAGGATTAAAAAATGTCCTCACACTGCTCCATAATAATACTTTGACTTAGGATGAATAAATTTCATTGAATTAGTAAAATAGCAGTTCCATTGATAATGGCTGGATTCAAGTTCAAGGGTAGTTCCAGCAGCTACATTAACATGTAACACATACGTAGCACCAAGCTCATGCATACAAATTAAACATTATAATTCATCAAAGCAGCAATTTACCTTGCCAGCACTAACTGTTGGTTAGGATTGTTTGTACCAGGTCCAGTAGGGCTCCATCTGATAGTGTATATCTCCTACAAAAAAGATTGTTCACTACTTTTATTCACAACCAAATGGGGCCAATTGGGAAAAATGTAGATAGACAAAAACTCACTGAGTACCTTGGAATGTTCCCTCAAATCATGAACATATTTATCATGCTTCACACTCCATATCTGTAGCAAGAATTTCCATGAGTTGCTAATCACTAAAACATAAAATTAACAGGTAACGAACTGAGGGGAAAAGAAAATCCAGCTGCCTAAAAAGGGCTTATGGACTAGGAAAGGGTATTTATAAATCATAAGCAACAAAGTTGCTCAGAATTTAAGCAATACAGGCCCACAAACAAGGAAAAAGGTGGCCTATACAACCTTGGCACTGATATCGTCGGAGCATGACGCAAGCAATGAGCCAGTTGGATCCCACTTGACACAATTAACCTCACCCTGTAATTGTAAAAAGCACAAAATATTACCCATGAACATATTTGTCATGCTTCACTGAAGCATTTAAGTCAAAGATCCTAACTAACCCTCATGCTGCCATTTGCTAAATACCGGTCATGCCTAACCATCTCAGATAAAAAAATTAAAATACAAAATGTCTGATGAGAGCAATAAGCCATTGAATGCAATTAACATGCCTGATGCCCAGCAAAAGTTTTAACAGGGCGATTATCTCCAACTTTGCAAACATAAATCATATGGTCCGTGGAGCTTGTTGCAAAAGAAGTATTATTGCGCCAGTCAACATCAAGTATGGGACCTAATATACAAAAAAATAAGGAACTTAAAATCCAGTAATAAATTGTTCTACCAAAAAAAAAAAAATCCAACAATGTTGAGTAACATCTGATGTTCAGAGAAAGACCATTCATTTTTTGCAGTTCAAGCAAATTTTAAACCTGAATGAAATTCAAACTGTTGTTTCCATTCCTCAGTTTTCACATCCCATACTATTGCAGTTTTGTCACAGCTTCCAGTAAGAAGAAAATCTCCCTTCTTGTTCCACTTCAGAGAAAATATAGGTCCTTTGTGTTTACTCAATGTAGTTTTCAGTTCACCTGGAAAGTGTAAAAATTCCAGCATGAGTGAAATGCTAAAAATAACAGCATCAGAATAAATAGAGTTAGAGCAAATACATTTAAAATTTCCAACTAAAACACTATATAAAAATGATCCTCAACTAGATTTGAGATACTCCAGATGACCAATGCCAAGCCCAAGATTGACCTACCAGCTTGGCTTCAGTGCCAACCTGTCTAAATTAACCTAGCTTATACTCCATTCAAATATTTTGGGAGACATTCAAGAACATATATACATATATATATACATACACACACACACATACTATTTTCTGGACATAGTTCTTTAGGTGAGAGAGACAGATTTATTACAGCCTCATACACTGAGAAGTGCAAATAGACCACAAAATATGACAGTAGAGTGCTTCCTTTTCCAACTGAAACACTATATAAAAATGATCCTCAACTAGATTTGAGATATCCAGATGACCAATCCCAAGCCCAAGATTGACCTACTAGCTTGGCTTCAGTGCCAACCTGTCTCAATTAACCTAGCATATACTCCATTCAAATTTTTTGTGACACATTTAAGAACATATATATATATATATATATATATATATATATATACACACACACACACACACACTATTTTCTGGACTAGGTTCTTTAGGTGAGAGAGAGAGATTTATTACGGCCTCATATGCTGAGAAGTGCAAATAGACCACAAAATAAGACAGTAGAGTGCTTCCTTTTCCGTTTACTTTTATATATTAAACCTTATGTAGCCTTGTGGAACAAGATTACAAAGTAAAGGGAAAGCCATGAACCAAACAAAGTGAAATCTTACCATTTGTATTCCAAATTCTTGCTTGTCCGTCATATGAACCTGTAGCAAGCACTGTCCCCTCACCCTGCACATAGAGGCAAATGAATAGTGCTAAATGTGGAAGAAACTAGCATCAAAATTAATTTCCTCACATCTGCCAGAACTTCAAGTCAACATATTGAAAAACTTAAAGCAAGAAAAACCATCTAGGTTAAAACTTCAAATAACTGAAACTACAGAATAGTGTCAATGTTACATTAAAAAAATGACTTGCCAACAGAACTTGGGTGCATAATAGGTACTTTTTGGAAAGACATAAAAGTACTCATTAATCAGAATGATTCATTTGACATGGACCTTACCAACATCAGGTAATACTCCTCAGTGCTATTTATAACTGACAGTAGCACTATCAAACAACAAACTCGAAGGCTGATAAACCCAACAATTGTTCCCTTTCGTTAGCATAATTTAGTCCCTTACCATCTTCACCAGACTAGCACCATATCCACATTTCCTGCTTTTACCACAGTCCAGAACCCACAGGATATAAATCTTATAAACCAAACCAAAAAGGTTTTCTAGAATTTATTGTGACTTGACAATGGACAAACAAGGTCAAAACACACTTAGTTGTTAAACAAATTTGAACCAAGACCTGAATCATTGAAAATCTGTTGAGATATATCGCATCAAAATTCAAAATTGAGGTGGAACGCCAAAAGTTGAATCTTTACAAGAAATTAGCAGCTGCACCCCACAGGAAGAGCTTTCATCTGATTCTTTGAGAAGGTGTGTATTCCCTATGACTTGAGGCTATGTGAACTTAAAAGCATTTAGCATTTGTGCCAAAAACATTGAGCTTTTTGCTGAAGCCCACTCCATTTGAGATTATGTGAAATGATGTACAATCTAATTACACATGAAAAAAAAAGAAAAAGAAAAAGATCCTAGATCATTTTTAGGAAAATGTTTCATAGAGCAATAGAATGAACCTGACTAACTAAATATTCAGCTCCTTTGGCATTTTATTTACCAAGACCTACAAGTTCTGCATACACCATGAGAGGTACTTTGCTATTGATCAAATAAGCATTGGGAGCAAAAAGAAGTTTCTTCGCCTCCATCTTGATTTGACCAACCAGAAAATAAAAAATCATGGCGCAGACAACTCCACAACAAAGTTGATATGCACAAAGTAAATGCACGATTTTGTGATAGGACAATAGAACACAAATGCAACTATCAGCAAAAATTGAAATCTCACATTCCAATCAAGTGTTGTCACATCTTTGCTCTTCTCATTTGTTCTTCCCTTTACGTGCTTCAATACCAAAACATTTAAAGGACCATTCTGTATGCTGGATCTAGAGGTTCCTTCTGCTATTGACCAAATACGTGCTGTGGAATCTCCGGACCTACATATGAAGGCAGAAAAAGTGAAACGTTAGACCTAAGCCAAACAAAGGAGTCTACAAATTTGATATGCTGGACTAATGCAATCATGGAAATTCAACAATCTAGTCTAAAGGAGCTTGGATTTCATAGTATCGTCAATTCCTTTATCATAGAACTCACAAAAGAAGCAGCAGCAACAGCAACGAAATACCCAGTCCTGGACTAAAGTCATGAGACAGCATACAAGTAATCTGGATATATTCATAACTATCAAAATTAAATATAACGAAAAGATTTAAGTGACTGGACCAGGCAGCAAAGAACCTCCTAGCAAAGTTGAGCACACTGATAATTCACTTCAGTCTACTACTACAAACAGCTTACCAAATTGGTCTTAATTTGGCATAATTGATTTTCAGCCCATTATATTGCAGACATCTTATCATCAGCTGAAACAGTTTTAGTCTAAGAAAAAGAATAATATTTATGTATGTGTGTGTTCGTGTTGCTCCATAAATGAGTATCAAAATGTCAATGTATTGGATGTTGCTAAAATTACAGCATGTCAAATCTTAATTAAACATCAAATGCAAAAACAGTTACCCTATTACATTAAATGCAGAAAGACAGCATGTTAACCATTCAAAACATGTCAAATCTTAGTTAACCATTCTCAAGATGACTATGCCAAAAAGAAGAAAGGTACCCACCCAGATGCAAGAAGCGATCCTGTTGGACTCCAAGCACAGGCACAAACCTGAAGGAAGAAAGACAGTAAAAATGACAAATTCTAGGGAAAGCAGTATGAACATACAAACATCAAAACATTTGAAAACAAAGCACAAGAATTGGACAGTGCTCAAACCTCCGATGTATGTCCCTCCAAAATCATTACATCAGAACTAGGAATCTCACATGCCTGAGATGTTGATGCACTGGAGACATCCATAGGTTCTGGACCTAAAAAAGAAAGTAACTTTCTCTTTTAATAACCAAAGCAAGAGAGAGATAATGCTGCCTCTTTTACAAATGGCTCATATACTTTTGATGGACAATTAGAAGAGGGTATGTACTCATCTTTTCCCACAGCATTATAATGATAAATCACAATAGATTGGCCTAATGTCAACATGGTGCAATATCCAGCTTACAATTATGTTTTGATGCTCAAGTAATTAACCAACAAACATTGATTGGAAATTCTTCATGCATTATTTTAACCAAATATGCCACTTGTGAATTGCTCTCCAGATTATACACATCTGCTTGGCAACCCTCTAGTCTTGACTCTTGAGGGCTACTAAGCAATGCTGACATAAAACTGCAATTTGCTAAGGATACTGGGAACATCTTATTGCAGAGGCAAACGATAAAATAGAATTCCATGAAGGTATTTGCCAATCATCCCATTGAACTTCGCAAGACAAGTACTTCCAAATAATATAGTTTCTAAAGTATTCTATACTCCAAACAAGTCAAATGAGAAACTCCAAACAAGAACATACGAATACCAAGTACAAAATCAACTGCCCAGTGCTGTTATGTTAAGAAATTTTAACGTCTCCCCTAAGCAAGATGTCTTTTGCTTATGTCCTCATACAAGTCAAGTGAACAATACTTGCTCCTTCTAGAGTAGACAATGAAAAACCATAACAGACATGATACTATCCTCATTTCACAGACATTTTAGCCCCTTCAATGTTGACCAATTGATACAACATTCAAATACATTCATCAATATACACATTGTAATACAAGCAAAAAGATGAAAATCTATTAAAGTTAGAAAAAGCATCAGATATTTGCAGTTTCAAACAAACAAACAGGACTAAAATTATTCAACAATAAAAATGGTAGTAATTTAGCAATTTCCTAAATATTGACACCTCCAACTTTCTTCTGAAACCAATAAAAATTTCCATCTAAGAAATCATTAAAACTTCAATTTTAACCAACATTGTTCATTAAGATTAAATTGCACCTGTTGTATGACCTAATTTTTCTAAAGTAACTTCTAGCTTCATCAAATACAATGCCCACCACTTTGATTTCAATAACTAGTAATCTGCAGTGTGCCCACCGCAAGATCATGAGAATACAGAAATCCATATAATTGGAAAAAACGGGTCAAGTCAAGCTATTCGTTGAACCATATATATAAATAATTTAAGAGAGGCTATTCCTACCAGTGAAACAATAATATTATGAATTGATGCAGGAAATATAATATTGTGAATTGATGCAGCCACCATACTCTAAATGAAGCACTGAGGGTTAATAGAAAGAACAATATTAGGACAAAAAAAAAGAATTAGATGCAACTGAATTCACCTCCAGATATTCCATTTTCTTCATGTTTTACATTATTCTTATCTGCTTGATCAGTGACCATTTCTCTATCAGTATTATCATCATGCTGCTTTTCTCGCTCTTTGTCCTTTTCTACCCTCTCTCTATCCTTTTCACTCTCCTTCTCCCTTTCTTGCCTTTCCTTCTCTCTTATTCGTGCACGTTCTTTTTCATGCTCCCTTTCATATTCCTTGTCTTTATCTATATCTCTATCCTTGTGCAGATTTTTTTTCTTATCTTTTATCATTTGCCGTAATTCATATACGTCTTTTGTTATAAGATCCAAGGGTTGCAAGAATGAGAAATCTTCATCCACATCTGCATCACTCTGGCATGTTTACAACAAATTTGGTCAGCACAATGTCCATGGCAACCAAAGTAGCTAAATGACTACAATGTGAACATGTGAAATTAAAAAACCTTTAAAAAAAAGAGAGTGAGAAGAAGGTTTATGCATGCTAACATTACTCATATTAGCTTCCATCTCCAAATACTGAATCCCCTTTTGTACAAATGTAATAAGTGCACCAGGTGGAACCATATTCCCATCTATGTTACATTTGCTAATACCAGCCTCATATCCTAAAGCAAAAGCTGAATGTGTAAAACCTGAAAAGAACTCAATAGTTGACTCATTAAAACATCTCCTTGTTATAATTTAGAAACACAATTTAAAGCAGCCAACATAAAGAGAAACAAAAAGTTGAACTTTCACTCACAATGACAGCCACAGAACATTCAAACACAAATCTCATTAACTAAAAAAACAAAAAAAAATTCTCTGAAGAAATGGTACATGGACAAGTGAAAAAAGGAGTAAAACGAATCACAAGCTAAAATCATCAACTATAACATCCACTCAGGCCACCACAAAAATTGCTCATAATTCACCAAATTGAGTTTTTGAAAATTAAAATTGGAGGTCAGGCCAGGCACTCTGCCTAGTCTCACTAGCTTTTCCACATTCTAAACTGCAAGAAACACTCAATAGAACCTAAAACAATATAACACAGCAATTGAGACTAAAACACTAACTAACCCCTTTTGGTTCAATTTCATCAAGGAATTCATTTTATTTCCAAATAAATTTTAACATTTGCAAATGAATTCCAAATTCATTTCAATCAAACACATTTCATCGGTAAAAATGGATTTAGTGTAGGCAATTCCACAAAACTAAGAAGTTAGAATTGGAAATGAATTGTACAAAATTTAAATCAAACATACTCACCTGTATTTGCAAATGAATTCCATAAAATTTTGTGGAATTCATTTGAACCAAATACACTGCAAAAAGAATGACCTAAGAAATCAAGGTATACAGATCTAAAAGCCGCAGCGCTTTTCTATAATATTACCAACACAACAAGCTTATAAACTGCAATTAATACAAAGCAAAACCCTAATCTTTATCCATTTGCAACACAGAAAATAAAAAGGCAGTAGTCATTTGAAGAAACAGAGATTCAACTGACCTGACTCTTGAAGATAACGGAAAACGAGGTAATTCAGCTCAGCGGAGGTTATTGTGGTCATTCTTGGGAATTTCACCGGCCGGAGACACCTGAATCTGAACGGAGAAACAGAGAGAGAAAAATGAGTGAAATGGAGAGAAATAAAGAGAAAGTGATTGTGTGGTGTCGCCGGAGAAAGTGGAGGTTTTATGGTCGAGAAAACTCTGGTGGGCAGCCAAACGCTCTGCAACTGAAAACGTTTTTATTTTTATTTTTATTTTTATTTGAGTTTGTTTTGAAATTTTCTTTTTTGTTTTTTAATACGAAACGTTTTGTTTCGTTATTGTATAGAAACGTATTTTGATTTAATAGTTCGGTTACGGTAAATGGCCATATGGGATTCCGTTTTGAATCGTATGATATTGAGCTTGGGCGTGGTTATGGGCCTCAATAGACTTTTATTCTGCAAAATCCAAGAACCCAATATCCATCAACCAGTCAACCTTAACAGGAAGCTGCAAGTAGGGATGCATTCGTTCCGTTCTGTCAGTTTTAGACTCTTTTTTTTAGTGAACCAAATTAATTGAAACAAACTAATTCCGAATTAAATTGAACTGAATTAATTTAAAAAGTCAAATTGAACCAAACTGAAATAATCAAAATTTTCAAAATAAAAACTGAACTGACTAAATAAATTGAATTTTTATAAATATATATTATTTTTTATCACATTATTATAATATAAAAAATAATTAAATTTTGATTAATTACGTTAACAAATTTTCTTACCCTAAAAACCGAACCAAACCTAAAATTTTATTCAGTTCAAAAATAAAAAATTTTAACCAACTAAACTGAACTAAACCGAATTGGATCGGTTTGGTTAGTTTTGACCAAATGCACACCCTTAACTGCAAATCAAGTTTCTTTCTTTTAAACAGTAAAGAGTTGAATCGAACTGCACCCATTGACACTTTGAAAAGAGTTATATAATTAAACTAATTAACATTCAGTGAGAGCATATTTATATAGTTAAAAGAGGAGGATTTTGTTTTGATTAAAAGCATTTACATTAATTATTAAATTTGTAATATATTTTGTGGATATATTCTACTTAGTCGGTAGAAATATAATACTTAAATTACATGTAGGAAATTCAACAGTAAACCAAGCGAAATTCATAATTAGGTAATCTCCAACCGATACGTAAAATGGGTATACGGTCTCCAACCCAGTAGCAAATCAAAACGAGTTTGTGTTTTGTACTATTTACAAAACGCAAATTGGGTTTTTCCTTTTTTTTTTTTTTTTCCATTGATCCCTAACTTGCAAAAATGTCAATTTAGTTCGAATTCTCAATGTATATAGATTTTTTTCAACAATTTAGTTCAAAATTTTGTTTTATTTTATTTAAAAAAATTTTCTTGAATAAAAAATATATATTTATAAATATCTATAAATATATCATATACTAAAAAATTATTTACTAAACTTAAATAATTTTACATTAAAAACTACATTCATTACGACTAACATTCTTAATTAAACATGAAAACTAACGATAGATTACAACTCTTTCAATATCTTTGAATGTACCATTTAATTTTTAATTTTTATATGTAATTTAATTTTTAATTAAGTATTAAATATGAGAATTTGCTATAATTAAAAAATAATTAATTTATTAATGTTTACAATTATTTTATAAATACTAAAATAAATTGTTGGTGGATGAATTTGTTAAAATGAATATAAATATCGGTGTAATATGATAAATGTATAAACATTATAAAACGAGATATAAAAAAAGAATATACAAGGAATATTCTTTTTTATGTTAAAAATGATGTAATGAGTTTGAGAAAAATTACTGTAGAAACAACATTTGATAAGGATAAATAAAGGCTATCCAAATCTATTATACTCTTGTTTATCCTACTGTTAGTTATCTTATTGTTTGTTAGGTTACAACAGTCATTGTACATATGAAAATCTTGTCTCCAATACTTGTATATAACTCATGTAATCACATTATAAACAATCAATGCAATTGTTTCATAGTATCAGAGCTGTAAGTGGTTTCACAACCCATCTCAACCATGTTTACCACATATAATGAATCAGTAATGGTCAGTTCATCCATGTCTTTGACTACCAGCCAATCTAACATTCAAATGTTACCTAACGTTGCACACCAACTGCCCATTTGATTGAACTCCACACATTTTCTTCTTTGGCGAGCTCAACTCATGCCTTTTTTCCATAGCTACGACTTGGCTAAGCATATTAATGGAAGTGGTGATCCACCATCGATGACTCTAACCAATGATCAGCCCAATCTTACCTATAAAGCTTGGTTCCAATGAGATCAACTTGTGCTAAACTGGATTATTTGCTTGATGACTGAGAGCTACATACCTCAGATCGTTAGAGCTACTATCGTAAGACAAACTTGGCTCAGACCTGAAGCAATATATGCGTCTAGTTTAAAAACTCAGGTACGCACTATAAAATCTACTTTGTATTAGCTATAAAAGGAAATCAACTAATCGATCACACAATATGTCCAACGTGCAAAGAACATGTATGATCAACTCCAAACCTTAGGAAGTCCGATTATAGAGGAAGACCCAATCCATGTCATTATAAATGGTCTCAGAGCAGTTTACAGACCATGCACTTACTCTTTTTAAAATCATCCTACTGGCATCTCTTTTAATGACTTATATAGACTCCTTTTAAGTGAAGAAGCCAATCTGGCTAATAAACAAAAGTCAATAGTGTTGGGTTTCGTGATACAAACACAGCAAAAAAATTAAAAATTTATCACGTTCCTAAACCTGGATCCATGTAATTCAACTACTTGATTAAATATAAGGTTTCAAGAATCTCACCAAGACGCAGAAGAGGCAAGATTTTTTAGAAGGATGAGAGGAGGTTCACACCGGTGAAACCTTACCTCGAGCTTTTTGCTTTAATTGTTCGGATCTAGACGTCTCCAAAAAGGATGCGTCCTCTATAGGTATCCATACGAACAACCCTTCACAAAACGAATTAGAGTGTGTGCTAGCAACCTTCTTGATTGTCTCACAAATCAAGAACAAAAGAAAAACTTTGTCTTTGTTTTCTAAGAAGAAAGAAAATGAATTTGGAGGCAGGAAAAACAAGTATGTTAAACCCTAGAGAATATAACATATTTATAGACTCCTAATTAAGGTTTCACCTACCAATGACCTTTTGGTAACTTCCATTTATTATATTTTGGTTTTGTTTAAAAAAATCAGAAATAATATCTTATTTATTTATTTAAAATAACATTTATCTTAAATAAATAAACAAATACATAAATAAATAAATAACTTTAATTATTTATTTCCATAGAGTTTATTTTGGGCTTGTTCTAAGTGTGTGACCATGTAGGTTCACATAACATTGGTAGTGGGCCTAAATCTTTATTTAGGCCTACAAGTCATAAGTGGCCTCTAGCAAGACATTATGACTACCCAAGTCATGTGAAGTCAATAATCCGACATAACCTAATTACAGTGAATTTTATTGTCCTTTTATCACATGATATCCTAATTGAACATAAGGCATAGAATGTCATCCTTATACAGTTCAATATTATGACTTGATTCTAAGTTGACTGAAAATGATAACTCTTTATCAATTCATTTCAGCATGGCCATGCATTTTCCTTTAATCTATCTCATCAAGAGGCCCATAGATATCTTTCTTATATTAATGAGGGATAAATTCCTTCTGAATCACTCACATTCCTCACATAACTAATTTCATATCCAATAACATCCTATTTAATTGTCTGGTTAAAGACAATGTTAGAATGTGTTAAAACATAAAATAGCTATGTAGAAATCCATGATGATTTCAAGGTCAAAGGATCGAAATAAAATTACTGTGATGAGAAATACTTATGACAATAATCTATGTAGTATTTTCATAGTGGGTCAATCCAGTACATGATCTCTCATCATGTACCTATGAGTTGACTTAATATCTCATATTCATGATTAGTAAAACATAACCATCATTCAACTTCATACTAGCCTTAATCCTTTAATATTTATATAATGAATAAATGGCTAGGGATAATTAGAATATAACTCTTATTTTAATCTAAGGGTTTTATTATCAAGTCATATACTTAATGGCCTTAGTAAGAATTAACCATTCATATAATTATCATAAAATCAAATGATAATGAAATACCTCTTTATTAATAAAATAAGAAAGTCAATACATAATCATAAATGATTGACCTAGTGCATATCACTAACAATCTCCCACTTGCACTAGGCCTAATCAACATCGTATCAAATACCTATGGACCTAGTATGAGTCTTATGTTTAGGCTGTGGAAGAGGCTTAGTCAGTGGATCAACAACATTATCATTTGTAGGTACTCTGCATATTTTGACGTCTCCTCTCTTAATAATTTCTCAAATGAGATGATAGCGCCTGAGTATGTGTTTGGATCTCTGATATGATCTGGGCTCCTTAGCTTAGGCTATAGCTTTATTATTGTCACAATACAAGTTCATTGGATCTGATATACTAGGAACAATACCTAGTTCAGTTATGAACTTCTTTATCCAAATAGCCTCCTTAGTTGCTTCTGAGGCAGCTATGTACTCAGCTTCTGTTGTAGAATTAGCAATGGTGTCTTGCTTGGAACTCCTCCAGCTCATTACACCTCCATTCAAACAAAACACATATTGTCACAACCCAAACTAGGAGTCATGATCGGCGTTAGGGAACGAGAATTCTTTTGAATCCAGAACCCCGTAGAAAGCCTTAGAAAATAAAATCATGCAATAATTTAATAAAAATATGACAGAATTAAAATTTTTTGAATCAATATATAAAATAAGTACTCCAAATCCTTTCATACATAAATACATAATTGTACAGTGTTCAAATACAAATTTTTAGAGTATATAATATCAAAACAATATAATACTCTTTTGATACAATAACACTACTATTGCAGTTTCTAGAATATAAATCAGAGTTCAAAATATACATTTGCATAAAATAGCCAGGACTGAAGAACATCGGCGAGGAACTCTACAACTAAGGTCTGACGATATGGGATCTCCTGAAAAAAATAATTGAGGGGGGGGGGGTCAGGGTCAGACCTTACTGAGTGAATTATTATACTATATATACATGCAATCTAAACCATAACAATCAGGCATTCTTATATATATACATACATATATATATATATATATATATATATATATATATATATATATATATATATATATATATATATATATATATGTATGTATATACACACAATTCACATGAATGCCAAACTTTGTTTTTATAAATGTACTAAATGTAGAAAACGTTTAATTAAATTCATGAAGGATCCATAGAACCCTAATAATAGCAACCTCAATAACCCCATCATCACTCTAGCCATACAGGCTCACTTGATTCCAAATAGAACACTTATTCCAATCTGGACAGCAGACTGGCCCCGAGACACTAAGTCGACCAAGCTTCAGCAGTTTGGCTGTCGGTGTGATTGGCCCCGAAACACTTAGTCAACTGAGCTCCAACAATCACACTATCTATCACCTCACATCTCAATTAACCTAATAGATCATTCATTCCACTATGGACAGTAGACTGGACCCGAGACACTAAGTCAACCGAGCTCCAGCAGTCTGACTGTCACTGTGATTGGCCCCGCAATCATATTATCTATCATACCATTAAATAGATTCAATCAAGCATTCAGAATTAGACTCGGACCGGTTGTTATATTTTACGAGAAATCTATCAAAATTTCGGCAGAGTCTCCTCTGTAAAATGGATATCTCCCTACAAAGTAGGGCTGATCCTGCACAGAAAACACACTTCGAAAATACACAACCACAACCCCTCGGTCAGACTCCCAAACTACAATTCTCCCGACCGAGGCTCACAATTTACGAGATATATACAGAACACATGAAAATTCCAGAAATACCAAAAATACCTTTGAATAATCAAAATATAGCAAATCAGATATTTAAAACATTGGAAATAATTATTTCACCGATAAATAAAATAAAACCCTAATTTTAATAATCGATAATTCTTTATAAATTCATAAATATTGACCAAAATACATTTTATAACTCCAAATTATGCAATTAACCCTAAAACATATTAAAAACCAATAAAAACTCATTTATTTAGAAAAATAGTATATTATTTACAATTTGAAAATAATTTACGAAAAATAGTTTTAATTAGTTAAAAATACAAAAAAATTTATAGAAATCATTTTTATACCTCAAATAACTATTAAAACCAATTTAATTATATTTGTAACCAATTTAGTGTCAAATTACCAAAATACCCCTAGTTATATAAATTCCCTAAAATTAATCAAAAATTCACCAAAAATAGTATAATTACTCAAAAATAAATTTCTCATCATATAATTCAATAATATCAATAAATATACTCAATTAACCAACCAATTAATTTCAATAAAACACATAATCACCCTAATTTTCCACAAATTACATAAACTAAATAAATTCAAAATAATTATATAAAAATCACAAAAATTACAAATAAATTTCTAAAATTCATTTTAACATCTATAAACACCATACATCACAATTTCATGATTTATTTAATTAATTTTCAAAAAAGAGAAAATATTAATATAATAATAAAAAATTCATAAAAATCAAAATAATTTCCAAAAATTCCACAAAAATTATAGGTTGTAGATTAAGCTAAGAGGATCAATCTTTGTAAAGGAACTAAGCCTAAATCTAACAAGAACTATCAAAAAAAATCACAAATTCAAGAAGGGCCGAAATGGAAAGGAGCTCAAACCTTCACCACCACTTGATTTTCGGCCAAAAGGAGCTTGAAATAGGAACCACCAGAGCTCAAGGAGTCGATGGAAACTGGCAGGGCATGAAATGATGGCCAGAATCGTGAAAGATGAAGGAGAGACCAACTTCCGACCAGAACACGATCTTCAACTTTACCGGCGCCGGAAGGGATGACAGAAGGCGGCGGAGCTGCTGGAGGAAGAAGGTGGACATCCGGGAGGCACTCTGACGACCTTTGATCGGCAGAACGGACGGAGATGGTGAAGGGGTGTCGGGTTGTGATAGAGAGGAAGACAATGACAATGGTTGTAAATTTATCAAACTTTATATTTGTATATATATATATATATAAAAAGATGGTGAAGGGGTGTCGGGTTGTGATAGAGAGGAAGACAATGGTAATGGTTGTAAATTTATCAAACTTTATATTTGTATATATATATATATATATATATATATATATAACTTTAACTTTTAATAATATATCAATATTATATTCAAAAAAATTTTTACACTACATGTTAAAATAATAATACCTATATACATAATACACATTAATTAAATAAAGATGTATAATATATAATATTTACTTAATTAATATAAACCCAAAAATATTAAATATGTATATATATGCATGTATATGTATATATATTAATACAATAATTAAAATCATGCATGGACTCATGCAATCACGTAAAACTGACTAACATAATATTAAATATTTATTTAGGTTTTAATTTTTCCTAAAAATAAAATTTTTGGGAAAATTTTACGTAAGAAATTTAAAATAATTTAAAATAACTTTAATAAATAACAAACTAATTAAATAATCAAATATTTTTATTAAAATTATTAACACTGCATATCCCGATGTAGTTTAAAATTATTTAAAATCTCGGGATATTACACATATCCTGACTATGATCGAAAATCATCCTTGTCAGTTTGGAAGCTGGCATCTGTGTAACCATTTACAACTAGCTTATCTTCCTGACCACCATACAGTAAAAATGCATCCTTAGTTCTTCTCAAGTACTTAAGGATATTTTTAACTGCTGTCCAGTGACTTTCACTTGGGTCTGACTGGTATCTACTCATTGTGCTTAAGGCATATGAAACATCAGGTCGAGTACACAATATTGCATACATGATAGATCCAATAGCAGAAGCATATAGAATCTTACTCATGCGGTCTCGCTCATCTTGTGTCATAGGACACTGAGTCTTACTGAGACTAATGCCATGCGATATTGGCAAGAATCCTCTCTTGGAATCTTGCATATTAAACCTGCTTAATACCTTATTAATATAAGTGCTTTGACTTAGGCCAATAAGCCTTTTAGATTTATCTCTAGAGATCTTGATGCCTAATATATAAGCAGCTTCACCTAAGTCTTTCATTGAGAAACAATTCCCTAACCATGATTTAACATTTTTTAAAATAGGGATATCATTTCCAATGAGTAGTATGTCATCCACATATAGCACTAAAAACACAATAACACTCCCACTAACTTTCTTATATACACAAGGTTCATCTTCATTTTTAATGAAGCCAAATTCTTTGACTACTTCATCAAAATAAAGATTTTAACTCCAAGATGCTTGCTTCAATCCATAAATGGATCTTTGAAGCTTGCATACCTTTCCAGAATTCTCAGGACTAACAAAACCCTTTGGCTGTGTCATGTACACATCCTCAAGTAAGTTTCAAATAAGAAATGTTGTTTTGATGTCCATTTGCCATATCTCATAATCATAGTATGCAGCTATGGCAAGGAGAATTCAAATAGATTTTAGCATAGCATTGGTGAAAAAGTTTCATCATAGTCTATACCATGTGTTTGTTTGAAACCTTTTGCAACTAGTCTTGCCTTAAAGGTATGCACATTGCCATCCATGTCAGTTTTCTTTTTGAAAACCCATTTGCACCCAATAGTTTTTAAACCATCATTTGGGTTAATCAAGGTCTATACTTGATTATCATATATGGATTATATTTTTGATCTCATGGCTTCAAGCCATTTCTCAGAGTCAGGACTATTTATGGCCTCCTGATAAGATGTGGGCTCATTTTGATCCACAATTAACATATCATTATCACCGGTTATGAGAAATCCATATCTCATGGGGATTTGACGTGTCCTACTAGACCTTCTTGGGCCTTTTAGTACTTGTGCAAGCTCAATAACTACTTGTTGATTCAGTTGCGGTGCCATATCAAGTACAAGGCTATTTTGTAGGCCTTGAATTTCTTTAAGTTGCACTATGCTCCCACTGGTTCCTTTGGAAATAAACTCTTTTTCTAAAAATACACCATTCCGAGACACAAACACTTTGTTCTTAAATGCATTGTAGAAGTAATATCCTTTAGTTTCTTTAGGATATCCCATAAAAAGGTATTTGTCAGATTTAGGTGCTAGTTTATTTGAGATTTGACGCTTCACAAATGCATCACATCCCCAAATCTTAAGAAAAGACAAACTGGGAGTTTTTCCAGTCCATGTGTCATATGGTGTCTTTTCGACTACCTTCGATGGAACTCTATTTAAAATGAATGCAACAGTTTCTAAAGCATATCCCCAAAAAGAGATTGGAAGATCAAATTGACTCATCATAGATCGAACCATATCCAAAAGAGTCCGATTTCTGCGTTCAGACACACCATTCCATTGTGGTGTACCTGGAGGTGTCAATTGTGAAACAATCCCACAATCTCTAAGATGATCTATAAATTCTTGGTTTAAATATTCACCACCTCGATCAGATCTTAGTGTTTTAATATTTTTACCAAGTTAATTTTGTACTTCATTCTTGAAAATTTTGAACTTTTTAAAAGATTCAAATTTATGTTTCATTAGATAGAGATAACCATATCTACTGAAATCATCTGTGAAAGTTATAAAGTACTGAAAACCTCCTCTAACAGTTGAGCTTAATGGTCCACATACATCAGAATGTATTAGGCTCAATAAGTCATTAGCTCTCTCACTCTGTCCAGTAAAAGGTGTTTTAGTCATTTTTCCAAGTAAACAAGATTCATATGTATCAAACGATTCATAATCAAATGAATTTAAAAGCCCATTTTGGCGTAGCTTTGAAATGCGTTTCTCATTTATATGGCCTAAACGACAATGCCAAAGATAGGTTGAGTTTAAATTATTAGATTTAGACTTCTTTGTATCTATATTATAGATTGGAATTTCATTAGTGTCTTCAGCATCTAAAACATAAAGTCCACTAGTGCATGGAGCATATCTATAAAAAATGTTATCTTGATAAATACTGCATTTATTGTTCTTAATAATAAATTCAAATCCTTTTTTGTCCAAACAAGAAACAGAAATAATATTCCTATGCATAGTAGGTACATAATAACAATTTTCTAAAGATAAAACAAGTCCACTAGGCAAAGGTAACTCATAATTCCTATAGCTAAAGCAGCAACTCTTGCTCCATTGCCAACTCGTAGGTACACTTTGCCTCTTATCAATGATCTACTCCTTTTTAGACTTACACATTTGTACAAATGTGAGATCTTGTTCCAGTATCTAATACCCAAGAATTAGAATCAGAAGCAGATAAATTTAATTCTATAATATGAATACCTGAAGAGGTAGTCTCACCACCCTTTTTCTTCTTCAGATCATCCAAATAGAGCTTGCAATTTTTTTTCCAATGGCCTGGCTCATTACAGAAAAAGCAAATTCCTTCCTTTGCTTTTGGTTCAGCTTTGGATTTAGGCTTAGGCTTCTAAAAGCCTTTAAAGACCTTGCCCTTGCCCTTTCCAACCCTTTTCATCCCCTTTCCCTTATTGACCATGAGAATATCATTGATGTTACTCTTGATGTTCTTTTCAGTAGTTTTTAGCATCCCATGCAACTCTGAAATAGTCTTCTCCATACTATGCATACTAAAATTCATAACGAAGCTATCATAAGCTTTAGGCAAAGATTAGAGAATAATATCCAGAGCCAGTTCTTATTCAATCTTGAGACCAAGCTTATCCAAGTGATCAAGATGACCCTTCATCTAGAGAATATGAGGATTGACAGAGCTGCCAGTAGTTAGCTTGCAGGAAAGTAATGCCCTGACGGTATTGAACCTTTCAATTCTAGCTTTCTCTTGGAACATTTCCTTGAGATGGCCTATCATAGTATAATTCTCCATTTTCATCAGCTGCTTTTATAGCTCAGACTCCATACATCCAAGCACAACACAAGTGACATCAGTAGAATCATTGAGATGCTTATTATAAGTATCCCTTTGTGCTCTAGGAGCATTGGTAGCTGGTTCCTTAGGGATGGTTGATCAAGGATGTATTCCTTTCTCTCATGCTTAAGAATAATTCTTAGGTTTCTATACTAATCAAGAAAGTTAGTCCCATTGAGCTTATCCTTCTCAAGGATCGATCGCAGCGACATGGTCGGTGTAGTGTTTGAAGTCATTATATACAATAAATATATGCAGAGTCCATTCAGTATTTTATCAAATATGTATAAGGCATAATTAAAAAACTCCCACTAAATTTACTTAAATCAATAACCCTTTAAGTTAATTTACAAATTTTAGTGGACCAAGATCCATAATTCACCATACTCTAAGTGAGCTTTGGCTCATTGCCTAAAATATGGTTATTTAGGTAGACAACTCTTATCAATTACATCTTATGTAACTCTTGGATGGTATGGGATTTGACATCACATGTCATGGCCAAAAATCCCATCCAATGCCCTAGGTCCAAAACCATTTTAATAACCTAGTTAAGTTAAACCATATCAAACATTTGGATAACACCATTATCCAACTTGCCTTCCCCGGATAAATTTATACACCATGCTTTGGCAGGCCCATATATAATAATCTAAAGCTTGACAAGTGTTGAATTTATAGGAGGCATTATAATGACTTAATATTAAATGAGGGTTCGTCTTTATTTAATCTTATTTAGTTATTGTTATGTTGTATTGCATGGCATCACATACATAACAACTAAAATAAATGTGACATAGCATGGCCTAAATCTAAGTTGATCTTCATAAGCCAATATGAAGATCAAAGGTCAAACCTAGGTAATATTACAATTACAAATTGAGCCTTCAACTTGGATCTCCATCTTCTACCATGGATCTCCTTCTTTGGTTCCCACCTTGGATCTCCATCCTAGGCCTCCAACTTGAATTGCACCATGGGTCTTGATTTACATAATTTATTGTAATTTATTCTACACTATTCTAATAAAATAAATACAACAAAACAAAAATAACTCGCAGGCCGTATTTAAAATTACAACCCATAAAAATTAAATCTAATCACATTAGTCTAAGGGCCATGCTATGCACCATGCATAAAACAACAAACATGTATAACATAATAATCTATTTAGTTAGTAAATCCAATTATTATGTTAAAAATAAAATAATGTGACAATTCTTTCGAGGTCAAGGGGCAATGCCCCTGGCGAGGTCAGGGGGCAGCGCCCTGGTGGCGGTCCTACGATAAACACTTTACTTTAGCTCTTCAGTGAATTGACTTTCAAATTTCTGAACATTAATGAATTTTCGTAATCAAATTACTATAAAATCAATTTGTTCAAAAATAGACAAAAACGCTCAATTAAAACAGCCACCTTAAAACCCTGACTTGTGTCAAGGAAGCAACTAACTAATTTTCGTAATCATATTACTGAATCAGCTACTGCTTAAAAGACATCACTTTCTGTAAACATCTTACAGTTTGAAAAATCCATTCAAAACAGATAAAAAATAATTTTTTTAAAATTTTAAACAGACGCATCCATTAAGAAAACCCTAATTTCTGTAATCAAAATTACAGCTTGAACAAATATGTATAAAACAGATCCATTATGCATATTCTATTTAACATTTAAACAGATTGCCCTTAACACATAATTTGCATAATCACAAAATTTCTATTTCAAATTTAATAAAAAATGATTTTCCTGATCAAAATAGAAAATGATTTTCCTAATTAAAACAGAAAATAAATATGTTGTTTCAATTAATCATATTAATCAAAACAGAATACATAACAGATATAAATCCTTAAGTGAGTAGGTTTTTGAAAATAGAATTTCTGTTTTATTAAATCGCATTAATAAAACATTATACTTAATTTGTTTTTCATAAAAATGTCATACATAATTCATTTTCATGAAATAACATTCTGAATTCATAAAATCAAAAACTGCTTTTAGTTTAATCACATTAAACCATTACAAACATTAATCAACTTAATGTTTAATTCCGTTTTCAAATAGATTACTAAGAATTGTCACAAAACAAATCAAAACCCTTTTTGATAATTTTAAAAACCCTTTTCAAAATGAATCATAAACCCTAACATATATCACATATACATAGAATCAATTAATTGAATTACAAGTGGCTCTGATACCACTATTGGGTTTCGTGATATAAATGCAACGAAAAAATTAAAAATTTATCACATTCCTAAACCTAGATCCATGTAATTTGATTACTTGATTAAATCTAGGGTTTCAAGAATCTCACCAAGACGCAGAAGAGGCAAGATTTTCTGGAAGGATGAGAGGAGGTTCACACCGGTGACACCTTACCTTGTGTTTTTTACTTTGATTGTTCGGATCTAGACGTCTCCAAAAAGGATACGTCCTCTATAGGTATCCACACGAAAAACCTTTCACAAAATGAATTAGAGTGTGTGCTAACAACCTTCTTGATTGTCACACAAATCAAGAACAAAAGAAAAACTCTGTCTTTGTTTTCTAAGAAGAAAGAAAAATGAATTTAGAGGCAGGAAAAACAAGTGTGTTAAACCCTAGAGAATATAACATATTTGTAGACTCTAAATTAAGGTTTCACCTACCAATGACCTTTTGGTAACTTCCATTTATTATATTCTGATTTTGTTTAAAAAATAAATAAGAAATAATATCTTATTTATTTATTTAAAATAACATTTATCTTAAATAAATAAATAAAACACTTTGATTATTTATTTCTACAGAGTTTATTTTGGGCTTATTAAACCCAAATTCATTTTGGGCTTATTAAACCCAAATTCATTTTGGGCTTGTTCTAAGTGTGTGACCCTGTAGGTTCACATAATATTGGCAGTGGGCCTAAATCTCTATTTAGGCCTACAAGTCATAAGTGGCCTCTAGTAAGACATTATGACTACCCAAGTCATGTGAAGTCAATAATTCGACATAACCTAATTACAGTGAATTTTATTGTCCCTTTATCACATGATATCCTAATTGAACATAAGACATAAAATGTCATCCTTATATAGTTCAATATTATGACTTGATTCCAAGTAGACTGAAAATGATAACTCTTTATTAATTCATTTTAGCATGGTCATGCATTTTCCTTCAGTCTATCTCATCAAGGGGCCCATAGATATCTTTCTCATATTAATGAGGGATAAATTCCTTCTGAATCACTCACATTGCTCACATAACTAATTTCATATCCAACAACATCCTATTTAGTTGTCTGGTTAAAGACAGTGTTAGAATGTGTCAAAACATAAAATAGCTATGTAGAAATCCATGATGATTTCAAGGTCAAAGGATCGAAATAAAATTACAGTGATGAGAAATTCTTATGACAATAATCTATGTAGTATTTTCATAGTGGGTCAATCCAGTACATGATCTCTTATCATGTACCTATGAGTTGACTTAATATCTCATATTCATGATTAGTAAAACATAACCATCAGTCAAATTCATACTAGCCTTAATACTTTAATATTTATATAATGAATAAATGGCTAGAGATAATTAGAATAGAACTCCTATTTTAATCTAAGGGTTTTACTTTTAAGTCACATACTTGATGGCCTTAGTAAGAATTAACCATTCATATAATTATCATAAAATCAAATGATAATGAAATATCTCTTTATTAATAAAATAAGAAAGTCAATACATAATCACAAATGATTTACCAAGTGCATATCACTAACAAACAGTACCTCCTACAACATTTTACTCAACCTCTAGTCCAAATACCAACTACAGAGAATGGGGTGGCTATCGGTCACAGTGAGGTAGAGGTAGAGGCCATATTGGTACCTCTTAAACCAGTTCTTATCATAATTGGACTCAACAGTACTCCTCATCTTCTTCTAGCCCGATGTATTCTAAGCATAACACTCTCATATGTTATAATTGTTAAGGCACTAGACATACTATTCACTAATGCCGATCACCTTAGGTTCCTCAAATAAATCGATCCTTCCCCTCTAAACCTGTCAACAACCTTACTTTAGCTACCTCAATGGCTACCTCACTACAACCTTGGATCATGGATATAGGAGTAACCCATCACTTTATGCTTGAGTTGGAAAATCTGTCCATCCATTCATATTATATTGGACTTGATGAAATCAAAATTGGCAACGACATTATCCTTTTAATAACTCACACTGGTTCTTCTTCTTTTTCATCTCCTACTTATACTTTTCATGTGCATGATATTTTATATGTTCCACGTGCATGCAATAATTTATTATTTGTCTTTTCTTTTACTCAATCTAATGGTGTTTTTCTTGAATTCTTCCCTAGCCATTTTAAAATTAAGGATGTTTGAATGAGGGATTTGTTGCTTTCTGGAACGATTGATTAAGGCCTCTATTCCCTTTTTCTCCTTACCGATTCTTCATTAGCCTTACCTAATGCTACACTCAATTGCTCTATTTAATAGTGGCATGCATGCCTTGGCCATACTTCTCTATCTATTATTTGTAAGCTCTTAGTCACTATAATATTTTGTTTATCTCTAATATAATCTCTTCTCTTTGTGCAACATGTTGCATAAGCAAGAGTCATAAACTACCCTTTCCAAAGTCTGTCTTTCAAGTTCAAGGACTATTAGATTTAATTTGCTTTGATTTATAGGACCCATCTCATGTACCTTCAGTTGATGGACATCATTATTATCTTTTATTTTATGACCATTTTTCTAAATATTGTTGGATTTATTTTATGAAATTTAAATATGAAGTTCTTAGTGTTTTTACCAAGTTTCATCATTTAGTTAAAAGATTTTTTTAATTGAAAAATCAAATGCTTTCAAGTAGATTAGGGTGGAGAGTATCAGGCCTTGACTAAATATCTCTCTAATAATGGTATAACACAACGTGTTGCTCGCCCTAAAACACATGAGTAGAATGGTTGTGCTAAATGCAAGCATAGACATATAGTCAAAATTGGACGTGCTCTTTTGCATCATTCATTTGTTCCTAATGAATACTGACATTATGCCTTTGACCCAACTGTTTATATTATTAATCATTTGCCTACACCCATACTTAGTCATAATACACCTTTCTAAAAATTATTCAATCAACCACACCAATGTACTGACTTGAAAATGTTTGGATGTTTTTGTTACCTTTGGCTCAAACCTTATGCACATATAAATTAGCCGCAAGAAGTACACATCGTGTTTTCCTTGGGTACAGTAAAATTCACAAAGGTTTTTATTGCTTAAATCTTTCTATAAAAAAATTTCTCATTTCTCATTATATTATTTTTTTTATGAATAAGTATTTCCATTCTCAAGCACTAAAGGGATAAGCTCATATGCAAGCCATGATTCTACAACAATAATTTTTGTACCTTCTACCTTACCATAAGAACCTCTATAACACCCCTCCACCAATATGCCCACATCCATTGAACCCGTCTAATCATCACCTTGTGCACCTTCTACCTTATTACACTCTCCTGTTGAACCTTCTCTTGTTATTGACCATTCTCAATCCAATGTTCCACCAATTCCATCCTCCACTACCTCTCATTGAACTCACACCATGGTTACTCATTCTTAAATGGGCTTACTTAAACAAAAAATTCCTAGTTGCCACCAATCTTGATCTTGAACCTGCCACCTTCAAATAAGCCAATAATCTACCACAATAGTAACAAGCCATGGTAGAAGAAATTAGTGCCTTAATATCCAATGACACATGGAATCTTGTTCCCCACTCTCCTTTAATCATTGGTTGGATGCAAATGGGTATGCAAAATAAAGCACAAGCCGAATGGTTCGGTTGATCATTAGTTACTAAGGGATTCCATTAGAGACTCGGCTTTGACTTCACGAACACTACAGTTTAGTTATCAAACTAGCCACTATTCAGGTCATCCTTTCAATTTCTATCTCATAACAATGACCAATCAAGCAATTGTATGTCTTTAATGTATTCTAAATGGTTATCTTGATAAGGCAATGTTTATGGAATAACCACTCGAATTTAAAGACATGCAGTTTCCCAACCATGTTTATTACTTGAAAAGGTCTCTCTATAGTCTTCGTCAAGCCTTGAGACAATGGTACAAATGGCTCATTTCACATCTCTAACACTATAGTTTTTAAAGAAGCAAAACGAACACATCATTGTTATACTATAATTGGGGCATTATTACCATTTTCTACCTGATTTATGTTGATGACATAATAATTACAAGTAGTTACTCTAAGTCCATTCAATCAGTCATTGATCATCTCAGTCACACTTTTGCTATTAAGGATCTTAACACCCTCTATTACTTCCTCAAAGTTGAAGTACAATGGAACTCATCATGACTATTATTAACTCATACTAAACACATTTGAGATCTCTTAACTAAGGCTGATATATTGGCTGCAAATGGCATTAGCACACCCTCTTATCCATCTTACAAACTTAAGTTATGAGACTCTCCTACCTTCTCGGGCAACACTTTATTTCGCAGTATAGTAGGAGGTCTTTATTACCTAACCTTGATGTGTCCTGACATTTTGTTCTCTATCAACAAAATGTCCTAATTTATGCACCAACCAATGCAACTTCACTGGAATATAGTGAAATAGATATTTCACTACCTCTAGTCAACTTCCCACTATAACCTTCTTATTCGCTGATCATCTTGTCATAATATTAGAACCTTTAGTGACATCGATTGGGGAGGTTCTTATAATGATAGGAAGTCTATTCTAATTTTTACTTGTATATTAGTGACAACTTAGTCTCTTGGGGCTCTAAAAAGCAATGCACCATTACCCACTCTACCATTGATGCTGAGTATCAAGCTATCACTCACACCACGAATGAACTTCACTTATTATAATCCTTGATGCATAAAATTGGCTTTCTATGTCGTATAGCTTGAACCATTTGGATAGATAATCTAAGTGCTTCCTACCTCACATTTATGCCTATTTTTCATTTGCGGTCTAAACATTTAGAAATAGATTTCCATTATGTTTGCGACAAGGTAGTAGTAAAGGAGTTAATTGTGCATCACTTACCTACAGATAACTAGGTGGCTGACATTTTCACTAAACCATTGCCAAAGAATTGCTTCAATAACTTATGAACCAAGTTGAATGTTGCTGTCATAATGGCTCAACTTGCGGGAGGGTGATAAGGATAAATGAAGGCTATCCAAGTCTATTATACTCCTATTATTCTACTGTTAGTTATCTTATTATTTGTTATGTTACAACAGTAATTGTATATTTGAAACACTTGTCTTTAGAATTTGTATATAACTCACATAATCACGTTATAAACAATCAATGCAATATACCAATTGTTTCAGCATTTTGGAGTAAATTTGACACTATTTTATTGTTCGTGATTAGAGATGGCCTTAAAAGTGCTAAGTCGTAACATATTTTTTATATTGATTCTTTTATAGAAAAAAATTATAATAATAGTAATACATACTATTCTAAGTCTTCATACTTTTAAAATAAGAATAAAATCTTTATTCCAAGTCTTTATATGTTTTTCTTTGAAAATTATTTGTAAGTCAATGAATGAAATATACAATGTTTTCACCATGTTTATTATGCAAAAAAATTAATTTTCACTTGTATTGTCAAGACTTAATGACAAACCTTTAGAATATAATGAAAGAATTCAGTATTAAATTTTTCCCTTACAAGTGAGAAAATAGATAGGCTTGTTAAAGACTTAATGATGGCATCAATAACACCTATGTTATCTTTATTCTCAAGAACTCCATTTAGGCCAACAACTACAATTCGAGGGTGCATAAATTGGAAATAAGGGGCAGGTTTATGTATCGACTCTCCTAAAATCATAATGCTTGTCCCTTTTAGTGTTTTCATCAGCAACACAACAATTTCACTAATCCATTGCCATTGATTCATTCAAGGAGGCCCCACTTCTTTGTCTTATTAGTGTAGGTGTTTGTCAATGATGAAAGCCGTTGAACTTAAGACTCTTTTTAAGAAAAAGGGCTAGGCCTAAAAGCGGAGGGCTTTTAGGGATTAGGGAAGATGGGTGGATTATAGAGCTAAGGGTGGATTAAAGGTTTGTCCATTGGGATTGGGCATGGATGGGCCTTGATTGGGCTAGCATTAATGAAATAATAAAAATTTCTCCCATCGCGTCATTAACCAGTGTAGGATTAAAAAGAAGGTCTTGGATTTGAGTAAAATCCACCTTCCCTCTCATTTTAGGGTTTCGTTCCCCTCCCCTCCAGTTTGTAATGGAAAAAAATAGCGAGCTTATTTGAACATAAGGTTGGATAAGCTAATTCAAGGAAAAAACATTACATGACCTTTTCTTTACCTTATTATGTTTAGTTTATTACTTAGGAACTCTTAATCAAATTTTTTTAAAGGAAGTTATAGTTAATATCATTAAATAGCAACTAAATCATCCATAAAAAGAGAGAAAGCCTTAGAGGGAACCTTTTCTAACAGAAATTCTGAAACTAATGAAAGTGCCCATTAAGCTAAACCATGGGCAACTTTATAATATGAACAAATAGTAAAATGGAAAAAACATAATTAAACAAAGTAGCAAGAATATTAATGTTTGCAATCAATGAGCTTACTAAAGATAATGAAATTGTAAGACCTGTGAGCATTTGTATAGCATTTTATGAATCACTTTCCACCACTAAGCTTTGAATTTCAATCTTAACAGTAATAAAAAAAGCCATAATATATAGCATCAAGTTCTAAAAGTTTAGGATTACATGAGATAAAAAAGCAGCTTTACAATACAGACCACTAAAAGATCCATATTATTATGAACAATATAATTAACACCAACATGATAATTCAGGCTTGAGTATATGCTACTAAGCTTAAGCTTAGTTAAGCCAAAACTTTTTATTTAATATTAAAATGTATTTTTATATTGTATAAAATATATATCATTTTTAGACTTCCTTTAGGAAATGGAAATTTCTTCACTGTTTCTTGAAAGTGGAATTTGAAATAAAAAGTACATATCATTTTTTTATTGATAAAATGTAAAGCACCTATAAATATAACTATAAGTATAATTGATGTGTGTCTGCAAGTATACAGAATCGTATAAGTAGTAATTAAATATCGATCCCATAGGGATTGAAAATTGAGTATTGTAATACTAATTGTGCTTTATTTATTTAAACAATAAAAAATGGTGTTTGAAATTAACTAAATTAAACAAAGGAAATATGTAATAATTAACAATCAATTTAAAAAGCTAGGGTTCTTATTATTAATTCAACCATTTCTACAGATTAATTAGTACTTAAGCCATACTTAACCTTAATCCAATTTGAAGGCATTTAAGGAATCCTAGGTTTTCCTCTCAGACAAACCTATAATTAACTAAGTAAATTAACATCTTAGATTTTTAGCTCTTACTTACTAAGTGTTGGTTAACCCAGTTTAAAGCTCCTGCCCTTAATCAATATTAGTTGCTTTAATGTCTCTTAACTAAGAAAACATCGAATAGGTTATTGTTTGTATCCAATGGAACCTATCTCTCAATTAAGTTTCATTGTATAGATTTAATCAAAGGGTGATCAATCCTATGAAGACATTAAGGTCAATAACAACTAATGGATTAAGATCAATGGCTTAGGTTTAATTGCAATTGTTATATGGTTGAATTGATATAAGAACCTTAATAAGAACCTAACTACTCATATTGATAATAAGAGACAAAGAAGAGGAATAAAAGAAAATAAACATCATCATTAATCAAAATAGAAATGAATAATAACAAGTATTTACAAAAACCCCTTGATAGTATAAGGCTATTATTCTTCAATCCTTGTTCCTCAATCTCCAACAACCAACATAAACAAGCACTGGTCTTTTTTATAATAAAAAGAAAGATGAAAACTTATAAAAAATGTGGAATAAGAAAATGGAATTCCTCTCTTTTGTTCTTAGAGGCCACACTTATATAAAAACCCTAGCCTCTAGCCTCTTCATATGTTTCCTTTTCAAAAATCCATCAAATCCCCCTTTATAGTGCTTCAAAATTCAAATTTTAAAAAGCTGCCAGCATGGCACAAAGCCATGTGTGTTTTGGCACATAACCATATATGTTTAGGCACACGGCCGTGTGCCTTCTTCATAAGAATTCAATAATTAGACATGGCCATGTGCATGGGTGCGCATGGCTTTATGTCCGATCTTTAATCAGGTTTGGCTATGTGCAAAAATGCACAAGGCTATGCATCTCTTCTAAGCCTCAAACTTGCTAGATTTTGCCTTGAATGCTCATTGGACACTTTTATAGCCTTCAGAAGTCTTATGCCTCATTCCATCACTATTCTTTGAACACTTAAATGTATAAAAACAACCAAAAGTAATTAAAATACTAGAAATGAACACAAACTCAAGTAATGCAACACAAATACTAAACTAAAGAAACACTTAACAAAATATTAAAAATACAACTAGAATGACACCTAATTCTAACACATTTAGTGCTCAAAATAATACATTTCTTACACTCATCAAATTCCCCCACACTTGAATATTTGCTTGTCCTCAAGTAAAGCTCGAACACACCATATTCATCTAAAGAATCATGCTCATTAACTAGCTTTAGCTTAACTAACTACCTCAATCTTCCTTTAATAAAAAGCTTAAAAACTCAAAATTAAAATAGTAATATGAGGTTAACAATACATTGTTACCATGTGAAGAGCATACTTTTCTATTAAAATCATGAAAGCAAATAATTGACACTTAAGAAAAACAAAAGCAAATAAGAATCATTCTAAAACTTAGGACGTTAGAAATTCAGCACATACAAAGTTTTATAACTTTTATTCAATCAAAGTTTTCCCAATTTTAGTATCCTAACTGTAGACGGTAGGGTTTAGCACATATCCAAGATTTTAGCAATCATGACATTATTTGAGCTCAAGGTTTATGGAACACACTACCATATCACAAAGACATGGCGTGGAAATGAGAAGTCGCCACCTAGGGTAATAATTGGGACAAATCAAAAGTGGTGGTATTCGATTCTCTAAAAAAAAGCTAGTACCACAACCAGGAAATTCTGGGAACGAAATACTAACTTCTTTTAGTCTTATGTTCTTTAAAATTAGTTTATGAATTACTATCTTATTTTTTAATTTTATGTAATTTCATTTTAAACCTTAATTATCATTCATCTAACTCCAAGACAACTGATCATAAAATAGCATATAAAAAACTGCATTCATATAAAGCAAGACGTCTTTAAGTCAATCTCAACTACGTTAATTTTATTTAAAGTTAGCTAAGTCTACATATTTTATTTACAAGTAAAATGAAAAATTAAAGGTGGGCCTACATTTTAATAAATTAGTGAGTTTATGTCTGTCAATTTTTCATTCTAAAGAAATGGGTCTAAATCTATTAATTTTATGGGAATAAATGGGATTGAATTGGATTGGATTAGTTCTAATTTAAATTAAATGAAATGATCCTAAATCTATTTATTTTAAGAAAAAGAAAAAATGCTTTAATAGACTAGGCTATGTCTAAATTAATATTAATAGCTAAAAAGTGGGTCTAAGTCTAAATTAACCTAATGAGCCTAAATTTGTTTTAAATTATTTAAAATCTAAAATCAAATTTTAAAAGGCCTATTATTAGTGAGTTGGGCCTAAACATGGGTTTGAGGATCAAAATGACTAAAAATTTAAAAAAATCCAAAAGCATAAAAAGCCAAGAAAACAACTAAAAAAAGATCAAATAAGCAATTAAAATTATATTTTTATGAAGAACCCTAATTTGATTTCATGCAACCTGATATTAATCTACAGCCACCATTAATTTTATTAGGCTTTTACCGAATATACCTAATTTACTAATTACTTTTAATGACAGAAAATTAAAAATATTATTATTCCCATTATCGGGGCTACTACAATTTTCAACGTAAAAAAAAAACTAAATTAATTACATGCCCACGAACTAAAATAAACAAATATAAACTCACAATAAAAACATAGAATATTAAAAACCTAAAATGTAATTAAGATGGCTACATATTTAAATTCATGTCATCCTATAGATCTTCATGAATTTTTCTTATGTATTCACCTCATGGTTTTAATTATTCCCATCACAGCCAAAATTGTATAAGAAAAAAAAAATGAAAGAATCAGTAAATGATCACATAATAAAATGAAATCAGAATTAGAAAAGGAATAAAATAGCAGAAAGAGAAGAAATGGGATGATGTTATGCAGTTTGATTGCTCCTCAAAGAATGAATTCATTGTTTGAAATTGACTTTTTGTTGATTTTGGATCACAGGACGTACAACTTTATTTTAAAACTAAAGAATGTATCTCTTTTTTTTTTTTATAAAACTCAAGCCATGTCTTTTTTTAAAGTACTGTCCTCTCGTTTCTTTTTTTCTTTAAAGTAGCATCTTTTTTTTTAGAAAATAAACTTTTGCACCTTTTTAATCCCAATCCCCTCATCCCAAGAGTCTCAACTCTTGATAAATCACAATTTAAAAAATTGTTTAATAATCTTTTCTAAATCCAAAATAAAGATAAATACATATCTGAAATACACGGAAAAAAAACACATAAAGAATAGGATGATTATATTTATTTATATTATTTTTTAACAATAAAAAATTAAATAAACGTATTTTCCTCAAAAATAAAATAAAAACTCCATTGATTGGAATTATGGAAATCCTATCGAATTTTTGTATTTTCGATTGAAATAATAGATTTTCGATCGGAAATACACAATTTCGATTGGTTTTATGTAAAACCGATCAACCTTTTTTTTAACTTTTAATTATAGAAAGGCCCTTGAAAGAAATTCAACTTTGTAATTAAAACCCCCTAAAAAATGTTGCACTTTAATCCTTAAAACTCATAATTTTAGTCCCAAAAATCCAAAATCAATATCTATGGATCAATTTCGATCATGTTTTCATCATAGTAGCTCTCATCACATCTATGCATCAATGCATCCTAAAATTGGGCATTACAGTTGCCCCTCTTTATTGCTGTTTGCTTGTCAAATTGTGGTAAAGCTATATAAGCACATAATTTTAAAATAAAGAATTATGATACTCACTTGTACCCTAATTGTAGAATTTAACTAATGCTTAAATTGTTTTATAATATTAAGCAAAATGTTGTATAGCTACTGAGTAGCATTTAGCAAATTTCACAATTTTTCCTGTGGAACATTTAGTGAAATATGTGTGACGAATCTCACTATATTCCCTGTGGGAAGTTTAGCGATTTGTAATTTGAAAATGTGCTATGGTTACTATGGAACATCTAGCAAATATGCCATAACTACTATGTAGTGTCTAGCAAACTACATTATATTCCTTGTGGGATGTTTAGTGACTATGAAATTTGCTATATTCCCTATGGGATGTTTAACAAAATGATCAATAAGTTTTGCTATATTCCCTTTAGGATGTTTAGCGAAGTAAAAAAAGTGCCATAACTATTGTGTAGTATTTAGTAAACTGTGATTTCAAGAACATGCTATAGACCTGTGGAAATTCTAGCAAGTCGTGAATTTGATAATTTATGTCATAACTACTGTGTAGTGTATAACATAAAATTAGAATTCACATTGTAGCCACTTTACAGCATACAATGAAATGATATGAAATTTACATTATAGCTACTATGTAACATATAACAAAGTAAATTTGAAAATTTTCACTCAAAATGATGCATGTAAATACAAAAATTAAATTTTGTAATTAAATTATGTACTTTGTACTTGACTAAGAATTCAAAATTTCATGCTGACTAGTTGTGCATTCAATAATTTAAATGAATTATTAAATTGATGGTGTAATTTTCTTGATTTAATTAAGAATTAATTCTTAATTAAAATGCAATTGTGGACTAAATTGCAAGAAAGAAATCAAGAATTTAAATGCAAACAAATTCAATGAGCTAAAATGGTTATTTTCCATTTTATATATCCTTTTCTAACACTTCTTTGTCGATTCATTTTCTTCCTTTTTTAATTTCTTTTCCTTTCCTTTCCACTTCAAACTTGATTTTTCCTTTTCAATTACTTGGCCATTTAACATCCGATTTTCATTCTGATTGAACTTATGGCCCACATGCAATGCAGATTCATAGGAGAGCAGAGGTTCAAGCTGATTTAATTATCTTAGTTCCATATTTTCCATAAAATAGTTTAGTACTTTAAGAAGGTGCAACTATCCTTCCTTTGACCCATTTGCATCTTCACAAGTGCTCAAATGTTAGTGATAAGGTAACATTTCTACCACTTTTGTTTCATTCTACAAAATTTACTTGCAAGATTAACAATTAAAATAAATTTTATAGTGTAAATTAACCTGTATGCTAACAAAATTAGACTAAAAAATTAGCTGAAATATGCATGAAAATTTAATTTAATATTGAAAACAAGATTAATAAAATTCGGATTGCATGCATGTCTGATCAATTTTCTAGAATGTCGATCAACATTATAGAAATCTAAAATTCCAATCAAAATTCTAGATTTTTGATTGGAAATCTAGAATTCCATATTACTGATCAATAATCTATTTTGCTAATCAGTTTCCAATTTTTTTTACTAATATAAAATTAAACTAAATTAAATTTAAACAAATAATTAATAGAAAATAGTAAATAAGTAAAAAAAAGAGAGCGATTATTTTTTATTTTTTCTATTATTATTTTTATTTTTCTTGGTATTTTAAATTTTATTTAGAGATCAATGAAGTTTTCTAGCTGTTTTCATTTGTCTCATGAACTGTTCCTTGGATTGCCAGAAAATATTGCATAACTCATATAGGCTTTAGACGTTTTATTGCTGCACTTTTGACTACTCAGGGTAGATCAAACCACTACTCCTTATTTGCACTGATTGAGAGGTGGATGGACACCACTCATACATTTCACACTCGAGTAGGTGAGCTAACCATATCCCTTATAGGCTTTTCTGCTATCATTGTGATTACTTTCAATGGACTCCTATTCCTTTTAACATTAGTTATTATAACTTCCCGGAGGATGCCAAGAGCCAGTTTGTTAGTGACCTAATAGGATTTGTTCCGATATGGAAGAATTAGAAGAATGTTGTCCTCTCTTCTTTAGTTCAGGGTTTCAAGCATCTGCCTACCATAACTCCTCATCAGATTGCTCAAAAGGTGAGGTGTTTTCTTCTAATACTATTGGGCATGACTTTCTTTTGTGAGACTGGTCATGAGGTGAGCATCGCTCTTTTTGGTCCTCTCCGTGACTTGGACTAAGTTATTACCCTTGATTAAGGATCTGCATCACTCACTTATCTTTATTATAGACTTGACACCGCTTGTAGAGGTGCTGTCATAATGTGTGGCTTCTGGCATGTCTTACATGTATATTCCTCTTCTTTTATGCTTTCAACGTTTGTGGTTTTTTTACTTTTACTGACTTCCTTTTCTTCACATTTGGAGCGTAGAGATTAGATTGATTTGAGGTTTCAGTGCTGTTAGTCATTATAGGAGCCTCCCTTTGATGCAGAGATGGGGTTCTTCCCATTTTGCTAGTATCAAGAACACACTTTAGACCTATCGTGAGCAACTGAATACTTTTAAGTGGCACCTGGTAAGAAAAATGAAATTATCAATATTTCTTAATTTATGAAAGCTAAATATAACTAACATAAATTGTAGATTAAGTTCAATTGGTTAGATAGTGTTGATGATGTTTAACAATATAGCTTTATGACTAATACTGTGCGACTTGAGGCCATGAGGATTTTGCTCCTTGGATATGGATGTCACATGTGGTATTTAGGAGAGCGTGTGTATTATTGGTTTATAAGACCTTTACACCATTGCGTTCCTTCTGCCATCCCAATTTTTATGCTACATAGTTCTCATCTGATGGGTCTAGAGTTAAGAGAGGCATTATAGGGGTATGATGCCTTGACCTTGCTTGAGCAATCTTGCCATTATTAGCAATATATTCATAAAAGTCTATTAAAGTAGATTCCCACAGATAATGCTAAGGTAATTTTTTATTATTTCCTTTACTTTCTTCTGAACTTTTAAAATATTTATTTCCTTTATGTAGTTTGAGGAAGTTGGCTCCCTTACTGATGAGTTGATGGAGGAGGACACTGCATATGATATTGATACTTCACATGAGATTGAGAGATCTGAGCCTAGGATTAGGCATACTCATTACACTTAGCATGTTGGGACCAGTCACGATGGAGCTTTTATGAGTGCTACTCTTGGCGATGTATCTCTTCTAGATAGATTGATGTTCTATTTGGCTCCTATTGTTCAGACCCCAGTCGAGCAGCATATGTATTTTGATGATGCTTAGCTTCCTAGCTTTTCTCCCTCAAATGCTTCTTACGTAAGCTTATCTATCTATTTTCCTGCATAACCTATATACTTGATACTGATGTTAGCAAAATTTTGCATAATAGGTTCCTCGAATGTAAGCAGAGTATCTATATGGACTTGCCTCATCGTAGAGATTGTTCACTGTGCAGGTTACAGATAGTTGGCGAGTAAGCATTTACATTGAATATGTAGAATGTATGTATGTGATGCATGTAATATATGTTATTTTTCTATATGTGATAGAGTTATATAAGTGATCTGAAGCATGAGAACAAGATACTTTGCCAGCAACTCATGGGCTTAGGTATATATCCCCACAATATGGAGACTTCATTTGCTATACCCCTAGACACCTTTTAGCATGATGATCCCACTAGAGGTTGGAGTCCTTGGCCAGATACTGGAGCTTATGATGATTGATTCAAATAGTTTCTATCTTTACTCCTGACTTCCAGTGTTGCTTGTATCCACTATTTGAATCTCTATTTATTCATTTATTATCTTAATCTCTATTTATCTATTATTTATTTGCTACCTATCATCTATTTATTATCTATTATCTTAATTTGATTTTATGAGGAAAGGAAAATTTAAATCCCATTCAACTTCAACCTCTTCTCTATATAAGAACTCAAAGGAAACTAATCTCATTATTCCTTTTCTCTACATTCTTAACTATGACCTAAGCTTCTCTCCAACTAATGAAGAAATTTCTTAAGAGCTTGAGTGGTGATGATTGGAACAAACTTCATTCTTTCCATGTCAATGCCTTAAAATCTCTTCCACACTTGAAGATTAATAAAAATCTTTTACATGCTGCTACAAATTTCTGGAATATTAAGGACCATGCATTCATATTTAATGGACAAGAGTTATGCCCTATGATTGAAAAATTTGCTACTATTTTAAGATGTTCATCAAACTCTACTGCTACAGTTGCTCTTCATGATCTAGATATGAAATTCCTTGACAGACTAGTTACTTTCTTTGATATGCCCTAAGATGATATCTATCTTTATGCACATAACCTTGGGACTATCAATCTATCTTCTTTGATCATTGCTTGTGGGACAAAATATAAGAATAGCGTTGCTTGGACTAGAACTATCATTTTTTGCCTATATGCTTAGTCTTTTCTCATGGAGATGCTGATACAAGGCTCGTGAGTATCTTAGAATAGGTATAAACTGGAGCTAACCCCATATCTATTATTCTTGTTGAGACTATTATTGGGTTGGATAACTTTAGAACTTAACATCATCTTTCAGGTAGTCTACTTCTCCTTCAGGTATATAACTCAAATCTTCATTTTTATTCTTTTTCATTTTTTTTCTTTATTTTTTTTCATGCCTTAACTTTTGCCTAAGCCACCCTTTTGGTTTTTCAACTTAGCAGGTTTGCCCTAACTTTTTCCTAAATTGCCCTTTCGAGTTTTCAACTTAGCAAACTTTTATTTTTTCTTTTTATTATACATTTTTACTTTTATTTTATCATTTGCTTTTTTTTTTTTTTAGATATGGTTACAAAAGAAGCTAAGTTTACTTAATGCTCATGCCAATCCTTTAACATGTCAACCTCATCAGCTATAGTCTTGTCCTTTAAAGATGAAAGACAAACATACTATAGATCATTGGATTGATTAGTTAAGAGGCATTACAGATACTAAGATCATATGGGTTTGTCCTTAGTGGAGATTAAAGTTCATGACCATTGATTTGTATGATCATTGCATTCTTGTTCCTAGGGTATGTCTTTCAACTTTCTTTTCTCCTTCACGTCTCTATTGTTAGTATGGCCGCCTATAGTTCATTGTCACTATTTTAACTGACTTTAAAGGATTCCCTCTTAGACAGAACTTTTGAGATAAAATCAGGGGCTTATGGTCTCACAGGACCCTTGAACAAAACTTACATTTGGATGCTGACAAAGCTACTAATGATAATTGTAAGACTTGGGTTATAATTTAAGCCATAGAGCCATTAAGATTTTCTAAATACAAGAAGACTTAAGCTTTACATGATGAGGCATAAAAGAAGAAACCAAAACATAGCTAAGAAAGTGGTCTCATATATTTGATTCATAACTTTCATGCTCTGTTTTCCTTTAAAGTACCTATGAATTATAAATAAGATAGAACATGCAATGTAAAACAAGAATTCAGTTTCAATTTGATTCATTAATTAGGGCCAAAATAAGTACATTTGTTACATCATATGACATAACTCTTGTTATCAACTAGTCCTTTTGGATTTTCTAACTGAATATTTTTCTCTCTCATTTATTTCCCTAATTTTTGCCTGACTAGCCCTTTACGAGTTTTTTAATCAGTGAAATCACTTTCTTTTATTTGTTCCCTAATTTTTGCCTGCTAGACCTTTACAGGTTTTCTATATAGTGGGAATGTCCTAATTTTTTCCTGATTAGCCTTTTCAAGTTTTCTAACCAGTTGACTTTATTTTCTTTATACTACTTTTATTTTATTTTTATAGGTAGTATTTCTTAAGATGATCCAAGTTAACCGGCTCCATGAACTCATTCCTTTCAAGATTTGATATCTTTGCAGCTCCCTTAGGTAGAATCGATTTGACTAAATACGGCCCTTCCTAATTTGGTCTAAATTTTCCTCTTAAATCAAAAACTATTACCCTAGACTACTTCAGTACCATATCCTCAGCCTTTATCCTTGCAGATTTTGTTAAATGATCTTGCTATCCTCCTTTGATATATTTGAGTATGAAATAAAGCACCCATCCTTTTCTCATCAAGAGATACAAGATGATCATATCTCCTTTGTGCCCATTCACTCTCTGATGTTCTAGCTTCCATAATCACTCTCAAAGATTTGATCTTCATTTCTATAAGTAAAACTATTTCACAACCATACACTAAACAAAATGGTGCTTGGCCTATAGCAGTTTGAGCTGTAGTCCTATATCCTATAAAGCAAAAGGGAGAAACTCAGACCAATATTTGTAAGTTTTGTCTATTTTAGAGAGGATTTTATTGACATTCTTATTAGCTACTTCAACCGCTCCATTAGCCTAAGGATGAGAAAGTGAGGACTTATAATGCTTAATCCCGTACTTCTATAGTAATTCTGTTGTTTCTGCCTGAAACTGAACACTATTATTTATTACAACATGATGTGGAACCCCATATCTATAAATAAGATTATTTTCAATAAACTTGGCAATCCGTATTACTTTCAAGGTACTTAAGGACTTAGCTTTTACTTATCTGGAGAAGTAGTCAATTGCCACCACTATGTATTTATGCCCATTTGATACTTTCGGCCTTATCTCTCCTATAATATATTCCCTATACTATGAAGGGCCAAAGGGATGATAAACTATTAAGCATTATAGGAGGAAGATCATTAAGATTCCCATATATTTAGCATTGATGACATTGTCTCACTATTCGTATACAATCCCTTTCCATAATTATCTAGTAATACCTTTGTTCGATTATCTTTTTTGCTAGGATTACCCTATTCATATAAGAATCATAAACTCCCACATGAATCTCTTTTATAACTTCCTTAGCTTTTTATTTCTTAAGACATCTTAATTGTATCCCATTTGACATCCTCTTGTATAATACTCCATCATGACTTGCATAATTACGTGTAAGAATACGCAGAGCATATCTCTCTCTGGAATTTGCCCCATTTGGATATTTTCTTTCCTCAATAAATCTCTAAATATCATAAAACCATGGCTTCTCTTTAGGCCTTATTTGAATATCCATAACCTGTTCACCACTATAACATGGAGCTTTTGACTTCATGATTACCAAAGGTTTTATAGTTAATCCAGTCAAACTGTCCCACATTGAAGAGAGTGTCACTAATGCATCTGCCATTTGATTTTCATCTCTTGATAAATGGATAAAAAGACATTTAATGAAGTTTTTCTATTAAAGCTTTCAAATAGCAAATGTAAGGCTTGAACTTTTCCTCTTTCACTTCCCACTCTTCATTAGCATGGCTAACAACCAACATTGAATCCCCATAAACTAGCAATTCTTTAGCCTCAGCTACTAGAGCTACTTCTATTCCATAGATACATCCCTCATATTTGGCTGTATTATTTGTCACCTTAAAATCTAACTTTTTGGCCATTTGTATGGTTTCTCCTTCTAGTGTAATAAGAATTACTACTAATCTAGCTCTTTTATTATTCATAGCCCTATCAAAGTAAAGTCTCCAATCTTGACATTCTATCACTGCTAAATTCTCATATAAAAACTTTAAATTTTACTATTCATCACCTTCTACTGTATTCTGACCTAGAAATTCTGCTACTGCCTTACCTTTGACAACCTTTGTGGCGATGTACTCTATATCAAACTTGGTCAGGAGTACTAGCCATTGAGACATTCTTCTAGTTAAAGCATGTGCTTAAAATAAGTATTTTATAGGATTAATCTTTAAAACAAATTGAACTTTATATGACAAAAAATAGTGCCTCAATTTTTTTGTTGCCCAAATCATAATCAAACATGTATTTTCTACCAAATCATATTTCTTCTCATATGGCAGAAACTTTTTACTAAGATAATACACTGCATGCTCTATTCCTTCTTGTCCTTCTTATGCCAACATTTCCCCTATTGCTATTTTTTCTAAAGCCAAGTACAAAATCAATGGTTTGCATTGTCTCGGTGGCTTAAAAATAGGTGGATTAGTAAGATACTCTTTAATCTTGTCAAAGCCTTTTTGATAATCCTCATTCCACTTCACAGGATGATCTTTCCTTAGAAGCTTGAAAATAGGGTCATAAATACTAGTAAGTTTTGCAATAAACCTACTAATATACTGAAACTTGCCAATGAACCCTCTTACCTCTTTTTTTTATCTTTAGTGTTGGCATTTCCTGAATAGCTTTTGCTTTATCTGGATCAACCTTTATTCCCTTGTTACTAACTATATGCCCTAATAGCCTTCCTAAAGTAACTCTAAGAACACATTTCTTTGGATTAAGCCTCAGATTATATCTCTTAATTTGGGCTAAGAATTTATCTAAAGCTTTAAAGTGTCCCTCTCTGATTTCTGATTTGACCATCATGTCATCCATATATACCTCCACCTCTTTATACATCATGTCATGGAAAAGAATAGTAGTTGCTATTTGATAAGTAGCACCTACATTCTTCAACCCAAAAGGCATCACTTTATAATAGTGTGTTGACCCCTCTGTAATAAATGCTATCTTGATCTTATCCATGATTGCCATCATTATCTAATTGTAACGTGAGAATCCATCCATAAAAGAATATATTATCTAATTATAACTTGAGAATCCATCCATAAAGGAATATATTGCACTAGATGTTGCACTATATACTATTACATTGATATAGGGTAAAGGAAAGTCATCCTTTGGATAGGCTTTATTTAGGTCTTTAAAATCTACACACATGTGCATACTTTCATCTTTCTTAGGGACTGGTACTATATTTGCTAGCCATTGAGGATAATCTACCACTTCTAGAAAGTTAACTTGGATTTGTTTAGCAATTTCTTCTTTTATCTTTTCAGTCCACTCAGGTCTCAACCTTAGAAGTTTTTGCTTAACAGGTTTAATTTTTGGATAGGTAGGAATATAAGGTTCTGCAATTTCTCTATCTAAACTTGGCTTATCTTTATAAGACCAAGCAAATACTATATTTCTTTTTGTTAATATTCTTTTAAGATTTTTCCTCTTTTCAAGAGTTATATAATGTGATAGAAATGTTCTTAGGATTATCATTTGTGCCTATATTAAATGAATCTAATTGAATAGAATTAATGTCAAATATGCATGAACGATTAAACTTATAATACATAGAACTATCAGGATGCACATCACATAAATAAGCAAAACCAGCATTCATATCATTGACAATAAGACAAATAGAGTTTTCATCCTCATAAAGGTAAAAAATTATTACATTAGTTTCCTTATAAAAAATATCACTAAAGCTATTAATAATAACTCTAGCTAAATCTTGGGGTGGTTCCTTTTCAAGTGATAGACATAGTAGCTCTTCGACGACCGTATCTCCCATTCTTTTAGCTACTTACTTCTCACTTCTTCTTTGTTTTCTTTCACTAGGTTTTTAACAGTCTACCCTCTGAAGATCTCAAACCCATGAACATCTTCACCAGTAATGTTGATAGATTCTTTGGCACCAAGATTGTACTTCCCTTCTCTTTCCTTGACAAAATTCTCACTTAATGGCCCTACTCTTCTTAGAGAATTCTTCTTCGCTTTTTCTTTCTTCCTTGCCCTTTTGCTACTAGATCCTATCATAGTATAACCTAATCCTATTGTATTAGGTTGACTTTTAAAATCTAGGAGTTCTAGACTTCCTTGCTCACTCTTCCCCAATCCATGTCTAGGCTGATAATTCGTATTTTTCATCATTTTTGCAACTCTCAGATCCATCTTAGTTCCATTAAATATTCCAGCCACTTACCTGGAGGAGCACACACTTGCTTTTGACTATCTGCCACAACGTTACTTGTTCCAGCTTCTATATTTATAACTTTTCCTTCATAAGGAAATTTTATCTTCTAATTGTAATATCCCTAGTTTTTTTAAATATTTTTATATTGCATCGGGATATGCAGTGTTAATAATTTTTGTATATATTTATGATATTTCAAGAGTTGTTATTTGTTTAAAACTAATTTTAATTATTTTATATTATTTTAAGTATTTTACGTAAAATTTTCCTAGGAATTGTATTTTCGGGAAAATTGACACGTAAATAATTTAATATTAATTATTTTGACTAGTTTTACAAATTTGCATGAACTCATACATAATTTTTAAGTGCTAAATAAAATGTATATATGTGTATTTATTTAATTAATTCGAGCTTAATTAATTTCCTTAATTTTATTATTTAATTTTTTTGTATTAATTAATTAATTTTAAGTGTATAAGTTATTAAATATATTAAAATATTTTTGTGGTGAGTATTATTTGTGCGTGGGAATATATATATTACTATAATATAAGGTGGACATATATATATATATATACATATATACATTATTTTATAACAAAAATCAAAGTTTGTAGAAATTACAATTTTGCCCCTCCCTGCACCTTCTTCTTCCCAATGCCATTTCTTCCATTTCCAACCATTTTCAAGCTCGTTTTCTTGTTGTCACTATGCCCCTCAGCCTTCCTCCTCCACCTCCAGCTATTTCCACCACTTGAAACACTCTTTTCCGGCAAGTTTTGATCAATTTTTCACAAAGAAGCCGAAACTCGACTTAGCTCCGATCAAGCCATTTTCGGCCACTAAATTTGATGTCGTTGGTCTCTATCTTCTCCTTGAGCTCTGGTGAGTGTGATTCCAAGTTTTGTTTTACTTGATTTGGTCTAGAATTGCTTAGGTTTTACTTTCTTCAATTCAGCCATTTTGGGTTTTGAATTTTTTTAGCTTCAATTTGATCAATTCATGAAAACTTCCTTCACAAAATTTGTTCCTGGAAGCTTAATCTACATGATGTAATTTTTTTAGAATTTTTAGAATTTCTTTTAATTTTTGTGAATTTTTGATTATTTTATTAATATTTTCTAATTTTTGAAAATTAATTAATTAAATTATGAAATTTTTTTTATGGTGATTATAGGAGTTGAAATTAAATATAGAAATTTATTTGTAATTTTTATGAATTTTTATATATTTATTTGGAATTTATTAAGTTTATGTAATTTTGAGAAATAGGGTTAATTATGTGTTTAATTGAAATAAATTGGTAAATTGAGTATATTTATTGATATTATTGAATTATATGTTGAGAAAATTAATTTTGAGTAATTATATTATTTTTGGTGAACTTTTGGATTTATTTTAGTAAATTTATATATAAAGGGGTATTTTGGTAATTTTACACTAAATTGGCTAAAAATGTAATTAAATTGATTTTAATAGTTACTTAGGATATAAAAATGATTTCTATAAATTTTGTAGTATTTTTAACTAATTAAAACTATTTTTCAAAAATTATTTTCAAATTATATATATAATATATGATTTTTCTAAATAAATGAGTTTTTATCGGTTTTGAATGTGTTTTAGGGTTAATTACGTAATTTGGATTTATAAAATGTATTTTTATTATATAAGGGCATTTTCGGTATTTTATAATTATTCTGTGAATTGTGAACCTCGATCGGTGAATTGTAGTTTGGAGTCCGACCGAGGGATTGTGGTTGTGAATTTGGTGTTATTCCGAAGTGTGTATTCTTTGCAGGACCGACTCTACTCTTTGAGTAGAGAGATGTTCGTTTTACAGGGGAGGTTCTGTCGGATTTTTGGTAGAATTCTCGTAAAACATGATGTCCGGTCAAATCCCTATTCTAATTTTGTGTCTAAAATTCTAGATCGAGTCTTTAGAATTTCCGTTAAATTTATTCTGATTCATGTTGTCATTTGTTTGTCTAGCTGCGCCGAGACCGAGGCCTAACGGATCAGGCCTGCCGAGTTTATCTTGTGTAGCGCTAACATGTGAGTTATTATACTGTATATATATGCATTGCATATAGGATGCATGACTTAGGATTTTTATTTTCATTATATGTTTAAACAGTAATTTAATTATAATATGATTTGGTATATTTTTGGTTTATTTTTAGTATATCTTGATATATAAATGTTTGTATATTTTCTATATACATTTAATATATCACTGGTATACTTAGAATTTATTTTTGATATATGTATGTTAGATATTTAGGTTTATGTTTGTTATAATTTAATATTTATACACGATTTAAATGTGCATCGAACCATAATTATTTTATTAAATGATTAGTATAATTTAGGTTTATTCTTAAATAATTGCATGCTATATTATAAACCTACACTTAAATTATTTTTAAGTTTATTTTTGGTATATTTTGATTTGTTTCCAAATAAATACATGTTTTATTATTAAATTAAACCTAACACATTAGTAGTATATTTAGGGTTTATTTTTGATATATGCATGCTAGATAATTAAGTTTATTTTTAGTATATTTGTGAATATATGTTAAACCTAAACACATATTTAAATGAATATTTATATATAAATGTTTTACTAAATGATTTATATACTTAGGGTATAGCTTTTGTATATTTAAGTATATTTTTAAGAAAATGCATGTTATATTGTTGTTACTCATTTAAATTGTTTTTTTTTACCATATTAATGATTTATCTTTAGTTTATTTCATATTTTATTTGACATATATATATATATATACCCGAAATATACTGGGTGTAATTTAGGTATATTTTTGGTATATATATATGGTTGATTTTATTATTATGAATGTCGTTCCACATTAATTATTTTCAGAATAAATGATTTATTTAAATGAAGGATATCAATAGAACGTGCTTCCTAGTGGGCAGCACTAGGGTCGTGTATGTATCGGTGCGAAAGAATAGGGTTGAGTGAGAGTTAATTTTGGATGATTATAATTGATTTAATTGATTTGACTAAGATTAATGGTATGTTAGATAGTGTGATTGCAGGGCCAATCACACTGATAGTCAGACTGCTGAAGCTCGATTGACTTATTGTCTTGGGGCTAGTCTACTGTCCATAAGTGGATTGAATGATCTATTGGGTTGATTGAGATGTGAGGTGATAGATAGTGTGATTGCTGGAGCTCGGTTGACCAAGTGTCTCGGGGCCAATCACACTGACAGTCAGACTGCTGGAGTTCGATCGACTTAGTGTCTCGGGGCCAGTCTGCTATCTAGATTGGAATAAGTGTTCTATTTGGAATCAAGTGAGCATGTATGGCTAGAGTGATGATGAGATTGTTTGAGGTTGCTATTATTAGGGTTCTATGGATCCTTCATGAATTAAAACAAACGTTTTCTACATGTAGTATATTTATAAAGGCAGAGTTTGGCATTCGTGTGAAATGTGTGTATATACATATATATATAAGAATGCTTGATTGTTATGATTTAGTTTGCATGTATATATAGTATAGTAATTCACTCAGTGAGGTCTGACCCCCCTCAATTATTTTTTTTTTCAAGAGATCCCATATCGTCAGACCTTAGTTGTAGAGTTCCTCGCCGGTGTTTTTCAGTCCCGATATTCTGAACTCTGATTTATATTTTAGAAACTACAGTAGTGGTGTTATTGTATTGGAAGAATATTATTTTGTTTTGATATTAAATACTCTGAGAATTTGTATTTGAACACTGTACGAATATGAATTCATTTATGAAAGGATTTGGAGTATTTATTTTATATATTGATTCAAAAAAATTTTAATTTTGTCGTACTTTTTATTTATTATTGTATGATTTTATTTTCTTAGGCTTGCTACGGGTTCCAGATTCAAAAGAATTCTGATTCCCTAGCGTCGGTCATGACTCCTAGTTTGGGTCGTGACACTAATGCACGGTTGAGGGTACTCCTCCCAAGGCGTGAAACCATGGTCTCCCTAATAATAAGGATATCCAATATAGTGAAATCAACAGTTGACTCTATAGGCCTTGTTTTAACCAAAGCTTAAAATGTACCCTTTACATGCCTCGTACTATATCATAAGCTCTGATTATGAGATTTGAATTTGCTAAATCATCAACCTTGAGACCAAATGAGGCATGATTTTCAATGGACACACATTAATGGCAGAACTATCATCCATCATTGCAAAGTTGGTCCTCTTCCCTCTCACTTCAAATAGTGCTTTATTATAATTTCTACCCTCTAACAACAGATCTTCATCTAAGAAAGTTATCAAAACATACTTCTTCTTTATGACTTTCATAACCATAGCCTCAGGCGTAGCAGCAGTCTCAATGTTCATCTTTGATAAAGCCTTAATAAAAGCTTTTCTATGACAACTTGAATGCATTAACAACTCCAAAATGCTCACATTCGCCTTGGCCTTCTTAAGCTGTTCTAATATTAGAGCTTTTTTTTTGCTCATCTTGTGCTTCTTCTTCGTCAGCCTCTTCTCTTTCTGCAGCTTTCCACTAGCTTGTAATTCTTACCACTTCTAGTAACATGATTTATCTTAGGGTCATCATTCTACACATCTAAACCTCTAAGATTCTCTTCATCAGAGTCATACTAGATATCAATAACTCTAATAATTTGATCTTTCTTCCTATCCTTCCATACCTCAACTGTGCATATTTTATTTCTGCTCAGCTTCTTAATGTTAAGCCCACCTAAATGCTAACCCAATAGATATCCAACCCCTTCTTGGGACTGTTCAAGAGTCAAAGATTCTTTATTCTTTACATTTAGATCATCATCTTTAAACTCACCACCCTATCCTATAAGCATAATTTCTTCAAAAGGTATATCACTGGAAGCTGGCTTGGAGTAAAATACTTTATGGTCAATTTTGCTAGAAGGTTGACCCAACAAATCTTTAACTCCCCTCTATGGTTGTTTAAGAGTCTTAGATTCTTTCTCTTTTTTTACTAGCTTATCATCAAACTCATCACCCCATCCCATGGGCACGATTGATTCAATTAAAATATCAGTAAATGGCAGTTTTGAATAAAACACCTTATAATCAAACTTGCGCGAAGGTTGCCATAATAGATCCTCTTCTCCTCTAGAGGCATTAGGAGATTTCTCATTGTCTTTAAGGTTTAGGTCCTCAAAGGAGCTTAGCACTTTCTCTTCATTAGCTCTTGAATTAATCATCATGGTGGCTTGGGGAAGGAACATTTCAGTAGTTTGGGAAAAAGTTATTTTTAGTGTTTGGGTTCGGATTTGATTTCTTAGGGTCTGTGATTTTTTTAGAGTTTATAAGGTTTTGGATTTCATGTTTTAGGCAGATGCAGATATCTATGGAATGACCAATAACTTGGTGAAACTTGTAGTAACTGTTTAGGTCATAGCCTAGGGCATTTGGGTTTGGTGGTTTAGAAAAGGTTAAAGGTTAAAGTAGACCTTTTTTCATTAGACGAACTAGGACTTTTGAAAGAGGTTGATTGAAATTGGATAATCTCCTTGGTTATTGAATTGCACATACTTCTACAGCTCGACTGGTGCTTCCTTGTTGTGTGCCCCCAGTTAGGTAGTTTTGGGTTCTAATGGTTCTAGAGCTCTTTTTCTTCTCACTCTTAATTTCCTCAGCTTGTAAACCATCATCATAAAGGTCTACAAATATTTTAGGATTCATCATCTATAACCTTTCAACCAAATTAGGTGATACATTTTAAACTATCATCATAACTTGATCCTTTTCAACCAGTTTATTTTTCATTAATCTAGCCTTATTCATAAATCTGGTTAAAAATTTTAAAAATGATTCATTAGGTTTCTGCCTAGTCAATTCCAAATCCTAAATAAACACTTCTAGCTTAGTGTTATTATCATATAGCTTTAAGAAAGCATTACATAATTCTCTCAAATCAACTCGGACAGATTTCTTTAACCTATGATACTAGTTCACAACTATGCCCTCCAAGGACAATACAAACAACCTAGCAACTACTGATAATAGGGATTTAATAGTGCTTATAGTTATTGTATATTGACTAAGGTGGATCCTTAAATCTCTAATTCCATCAAACTTCTGCAATTGGGGCATTTTAAATTTCTTAGGCAATTTATCCCCTTCCATTTCCAACATATCATCAAAATTAAACAAGTATCCTATGCCTTGTCCTCTTATCAGCTCCTCTATCTTGGACATTTTCTGAGTTAGTGCTGGCATTTGCTTGGACTCATGATCTTGGACTAGTTCAACTGATTCCCTCTTTGCTTTCTCTACCATGTAGTTCTCAACATCTTCAAGCTTTACTTCAGCAGTAAGTGTGTTTCTAGCAATAGGTTGGCCTCCAGCAATATCAATAGGAGCAGGAGCAATAGGTACAGGTGCATTAGGTGGAGCATTTTTAGTGGGTGGAATAGCTGCAGCACTAGGTGCTTGTTCAATTGTAAGTGGTAGAACAATAGTGACAGGTGGCATTAATCCAGCTAAGGCTTGTATCAGTTTATCTTGCATCATGGCTCTTATGTAGTCATCAAAGCTCCCTTAATGTCTTATAGGGTCTAGTTTCCTCCTTGTTGTTGTTCCATTTTTGTTTGCTTGGTTGGAGTTAATTTAGCTTCTAAGTAAAGCAGATTGATATGACTCTTCTCTAGATTTCAAAGGATCTTTTTAGCAACTGATCTTGGACTTAGGTAAGTTCTAACTAGTCTACCACCTTTTTATTTCTAAATACATGAAGACCCAGATAAATCTATGATGACTACAAAACAAAGTGTTAGTATGATGCATGAAGCATATGTATGCATGTATGCATAATGCACGTGCCATGCTACAAGTAGTAAGTAACAAGTAATAATAAAGTGTACAATATACATCCTTCCAACCTTTTTCCTCCCATATACATATCCAATGGTGAGTCTCTTTTCCTAGGATTTTTGTTCTTGGCCTTAATATCAATAGGGGATATCAAAAACCGATATGCATGCTAAATCTCTTAAAACAATAAAAGCATAGAAATAATATTTCTAAGTATAAAGGTCTAGCCCAATCTTTATTAACCCAAATTGGCCTTAAAAGTATGGGCTTAGGCTTTTATAAATAGAAATACCTTATGGCAATAATCATATGCAATTTGGGTAAATTCTAAGGGAAATAACTAAGCCATTATATGTGGTTAAGTTCGGTGAAGAGTTAAAGTCCTCTTAGTAAGATGCCCTCCTTTAGGACTTAAGTTACAGGCCAAGGTCAGAGGGGCCCAGTATCCTTTACTAACTTAAGAGAAGACTACCCCTCTTTAGGACTTGGGTTACAGACTCTAGTCATATGAGCCCTATAATCTCCCTTGGACCAAGTTAAGGCTAAGAGTGATGGTTAGCCAATCTATAACTCCATGAAGTTAGTGGAATCATGGAATCATAAACCAGAACCATTCATTAATAGGGACAAGCAAATGAATGCAAGAATAAATTAATAATTAATAATATAATTCTAAAGAGCACAAGTAGAATTAATATCTTTTATCCCTAGTGGAGTTGCCACTATAGATGACAGGGTTTAACGCATGTCCAAGATTTTATCAACCGCAACACTATTTGAGCTCAGGGCTCTAGAGAACACACTATCATATCACAAAAACATAGCATGGAGATGAGGAGTCGCCACCCAGAGTAGTAACTAGGACAAATTGAAAGTGGTGGTTCTCGATTCTTTAAAAGAAAGCTAGCACAACAACTAGAAAATTCTAGGAATGGAATACTAACTTCTTTTAGTCTTGTGTTCTTTAAAATTATTTTATGAATTACTATCTTATTTCCTAATTATATGCAATTTCATTTTAAACCTTAATTATCATTCATCTAACTCCAAGACAACTGATTAAGAAATAACACATAAAAAACTACATTCATATAGAGCGAGACATTGCTAAGTCAGTCTAAACTATGTTAAATTTATTTAAAGTTAGCTAAGTTTACATGTTTTATTTACAAGTAAAATGAAAAACTAAAGGTGGACCTATTATTTAACAAATTAGTGAGTTTATGTCTGTCAATTTTTAATTCTAAAGAAATGAGCCTAAATCTATTAATTTTATGGGAATAAATGGGATTGAATTAGATTGGATTAGTGGGCCTAGTTCTAATTTAAATTAAATGAAACGATCCTAAGTTTATTAATTTTAAGAAAAAGAAAAGATGCTTTAATAGACTGAACTATGTCTAAATTAATTTTAATAACTAAAAAATGGGTTTAAGTTTAAATTAAACTAATGGCCTAATTTTTTTTTAAATTATTTAAAATCTAAAATCAAATTTTAAAAGGCCTATTATTAGTGAGTTGGGCCTAAACGTGGACTTAGGGCCCAAAACAAATAAAAATAAAAAAACCCAAAAATAAAAAAACCAAGAAAATAACCAAAAAAAAGATTAAATAAGTAATCAAAATTATATTTTTCTGAAGAACCCTTATTTGATTTCATGCAACTTGATATTAATATATAGCCACCATTAATTTTATTAAGATTTTACCAAATATACCTAATTTACTAATTAATTTTATTGACATAAAATTAAAAATATTATTATTCCCACTATTAGGGCTATTACAATTTTCTACGTAAAAAAAACTAAATTATTTACATGCCCATGAACTAAAATAAACAAATATAAACACACAATAAAAACATAGAATATTAAAAACCTAAAATCTAATTAAAATGGTTACATATTTAAATCCATGGCATCCCATGGATTTTTATGGATTTTTTTCATGTATTCACCCATGGTTTTAGTTACGCCCATCACAGCCAAAATTATATAAGAAAAAAAAAAGAATCAGTAAATGATTACATAATAAAATGAAATCAAAATTAGAAAAGGAATAAAATAGCATAAAGAGAAGAAATGAGATAATGCTATGCAATTTGATTGCTCCTCAAAGAATGGATTCACTGTTTGAAATTGACTCTTTCTTGGTTTTAAATCTCAGGATGTACAACTTTATTTTAAAACTAAAGAACGTATCTCTTTTTTTTTTTAATGCTTTTTTTTCCTAAAACTCAAGCCATGTCTTTTTTTAAAGCAGTGTCCTCTCGCTTCTTTTTTCTTTAAAATAATATCTTTTTTTTTAGAAAATGAACTCATGCACGTTTTTAATCCCAATCTTCCCGTCCTAGGAGTCTCAGCTCCTGATAAATCATAATTTTTTTCAAAAAAGTTCTGATAATCTTTTCTAAATCCAAAACAAGATAAATATATATCTGAAATACACAAAAAATCCACGTAAAGAATATGATAATTATATTTATTTATTTTTATATTTCTCATTTTTTAACCAATCAAAAATTAAATAAATATATTTTCCTTAAGAATAAAATAAAAACTTTGCCGATAAGAATTATGGAAATTTGATCAAATTTTTGTATTTTTGATTGAAAATCTATAATTCCAATCAACCCTTATTTTTAACTTTTAATTATAGAAAGGCCGTTTCAAGAAATTCAACTTTATAAATAAAACCATCAAAAAAATATTGCAAATTTGTCCTTAAAACTCACAATTTTAGTCCCAAAAATCCAAAATCAATATTTAAGGATCAATTTCAATAAGTTTTCATCATATGAGCTCTCGTTGCATCTATGCATTAATGCATCCCAAAATTAGGTACTTACACTCACCTTTCTTGCACTACTCAGTGTGGATACCTCCAAAAAGGGTCATTTGGATACTCTTACTCTAAAAAGAGCATTGAAGTATAAGGAGCATTTAAAGATATTCTTTTCAAATTTTGCTACTAATGAGTGCATTTTACGCTCCATCTCATTTTTTTAAATAAACTAAAATACATGAGAATTTAACCATACTAAGGTTAGACTAAAATTCCAACATACAAACATTTTTCTTAAGCATCAAGTACCTAAATTAATTTATTCAATAGAAAAGTAAGCATTAAGTTCATTAAATTATAAAAATTCCTAACCACAAATTACTCTCCTAATTTAAAAAGTCCAAACAAATCATTAAAGGCAGATTAAAGCATTTCTTTAAGAAAACTAAACTTTAATGAATAAGACTTTATATGTGAATAGGTTGCAACAATCCAAGTGTGAGAGGAATGCATGAACAACACAAAAATTAAATCAAAACATGCATGACTCTTAAAGTAAAACAAACACATAAACATAGAAAGAAAATAAAAACAAACAAAAACTAAAGAATAGTGTACTCCCCTAATTTGGATGCACTTGGTGGGGAAGTGACTGGAATGACAATGGGATCTCTTACTGCCTTATTGATTATTTTAGACCTTTTTCTTTGAAAGAGTATGAGAAAAATTTCATTAATTTGGGCTTGCAACCTCTCCGCCCTCACTACGCAATGTCTCTGAAATTTCTCCATCTCAAGAGATAAGTTTATGATCATATTCCCAATCTTGTTGTTAGAAATATCCATAAGCTCCTTGATTTTTTACATGCTTCCTTCACTCCATCCTTCAATGCTCTCTCTCTTCCTTACTTGGCTTTCACTTCCATTAGCTTCTTCCTCTATACTTTTAGGGGGCAAAGGGACTTCACCATGTTGCATTATCGTTTGGCATAACAAGTAGCATCTCCTTAAAGTAACATCATGAGACTTATTGAATTTTATGATAATTTCAGCCTAAATATGATAATCTTTATCAAGGAATTTGTATTCTTCTAATTGATGTTTGACAAATTCATATAGAGCAAAATATAATGTCAAACCAATGATAATATGCCCCAATGACAATAATGCTTTCTTAGCTTGCACAACACACTACATAGAACACAAAATAAAGTATGTGCTACATAGTTTTTTGTTAGTTTTCAAGCACCATAACGTAAATAACTCATCTAGAGAAACCCTAGTGTTATCCTTTCTACCAAAAATGGTATATGACATGAACTTGTGCAGAATTAAATAAGGGTGGTCTTTAATCAAACCACTTGTCATTACTTGGCCTTCATAAACTCTATCACCCCCAGTGATTTCATGCTAAACTACTTATATTGTAATCCAATAGAGGTTGAAAAACACCTCATTTAGGAAAACCAAAGATATCAGACACGATTTCATAGTCAAAATAGTATTCTTTTCCAAAGCACCTATATAAAAAGACCCCTTGATTTTCATCTAGAATCTTAAATGTAATGTAAAATTCTATTGTGAGCTCAAAGAATACATTATGTTGGGCTATAGTCAGCTTAAACCACCATAATTTCTTACAAAAAACATTTATGGTTCCTTTAATCCCCATGTTCAAAAGTACCTCATCATCAAAATATTTTAACTTATTAAAATTTCTTTTAACTAAAGAGGAGAATCTTTTACCTTACTCTTATGAGTAAATGGCAAAGAAAGCTTCATTATCATCCCTTATGTCTTTAGACTTACCTTTGCCATTACTAAGCCTCTTTTCTTGATATAACATCTTTGTTCTAGCCATCATAACAATGTTAGTATCTTTATAAAAAAATAAAATAGCAAAAGAGAAAAAAATAAAAAAACAATAAGACAAAAAACAAAACATAAGAATAATAGGGTTTAAGTAATAAAAATGGTTATAAAGAATTCTATTCCTAAAGCAAAAAGGAAAGGAACTAATATGTAATTTTTACAAAAAAGGAAAAATAAAGATTATCAAGTTAAAGTTTCCTTTATCAAATAGGAATTAGGAATCAAATAGGAAATTAAGCTCTCTTAGAATCCCTAAATAACAAGGAAAAATAAAATAAAATTAAAAATTTTAAAATTCAAAACTTTTAATTTCTCCTATACACTTAAAATGTGCAATGTCCCCATTGCATGAGTGTAGACGGCGGGTTTAGGGCGTGCCTAAGATTTTAGCAACCGTAATATTGTTTGAACTCAGGGCTCTAGAGAACACACTAACCATTGTCACAAAGACATGACGTGAAGATGAGCAGTCGCCACCTAGGATAATAACTGGGATAAATAAAAAATTGGTGGTACTCAATTCCCTAAAAGAAAGCCAATACCATAACCAGAAGATTTTAGGTACGGAATACCAACTTCTTTTAGCCTCATGTTCTTTTAGAATAACTTTATGAATTACTATCTTATCCTCTATTTACATGTAATTTCATATAAATCCTTATTTAAAACAATCAACTCTAGGCATACTAGTCTTGAAAAGTACATGTAAATAATGCACTCATTTAAATCAACAATCCCTAAGTTAGTCTAATCTGCATTAATTTTAATTAAATGGGCTATATCTACATGTTTTAATTTACAAGTGAGCCTAAAGACTAATGGGTTTAATTCCTATTCAATTTTAATTAAATGAACCTAAGTCTATTTATTTTAATTCTAAAATGAGCCTAAATCTACAAATTATGAAGTATTTAAATTAGTAGCCCTAATTCTACAAGTTTTAATTTTAAAGTGATCATAAGTTTACAAATTATGAAAAAGGCTTAAATTAAATGACCTAAGTCCAAATTAATTAAATTAGGTGGGCCTATATCTAAATTAACCAAATGGGCCTAAGTTATCTCTACCCTAAATTTAATTCATTATGGGCCTAAAATGCATTTTTATTAATTAAAATCTAGACCTAAATTTATTTAAATGGCCTAATATAGGCTTAAGGCCAAAAGCACATAAAAATAAACAAACAAGCCCAAAAACAATAAAACAATAAAAAAAACACCATATAAAAGATCAAACAATTAATTAAATCTATTCTAAAACCCTAATTTAATTAAAGTGACTCAAAACAAAAAATAAAATAAAATAAAATAATCAACAAGCAACCCTAATTCTATCAACTTAAATCTAATTCAATTTTAATTAAACGACCTAATGATTTCTATAGCCATTAATTTTAATTAATTACCTAATTAAAATCCTAATTTTACTAACCAATTAATTAAAATAAAACACACAATCACACACACATGATTTTATTATTCCCACTATTGGGGCTATTATAATGATCTATTGAAAATAATAAGAAAAGAAAAATTAATACAATCCAAAAAATAATAAAAAAAACAAAATCAAAACAAAAATAAACAACTAAATAAAAAAAATCTAGGAATTATATTGAGCTACAAAGTTCAATCCATGACATTCTATGGACCTTTTATGGATTTTGTTCACCTAGTAATATCATCATGTAATCCCCTCCATAATCACCAACACAAAAGGGTAAACAATGATTAGTGAATAACATAACAATAACAATAAAAATTAAAATCAAAATAATAATAATAAATAAAAATAAAAGAAGGTGGGAAAGAAGATAATGATTATGGATGTAGCATGAGTTGCCCCTTAGATTAATAAAATCATTATTGTTTTTTTATGTATGTCTTCAAAAACTTATTATTCTTATTCTCAAAAGTCTATTGCTCCTTACTTCAAAATGAATTAATCACAGAGAATATATATTTTTTTGTTTACTGCCTAATGACAAAAAGAGAAGTCTTAGAGGAGTCCCAAAAAAGGTCTAAAAAGTGAGCACCAAAAGTAAGATCCCCCAAAAAAGGTGTTTAGAAAAAAAACCTAGCTAAAAACGTATCCTACTCTGACTTGCTTTTCAGAGTTTTTTTTTAAAAGGACTTTAATTTCCTAAAAATTTAGATAAATATTATTTAACCAATCAGAATTCAGGAAACTAAATTTTATTTACTGCCTAATGACAAAAAGAGAAGTCTCAGAGGAGCCCCAAAAAAGGTCTAAAAAGTGAGCTCCAAAAGTAAAATCCCCCCCAAAAAGGTCTTTAGATGTGCTTTTATAGAAAAGAAAACCTAGCTAAAAATGTATCATAGCTAAAAATGTATCCTATTGTGACTTGCTTTTCTTAGAGTTTTTTTTAAAGGACTTTAATTTCCTAAAAGTTCAAATAAATATTATTTGACCAATTAAAATTCAAGAAACCAAATTTTATTTACTGTAAAAAAATAAAAATGAAATTAAAAATTGGATGGAACAAGTTTAATTCTAATCGAAATTGTGTAATTCCAATCTTTTTTTAAAAACTTTTAATTACAAAAAGGCCCCTGAAAGAATTTAAACTTTTCAATTAGGTCTTAAAACAAACATTACAATTAAATTCTTAGAAACCAATTAAACTCTTCTTGAAAATGCATTCAGACTTTCAAGGTTTCAAACTTCAAGTGTTGAAGCCCTATTTATAATATTTTCATCATTGGAGTTTTTTATTGCATCCATACTTTATTATCCCGAAATTGGGTGCTTATAGTTGCCCCCCTTTATCGCTGTTTGCTTGATAAATTGTGGCAAAATGAATAAACAGACAATTTCTTAAGAACAAAAGTTTGGGTACTTGTGCTTCTTGAGGCTTTTTCTTATAAGTAATCATTGGTTCACGATAAATGCTTATGTTGCCATGCAACACTAGGCAAAATCTTAAAACACCTGAGGGAACACTATACTCGGACGTGTAGCATTGATTTGAAAGGATACATCACACTCGGTCGTATGATGTTAACTATACTCGGTCGTATACTACTGATTGAAAAGATACGTTGTACTCGATCGTACAATGTTGACGATACTTGGTCGTATAGTCTGGATTGAAAGGATACATCATACTCGGTCATAATTTATTAACTATACTCGATCATGTAGTCTAGATTGAAAGGATATATTGTACTCAATTGTACAATGTTGACTGTACTCGAACGTATAATGCTAATTAATAGGGATACATCATACTCGGTCATGTGATGTTGATTATACTCAGTCGTATAGTACATGTTAAAGAGGTACATTGTCCTTGGTCATACAATATTGACTATACTCAGTTGTATAGTCTAAATAAAAATAGGTACATCATACTTGATCATATGATATTAACTATACTCAGTCATATAGTGCAAATATAATGGATACATTGCACTCGATCATACAGTGTTGACTATACTTGATTGTATAGTATATATTAAAAGGATGCATTGTACTTGGTTGTATAATGTTGACTATACTCAGTCGTATAGCGCTGATTGCATAGGTACATTGTACTTGATCATATAATGTCAACTATACTCAGTTGTATAGTCTAGATTGAAAGGATACATCACACTCGGTCATATGATATTAACTATACTTGGTCATATAGTATGGATAAAAAGGATACATTGCACTCGATCGTACAATGTCGACTATACTCGGTCGTATAGCACAGGTTAAAAGGGATACATCACACTCAGACGTATGATGTTAACTATACTTGGTCATACAGTCGAGATGAAAGAATATATTGTACTCAATCATACAATGTCAATTATACTCAATCATATAGTTTGGATTGAATGGATATATTATACTCAGTCGTATAATGTCAACTATACTCGGTCGTATAGTCTAGATTAAAAGGGTACATCACACTCAATCGTATGATGTTGCCTTCTTTTATGCTGAAAATTTAATAATTCAATGAATTATTAAATCATGTAGCTTTGCAATTTAGGACTAAATTGCAATAAAAGTATTGGGAACTTGAATGCAAAAAAAGTTAAGGGACTAAAGTGGATGTTTGCCATTTTAATATAAACTTAGCATTTTGTCAATTCATTTCTTCATTTCCCATCCCTTTCATTCTTTTCTTTTCTTTTCTCTTGATTTTGAAATCTTATTTCTTTAATTATTCTTTCATCTGATCTCCAATATGGAATATATCTGATCCTATGGCTCACCCAGGATGCAGACTACGTGGAAGAGACTCCAGGCAATCAGATTCGATAATTTCTTAACTACATTTTCCTTAAAATAATCTAGGACTCAATGAAGGGGAAGATATGCTCCTTTTGACTTGGTTGCACCTCCACAGATGCTCATTGGCTGGAGATGATGTAAATTTTTCTTTTGTCTTTGATTTTGCAAAAAGATATATTCTTGTGAATATATAAATTAACATATTCATGCATGCAATTATATAATTTTGTTTGCTATACAAAATTGAATAAAATTACATGAAATTACTAATTTGGAGACAAAATTTTGAAAAATTGGTATTTGCATATTATAGAAGACTGATAGAATTGCAGTCAGATTTTTAGATTTTAGGTTAAAAGTCTGAAATCCAAATTAAAACTCTAAATTTCTATTTAGAAATCTAGAAATTCGATCAGAAATTTAGAAATCTGATCGAAAATCCAATTTTCCAATCCTTTTTTTAGACAAAAATAAAAATAGATAAAAATCAAGAGTTTGTAAAGAAAGTAATCCTATTGTTTTTTGAATTTTATTCATAAACCACTAAAGTTCTCATGTTGCTTTCACTTGACTTGAGAACTCTTTCATGATTTATCTGGAGAGGTAGTATAGCATATCTAGGCATTTGGCTTTCAACGCTTGCTCTACCGATTGCTCGAGGTAGGTCAAACCATTACTCACTTTTTGCTCTTATCAAGAGGTGGATGGACACCACTCATACCTTCCATACATGAGTGGGTGAGTTGACTATTTCCCAATGAGCTTCTCTGCTATTACTGGGATCGCTTTTGGGGCTATTCCAATTCCCTTTGATATCTACTACTGCACTCTTCTAGAGGATGCTAGGAGTCGCTATGTTCATGACTTGCTCAGGTTTGTTTTGACATGGAAGAATCGGAAGAACATGCTTCTTTCTTCTCTTATTTAGGATTTTAGGAGATTACCCACCACTACACCTCGTCAGATCCTTCAGAAGGGGAGATGCTTCTTATTGATACTGTTAGGTACTACCCTTTTCTATGAGACTAGTAATGAGGTTAGCATTGCTTTTCTTGGTCCTTGTAGACGGCGGGTTTAGCACGCGTCCAAGATTTTAGCAACTGCATCACTGTTTGAGCTCAGGGCTCTAGAGAACACACTAACCATTATCACAAAGACATGGCGTGGAGATGAGGAGTCGCCACCCAGGGTAATAACCGGGACATATTGAAAAGGTGGTACTCGATTCCCTAAAAGAAAGCTAGCACCACAACCAGGAGATTCTGGATACGGAATACCAACTTCTTTCAGTCTTGTGTTCATTTAGAATTACTTTATGAATTACTATCTTGTAATATCCCATGTTTTTAAATATTTTAATATTGCATTGGGATATGCAATGTTAATAATTTTGTATATAATTACGATATTTTTACGAGTTAATATTTATTTAAAGCTTATTTTAATCATTGTATATTATTTTAAGTGCTTTACGTAAAATTTTCCCGAGAATTCTATTTTCGGAGAAATTTTCACATAAATAATTTACTATTAATTATTTTAAGTAGATTTACGCATTTGCATGAACTCATATATATTTTTAAAAGTATTAAAAGAAAGTATATATGTGTATTTATTTAAATTTAATTAGGGTTCAATTAATTACCCTAATTTTTTTATTATTTATTATTAGTTTAATTTTATTTAATTATTTTTTTTAGTGTATAAATTATTTAATGTATTAAATTATATGTGTGGGAATTCATATTATTATAATATATAGTGTGATATATATAAATATACATATATATAGTTGAAAAATTCCTTCACAAATATTGTTTCCCTTAGCTTAATCTACATGTGTGAATTTTTATAGAATTTTTGGAAATTATTTTGATTTTTGGATATTTTTGAATATTTTATTATTATTTTCTAATTTTCAAAAATTAATTGATTAAATTATGAAATTATGTTTTATGATAAATATAGGTGTTAAAATGAATTATAGAAATTTATTTGGAATTTTTATGAATTTCTATGTATTTATTTTGAATTTAATTAGTTTATGTAATTTTGGAAAAATAGGGTTAATTGTGTTTTTAATTGAAATTAATTAGTTAATTGAGTTTATTTATTGATATTATTGATAAATATGTTGAGAAAATTAATTTTGTGCAATTATCTTATTTTTGGTGAATTTTTGGATTAATTTTAGTATATTTATATATATGGGGGTATTTTGGTAATTTTACCCTAAATTGGCTAAAAATGTAATTAAATTGGTTTTAATAGTTATTTAAGGTATAAAAATGATTTCTACAAATGATTTAGTATTTTTAACTAATTAAAACTATTTTTCGTGAATTATTTTCAATTATATATATAATATACGATTTTTCTAAATAAATGAGTTTTATCGATTTTTAATGTGTTTTAGGGTTAATTATGTAATTTCTACTTATAAACTGTATTTCTATGATATAAGGGTATTTTTGGTATTTTTATATTGTTCTGTGAATTGTGGACCTCGGTCGGTGATTTGTAGTTTGGAGTCCGACCAAGGGATTATGGTTGTGATTCTGTGTCAATTTTTCAAAGTGTATTTCTTTGTAGGGCCGACTCTACTCTTTGAGTAGAGAGATGTCCGTTTTACAGGGGAGATTCTATCTGATTTCCGATAGAATTCTCGTAAAACGTGATGTCCAGTCGAACCCTAATTCTGATTCTGTGACTAATATTCTAGATCGAGTTTCTAGGATTTTCTGTTAGGTTTATTTTGATGTCTATTATTTTTTTGTATGTTTAGTTGCGCCAAGACTAAGACCTAGTGGACCAGGCCCATCGGACCCATCTCGAGGAGCGCACTAAGTGTGAGTTACTATTATATATATATATATATATATATATATATATATATATATATATATATATATATATATATATATATATATATATATATATATATATATATATATATATATATATATATATATATATATATATATATATATATATATATTTAGGGTGCATGATTTAGAAACGTATGTTATTTTGATTAATTATGCATAAATAAATCAATTAGCATTTAAGTTTATTTTTAATTTATATTCGGTATATTTTGGTATATTTTCAAATTATATGCATGTTTTATTAATAAATTATTCTTAAAATGTTTTTATGTATATCCTTGGTATATTCTTAATTTATTTTGTAATTTAATTGGATTTATTTGACGTATATATACTCGAAATATACCTGGTTTACTTTTGGTATATTTTTAGTATATATATGGTTTATGTTGCTATTTTATTCAATTCATGCATCATTTACTTTTATGAATGTATGCTTTATATTTTAATGAAAGATATCAATAGAACGTGCTACCTAGTGGGCAGCACTAGGACTGAGTACGTACTGGTACGCTTATAGCATTTAGGCTATATTACTAACCTGTTTGAGGATATTGATTGGATTTGATTTATCTGATATGTGATATGATTTCAGTGTGTGATTGCTGGAGCTCGGTTGACCAAGTGTCTCAGGGCCAATCACACTGACAGTCAGAATGCTGGAGCTCGGTTGACTTAGTGTCTCAGGGCCAGTCTATTGTCCAAATGGATCAAGTGAATATATATTGGAATAAGTGAGCCTGTATGGCTAGAGTGTTGTTTAACACTGTTATGAGGTTGCAATTTTCTAGGGTTCTATTTGATCCTTCATAACTAGTGGTTTTCAAACAAAATATATAAAAATGATTTTTACTGCATCTGTGTGTATTTGCCTGTATATATATTTATATATATACTATTGACTGTATGCATTGTCATTTAGTATGCATGTATATATATTATAGTAATTCACTCAGTGAGGTCTGACTCCCCTCCGTTGACTATTTTTCAGGAGAGTTATCATCTTCAGACCTCAGTAGCAGGCCTGTATGCCGGATTTCTTCCGCCCCGACTTCTTTATGTAAACTGCTCACCTGAGTTCTATTTTTATAATCTAGACACTGCAGTAGTTGTAAATAAATTGTGGTTTTACGTATTCATTTGTGCGAGTTATGTATTTTAAGAAGTTGAACTGGATTTGTATTAAAAGAGTTTATTTATATATATGAGATGAGGATTTGATTTAATTTCATTTGGTGTAAATATTATTTTGATATTTATGATTTTATTCCGCTGCAAATTATGTTATTATTATTATTGCATGTTTTATTTTATTTTTAGGCTTGCTACGGGTTCCGGATTCGAAAGAATTCTCGTTCCCTAACGCCGGTCATGGCCCTTGTTTTGGGTCGTGACATATCTTATCCTCTATTTACATGCAATTTCATATAAACCCAAAACAATAAACTCCAAGGCAAACTAGTCATGAAATATACAAGTAAATAATGCATTCAATAAATCACATAACCCCTAAGTTAGTCTAATCTACATGGATTTTAAACAAATGAGCTAAAGTCTACATGTTTTAATTTATATGTAAACCTAAAGACCTAATTCCTTTTGATTTTAATTAAATGAACCTAAGTCTACTAATTTTAATTCTAAAAAATGGGCCTAATTCTATATGTTATGAAAGTATTTAAATTAATGAGCTTAATTCTACATGTTTTAATTAAATAATGATCTTAAATCTATAAATTATGAAAAAGGGCTTAAATTAAGTGAGCTAAGTCTAAATTAATTAAATTAAATTAAGTGGACCTATGTCTAATTAACTAAATGGGCCTAAAGGTATTTTTAATCTAAAATCTAATTAATTATGGACCTAAAAATATATTTTAATTAATTAAACCTAATTAATTATTAAATGATATGGGCTAAAAATAAATAAATCAAAATCTAAAATGGGCTTAAGGCCCAAAACACACAAAAAATAATAAATAAGCTCAAAAACAAATAAAAAACATAAAAAAACAATTAAATAATATCAAACAAATAATTATATTAATCCTTACTAAAACCCTAATTTTTATTAACATGCAACCTAAATTAATCTACTTCTTCTATTGAATTTAAATGATTACCAAATTGAAACCTAATTTTACAAACCAATTTAATAAAAAATCATGCAATCTCACACTATTGGGCTATTACATTAATTCCCAAAACAATTAATAAAATAATAATAAAAATAAAAATAAAGAAAATAAAAATAAAAATAAAAATAAAACCTTAGAACTAAGTCTCTATGGGGGTTTATCCATAGTCTTCTGTGGATTTCATCTTCCTCATATAATCATCATGTGTTTTCCTCCATAATCACAGTAAAAATAAAATAATAATTAATGAATAAATTATGACGAAATCAATAGAATAATAAATAAATAAATAAACAAGTAAATAAATAAATAAAAGAAGAAGAAGAATATGATATGCTTATGGATGATTAGGGTGCTCCTCAGATTTGTGATTCATCGTTCTTGATAAGTCTTTGAATATTTTCTTCAAAAAATCCTTTATGAGTTTTGAATTATTTGATGAATCAAAAGAATTTTTGATTAAAAGTAAATAAAAGAAAAACACAATTTTCTTTCTCTCCTCCTCTCTTTTTTTACACCTTCTCTTCTCCTCTTTTTTGCCTTCCTAGCCCCCCTTTTATAGTGGAACTAGGAAACCTAACCTTAATCCTAATGTGATTCTCATTCCTAAAGTGTATTTAGGAATTTTGAACCAAATAGGATTAAATTAATTAGGAAGTTTAAACCAATTTAAGATTGAATTTATTAGGAAATTTAAACCACCTAAAATTAGAATAATTAGAAATAGGAAAGAGTTTAATTCCGATCAGGATTATGCAATTCCGATTGGAATTGTACAATCTCGATCGGAATTATTGTAATTTTGACGCGCAATTTTTTTAACATTTAATTACAAAAAGGCCCCCAGAAAAATTTAAATTTTACAATTAGGTCCTAAAAAGAACTTTGCAATTTAGTCCCTAAAAACATTAAATTCTTCCTTTGAAAGCTCTTAGAATTTTTTAAAGATTAAGCATTGAAGACATTTTCATCATTAGAGTCCTTTGCTATATCCATAACATGTCATCCTAAAATTGGGTGTCTACAGTCCCCTTCAAGATCTTACTAGAGTTGCTACTTTTAATTAGGGATCTATAGCTCTTGCTTATCTCTACTCTAGACTGGATACTATCTATAGAGGTACCATGATGATGTGCGACTTTTGGCATGTCCTGCATGTATGTCTTTTATGTGTCTTGTGTCTCTTTTAATTTGCTCTTTTACAACCTCCTTCTTTTCATTTTAACTATCTCTCCCTTTTTAGATATGGGGCATTGAGATCAGGGTGATCCGAGGCTTCAGTACTATTAGCTTTGACAGGGATCTTCCTCTAATGCAAAGATAGGGTTCTTCTCACTTAGTTAACATCAAGTATGACTTGCAGACTTATTGAGATCAGCTAAACTATTTAAAGTAGGACCTGGTAAGATAAATTTAATTTTTATTATTTAATCAATTGTAAAAATTAAATAAAATTTATCTGAATGAATTTGCAAGTTAGGTCAGATTGGTTGGTTGGTGCTGAGGATATCCAGCGATACGATTTCATGACTACAAATGTGAGGATTGAGACTATAAGGATTTTGCTTCCTTGTTATGGTTGCCACATGTGGTATCATGGTGAGCGTGTTTATCATTGGTATATGGGACCTTCCAGGAGTGGTGTTCCTTCTTCTATTCCCTCTTTGATGTTGAGGAGCGATAGTATAACTATTCCTGAGCTTATAGTAACTCTTAAGGGATATGACACTTTGACTTTGCTTGAGAGTTCTCATCACTATCAGAAGTATATTTGGGAGAATCTCCTAGAATAGGTTCCTACAGACACAGCTGAGGTATGCTTTCTATCATCATTCCTTGCTATTACCATTTTACTTTGTCTCTTTCATCATTGTATATGACATTTGCCCTTTTTTGTACAGGTTCAAGAAGCTGCTGATGTTGCTATAGAGGAGGAGACTAAGGATGATGCTAAGAGGACTGAGTAGGAGGTTAAGCATACTCAACATAGTGGAGCTGCTCGAGGTGATACTTCCTCGAGTACCATTCTAGGCAATTATCTCCCATTTGATAGGTCTATATACTACTAGGCTCCTGCAGTGTAGAACCCTATTGAGTAGCACATTTATTTTGATATGGCTCAGATTCCAACTTTTCTCCTCCATATGGTTCACATGTAAGTGCATCTTGCCTTTCCAATCCTGCACAAATTGACACTTATTACTGAATTAGTACTTGTTATTTTGTAGATCCCTTAGACACAAGCAAAGTCTTTATATAGACTCACCTCATCCTAGAGATTATTTACTATACAAATCACAAATAGTTAGAGGGTTAGTATTTACAACAAGTGTGCAAATGTATGCATGTTATGTATGATATGCATGATTCTAACTATTCCAGATTCAATAGAGTTATGCTAGGGATTTGGAGCATGAGAATAAAAGACTTCGCAGACAGCTTATTGGTCTCAACTTTGATGATCATGACACTGGGACTTCTATGCCCCTAGATCAGAGTGTTGATCCATCTAGAGGGTGGAGTCTTTGGCTATACACTAGAGCTAAGGATGACTGATCTTTTTATTTTGTGCTTGCATGATTGTACTTCAAATGTTTCAGAACTCTTTCACTTATTATGAATGGATTATGGACTTTATTATTTCTGATCAAACTTTGAAGTCTTTTTTTAGAAATCTAGGAAATTTGATTGGCATTACAAATTTTTTATCGTACTTCTAGAATTTTGATTGGAATTCTAGATTTTTTTATTGGATTTCTAGAACTTTGATTAGAAATTTGGCTTATATTCTTTGCTCTTTTCCATCCTGATTCCTGGCTTGACTTCGATCCTGAAAACATAAAATCCTAATCCCATCCATAGTAGCCTTTTGTGTCTATATAAGGAGCTTGCCAAAAGGATTGTCTCCTATCCCTTTTTTATTAACTTTCATCATGACACAAGCTACCCTTAATTTGATTAAGAAATTCCTCAAAGGCCTTGGTGAAAAAAATTGGAAGAGACTACCACCCTTTCATATCAAATCCTTGAAGTCCCTTTAACATCTAAAAATATACTCAAATTTTCTTCATGCTGCTGTCACCTTCTGGGATGTTAAGGACTACATATTTAGATTTAATGGACAAGAACAATGTCCATTAATTGAGGAGTTTACTGCTATTCTTGGCTGTTCTTTAGACTCAACTGTTGTGATTGCTCTTCTTAATCTTGAGATGTAGTTCCCCGACAGACTAATGACCTTCTTTGATATGCCCCCAGGTGACATCTACATGTATGCACATAACTCTCAGATTATCAGTCTTTCTTCTCTGATTACTTTTTATGAGACTATGGATAAGAACAATGCCGCCTGGATTAGGACTATATCTTTTTACTTGTATGCCCAATTTCTACTAGTGGTGTCTTATGAAGATGGTGACATAAGGATTGTCAGCATCTTAGAACAAGTGGAAGCTGGAGCTAACCATGTGCCTGTTATACTTGTTGAAACTATCATTGGATTAGATAATTTTAAGATTCAGAATCGATTCTCAGGAAATTTACTTCTCCTTCAAGTATGTAGTTTTTTTTAGATTTGGCTATAGGAGAAATTAAGTCTACTTAATGCCCTTACTAATGCCTTGATTTATCAATCTCATAATTTACAGTCTCACCCATTAAAGATGAAGGATATGTGCACTATAGATCAATGGATTAATTGGATGAAAAGCATTACTAATACTAAGATTACGTGGGTCTGTCCTTAGTGGAAATTGAAGTTTGTAACCATCAACTTGTATGACCACTGTGTTCCTATTCTTGGGTTGCACTTTTTGACCTTTATTTCCCCTTCATGCCTTTGTCTTCAATATGGTCGATCATAATTCATTGAGGCTGTTATACCTAACTTTGAAGGTTTTCCTTTAAGACAAGATTTCTTAGACAAAGTGAAGAACTTGTGGCCCACAGAGCATTAGAGCGGAACATACACTTGAATGCTGACATGACTACTGATGACAACTACAAGGCCTGGGTGCAAGCTACAGAATCACTAGGATTTGTTAAGTACAAAAGGACTTTAGTATTATTGGATGAGTCACAAAAGGCGAAATTAAAACATAACTAGAATAGTGATCTTATAAGTATGGTTTTTAGACTCTCTCATTTTTTATTTTTCCTTTAAGTCTTTATGCTTTATAATAAAGATACAATATACAATATCAAACAAAATTCCATTTCAATTTGATTCATTGATTAGGGCCAAAATGAGTACATTTATTACATCATACAACATAACTCCTATTATCAGCTAGTCCATTTGGATTTTCTAACTGAATAATTTTCTCTCACCTTTATTTCCCTAACTTTTGCTTGACTAGCCCTTTGTGAGTTTTCTTATCAGTGGAATCACTTCTTTTATTTTATCCCCTGATTTTTGCCTTCTAGCCCTTTGTGGGTTTTCTGAACAACGGGATGTCCTAATTTTTGCTTGACTAGCCTTTTTAGGTTTTTTTTTATTTAAAGGTAGTATTTCTTAAGGCAATCCAAGTTGATTGGCTTAAGAAATATGATATCTTTGCAGCTCCCTTGGGTAGAATCGTCTTAACTAAATACGGTCCTTCCCAATTTGGTCTGAATTTTCCTTTTAGATCAAACACCATTGCCTTTGACTGCTTTTGCACCATATCTTTAGTCTTTATCTTTCCAGGTTTGACTTTCTTATTAAAGGCTCTTACTATTCTTCTTTGATAAATTTGAGTATGAAATAAAGCATTCATCCTTTTCTCATCTAGAGACACAAGGTGGTTATATCTCTTTTGAATCCATTTACTCTCAGGGATTTTTTCTTCCATAACAACCCTCAAAGATTTAATTTTTGTGAGGCAAAACCACTTCACAACCATATACTAATGAGAATGGTGTCTATCCTGTAGCAATGCACATTGTAGTTTTATATCCTCATAAGGCAAAAGGAAGATACTCAGACCAATATTTATGCATTTTCACTATCTTAGAGAGGATTCTCTTTATATTCTTATTAGCCGTTTCAATTTCTTTATTAACTTAAGGTCGATAAGGTGAGGATTTATGATGCTCAATCCTGTATTTTTATAATAACTCAGTCGTCTCTGCCTGAAACTAAACATCATTATCTGTCATAACATGATATGGGATCCTATATCTATAAATGAGATTCTTCTCGGTGAATCTTGCCATCTATCTAGCCTTTAAGGTACCAAAGGATTCTGAATCTATCCATCTAGAGAAATAATCGATTGCTACCACTATAAATTTATGCCCGTTCAAGGCAGTTGGTCTTATATGCCCTATTATATCTATCCCCCATGTTGTAAAAGGCTATAGAGATGTTAAACTATTTAGCATTATAGTGGGAAGATGGTTAAGGTTCCCATATATCTGGCATTAATGACATTATCTCATTATCTAGATACAGTCTCTTTCCATACTCATCCAATAGTACCCCTATCGAATTATTTTCTTAATCAGAATCATCTCATTCATATGAGGTCCATAAACCCTTGCACGAATCTCTCTCATTGCCTATTATGCTTCGTCCTTCTTAAAACATCTCAGTTGTATTCCATTTCAGCATTCTTCTGTATAATACCCCATCACAACTTGCTTAATGGTGTGCAAGAACATGAAAGGCATATCTTTCTTTAGAAGTCGCTTCATCTGGGTATTTCCTTTTCTAGATGAATCTCTATATGTCAAAAAACCATGGCTTTTCTTTTGTCCCTATCTAAATACTCATAACTAATTCTTCACCATAACATGGAGCTTTCATTTTCATTATTACTAAAGGCTTCATCATCAAGCCCATCGATTTATCCCACATTGAAGAAATTATTGCCAAGGCATTCACCATTTGATTCTCATCTCTTGGTAAATGCATAAAGAGACATTTAGTAAAATTTCTCATTAACTTTTTTAAATAGCAGATGTAAGATTTCAACCTCTCTTCTTTTGCTTCTTATTCCTTGCTAGCTTGACTAATAACTAACAAGGAATCTCCATAAATAAGCAGGTCTTTAACGCCAATTGTTGGTGTTACTTCTACCCCATAGATGCATGCCTTATACTTGGCCATGTTGTTCTTAACTTTAAAGTCCAATTTCTTAGCCATTGGGATGGTTTCTCCTCTTGGTGTGACAAGAATCACTCCTAGCCCTACTCCTTTATTATTCATAGCCCCATTAAAATAAAGCTTCCATTTGCATTTTTCTATTACTGCTAAGTTCTCATCAAGAAACTCTAAATTCTATTACTCATTTCCTTTGACTACATTCCGTGCTAGGAATTTTGCTACTGTTCTTCCTTTGATGATATTGATAGTGATGTACTCAATATCAAACTTAGTCAAAAGTACCAACCATTGAGACATCTTTCCAGTTAAAGATGGTGCTTGAAATAGGTACCTTAAAGGATTTATCTTTGAAACAACTTATACCTTGTAAGACTAGAAATAATGCCTTAACTTCTTTGTACCCCATATCATAATCAAGCATGTCTTCTCCATAAAATCATATTTCTCTTCATATGGTAGGAACTTTTTACTAAGATAGTATACTACTTACTTTACCCTTTTTGGTCCTTCTTGTGCTAGCATTGCCCCTATCACCTTTTCCTCTAAAGCCAAATATAAGATTAAGGGTTTACCTTGTCTTAGTGGTCTCAACACAGGCAGATTAGTAAGGTATTCTTTAATCTTACTAAAGGCTTTCTAACATTCTTCATTCTATTCTACCAGCTAATTCTTTCTTAAAAGCTTAAAGATTAGATCACAAACCATAATGAGTTTCATAATAAACCTACTAATGTACTGCAACTTTCCAATAAATCCTTATACTTTCTTCTCTGTTCTTGGTTCTGGCATCTCCTGAATGGCTTTGATATTGTCTGGATTGACTTCAATTCCCCTATTACTGACTATGTGCCCCAATAACTTTCGAGAAGTGACCTCAATGATACATTTCTTTAGATTAAGCCTTCGATTGTATCATTCTATTCATGCCAGAAACTTATCTAAAGCCTTAAAATGTCCTTCCCTTATTCTTGACTTAACCGTCATATCATCAACGTACACTTCCACCTCTTTGTGCATTATATCATGGAATAGAGCGATTGATGCCCTTTGATAGGCTACTCTTGCATTCTTCAATCTGAATGGCATCACTTTGTAGCAATATATCCCTCATTCTATGATAAAAGCAGTTTTTATCTTGTCTATAGCTACCATCATTATTTGATTATAACTTGAGAACCCATCCATGAAAGAGTATATTGCACTAGATGCTGTGCTATCAATAATTACATCAATATGAGGTAAAGGAAAGTCATCCTTCGGGCATGTTTTATTTAGATCTCTTAAGTCTACACACATTCAAACTTTTCCATCTTTCTTAGGAATAGGTACTATATTTGCCAACCATTGAGGATATTCTACCACTTCTAGAAAATTGGCCTGGATTTGCCTAGCAATTTCTTCCCTTATCTTTTCTGTCCACTTTGGCCTTAACCTATGAAGTTTTTTCTCGACAAGTTTAGCCTCTCAATATATCGAAATGTAATTCTTTATAATTTCTCTATCTAAACCTGACATGTCCTCATAGGACCAAGCAAATACTACCTTTCTTTTTGTTAATATTCTCTCTAATTTTTCCCTCTCTTTAGGAGTTAAATCATGTGATATAGAAATATGCTTTGGTTATTCATTTGTGCCCATGTTTAATGAATTTAATTGAATAGAATTAATGTCAAACATGCATGAACAATCATTATTAAAATGCACAAGAACATTAGAATTAACATTACATAAATAAGCAAAACTAGAGTTCATATCATTAATCACATAAAAATAGAGTTTTCATCCTCAAATAGACTGGACATTATTACATCACTTTCTTCATAAAAAACATCATTAAAACTATTATTAATAATGCTAGTTGAATCCTGTGGTGGTTCTTCGTTAGGTGGCAAACAGAGTAGCTCTTTAATGTTCTCAGTCCCTATCTTTTCAGCAACTTTCTTTATCACCTTGTCTTTGTTATCTTGCACTAGACTCTCAACTATCTGCTTCTTGAAGATCTTAAACCCAGGAATATTCACACTAGCTACTTGGAAAGGCTCTTTCTCACCTAAGTAGTGCCTTTCTTCTTTTTCTTTGATAAAGTTATCCCTCAGTGGTCCCATATTCTTTAAGAGTTATTCTTATTGAAGAACCTTCTTCTAGTTCCTTTACTACTAAGCCTAATTCTTGTATAGCCCAATCCTTTAGTATCACGTTGACCTTTGAAATTTGGGAGCTTTGGGCTTCCTTGCTCATTCTTTCCCAGTCCTTGTCCCGATTGATAATTCATCTTCTTAATCATGCTCATAACCTTTGGATCCATCTCAATTCCATAAGAAATCATAGCTATTTGGAAACCAGGATGGGTAACTGCCTACTTTTGACTATCCATAACTGCAGATACAGTTTTATCCATACTAGCATTTAAGGTCACAACCTCTTCATCTAATAGGAATTTCACTTTTTGATGCACAATTGAAGGCACTCCTCCCAAAGTATGATATCGAGGCCTACCTAAAAGCAAGGCATAAGTGATAGGGATATTTAGCACAGTGAATTCCACCATTGCCTTTATAGGCTCAATTTTAACAGGAGTCATAAATGTTCCTCTACATTCCTTGTGTTGTCATCATAAGCTCTGATTATAAGGTTGAATTTTGTTAAATCCTTCACCTTCACTCCTATATTAAGTAGGATCTGTAGCAAGTAAACATTAATTACAGACCCATCATCCACTATTACATAGTTGGTCCTTTTCTCTCTCACTTCAGTTGGAATGAATAAGGCTTTATTATGGTTCCTCCCTTCCATAAGTAAATCCTCATCAGAAAAGGTAATAACACCATGCTTCTTCTCAGTAACCTTGGCCACCATTGCCTTAGGGGTTGTAGTAGGTTCAATTTTCATCTTTGTTAGAGCCTTGACTAGAGCCCTTCTATGGCTACTTGAGTGCATTAAGAGCTCCCAAATGCTTACATTTGCTTTTGCCTTCCTGAGCTGTCCAAGGATCAAGTCATCATTATGTTTATCTGAGTCTTCCCTTTCAGTAATTTCTTCCTTTTCTATAGTCTTCTCCATCGGTTTATAACCCTTATCACTTCTAGTGACATGACTGACTTCTGGATTATTAACCCATACATTGTAACCTTTTATGTCTTTTTCATTAGAATTGTACCTGATGTCAATAACCCTAATGTTCTGATCCTTCTTTCCATCTTTCTACACCTTAACCATGCATTTCTCTTTCTTATCTGGCATCTTCTCATCATTAAATTCATCACCCCATCCTGTAGGCATGATCGATTCAATGGATATATTGAAAGAAGGTGGTTTGGAATAAAACACCTTATAGTCGAACTTGCTCAAAGGTTGTCCCAATAAGTCTTCTATTATTTCCTAATCTTTAAAGCCATTAGGATATTTCTAATTGTTTTTAAGGTTTAGGTCCTCAAAGGAGCTTAGCACTTCTTCCTTACTAACTCTTGAGTTGATAATCATAGTGGTTGGGGGTGGCATGTTTTGGTAATTTGGGAAAGGGTTATTTTTGGTGTTTGGGTTTGGATTTGATTTCTCAAAGTTTGTGATTTTTCTTAAGTCTGTGAGGTTTTGAATTTTATGTTTAAGGCGCATGTTAGAGTTTGTGGAATGGTCAGCAACTTGGTGAAATTTACAGTAACTGTTTGGGGTCAAAGCCAGGGAGATTTGAGTTTGGTGGTCTAGAGGGGGTTAAGAGCCTAAGGAGGCCTTTTTTTTATCAAATGGTGTAGGACTTTAGATAAGGGTTGGTTAAACTTCAAGAATCTCTTGGGTTGTTGAATAGCATGGACTCTTACAACTCGACTAGCATGTCCTTTTTGTGTGCCCCCAGTGAGTAGTTTCTTGCTCCGATGCTTCTAACTATCTTCTTTTTCTCGCTTTTGATGTCCTTAGCTTTTAACCCATCATTATAAAGGTCTACAAACATCTTGGGGTTCATCATCTGCAACCTCTCAACCAGATTAGGTGACACATTTCGGACTATCATCCTAACCTGATCCTTTTTAACCAACTTATTCTTCATCAATCCTGCCTTATTTATGAATCTAGTCAAAAAATCAAAAAATGATTCATTACGTTTCTGCTTGGTCAATTCTAGATCCTCGATAGACACTTCAAGCCTAGTATTTTAGTCATAATGTTTTAAAAAAGTGATGCATAATTCTCTCCAGTCCGCTTCGATAGATTTCTCCAACCCATAATACTAATTAACAGCCATACCCTCCAAGGATAGCATAAATAACTTGGTAACTATAGACAAAAGAGCCTTAATGGTGCTCATAGTAGTTGTATATTAACTAAGGTGGATCCTTGGGTCCCTAATACCATCAAACTTCTACAACTATGCCATCTTGAACTTGTCAGGCAGCTTATACTTTTTTAATTGCATCACATCATCAAAGTCAAATGAGTATTCAATGCCTTGTCCTCTCATTAATTCCTCTATTTTAGACATCTTCTGAGTAAGTGATTTTATCTCATTAGATTCTAGCTCTTGAACTAGCTCAAGTGATTCCTTTTTTGCCTTCTCAACCATGTAGCTCTCAACATCCTCCAATTTTATTTCCACAATAGGTACATTCTTAGTAGCATTTAAAGGTTGCCCTACAACATTGTCATTATTAACAAGTGGTGCACTCATAATAAGTGGGTTAGCCATAACCGGAGGTGCAACAATAGGTAGTGGCATTAATCCAGCCAAAGCTTGTTTTAGTTCATTTTGCATCATTGCTCTCATGTCATCCATCAATGCTCCTTTGACGTCCTTTAGAGTCTAGTTTCCTCCCTCTTATTATTCCATTTCTTCTACTTGTTTAGGCTGTGCAGCTTTTAGGTAAAGTGGATTGATGAGACTCCTTTCTAGTCTGTTAAGGATCTCTTTTGCAATTGATTGTGGGCTTGAATTAGTTCTTACTAGTCTGCCACCTTTTTTACTCCAAACATAGGAAGACCGGGATGAATGTATGATGGCTGAAAAATAAAGTATTAGTATGATGCATGTATGCATGATGCATATGCCATGCAACAAGTAGCAAGTCAAACAAGTAACAAATCAAGTGTATATATATCCTTCCAACCTTGTTCCTCCCACACACGTATTCAATGGCGAGTCTCTTTTCCTAGGATTTTTGGTCTTGGACTTAATATCAATCGAAAATATCAAGAACCGACGTGCATGCCAAATCTCTCAAATCAGTAAAGCATAAAAATAACATTTCTAGGTATAAAAGATTAGCCCAATCTTTATTAACCCAAATGGGCTTCTAAATTATGAGCTTGGGCCTTTATAAATAGAAATACCTCATGGAAACATTCACAAGCAATTTGGGTAATCCTAAGGGAAGTTACTAAGCCACTACATGAGCTAAGTCCTATGAAAAAGGTCAAGGTTCCTTTAGCAAGATGCCCCCCTTTAAGACTTGAGTTACAGGCCAGGGTCAGAGGGGCTCGACATCCTTCGTAAACTCAAGAGAAGACTACCCCCCTTTAGGACTTAGGTTATAGACTTTGGTTAGATGAGCCCGATAATCTCTCTTAACCTAGGTTAAGGCTAAGAGTGATGGTTAGCCAATTTACAATCCTATGAAGCTAGTGGAATCATAGAACCCTATAAACCAATGCCATCGGTTAATAGGGACATGTAGAATGAATGCAAAACTAAAATAATAATTAATAAAATAATTCTAAAGAACATAAGTAGAGTTAGTATATCTTATCCCCAGTGGAGTCACCACTGTAGATGGTGGGATTTAGCACACGCCTAAGATTTTAGCAATCGTGACACTGTTTGAGCTTAGTGCTCTAGAGAACACACTAATCATTGTCACAAAGACATGGCATGGAGATGAGAAGTCACCACCTAGGGTAATAACTGGGATAAATTAAAAAATGATGGTACTTGATTCCCTAAAAGAAAGCCAATAACACAACCAAGAGATTCTAGGTATGGAATACCAACTTCTTTCAACCTCATGCTCTTTTAAAATTACTTTATCAATTACTATCTTACCTTCTATTTATATGCAATTTCATATAAACCCCTATTTAAAACAATTAACTCCAGACAAACTAGTAATGAAAAATACATGTAAATATTGTACTCATTTAAATCAACAATCCCTAAGTTAGTCTAATCTACATTAATTTTAATTAAATGGGCTAAATCTACATGTTTTAATTTACAAGTGAGCCTAAAGACTAACAGACCTAATTCCTATTCAATTTTAATTAAATGAACCTAAATCTATTTATTTTAATTCTAAAATGAGCCTAAATCTACAAATTATGAAGTATTTAAATTAGTGGGTCTAATTCTATATGTTTTAATTCTATAGTGATCTTAAGTTTACAAATTATAAAAAAAGCTTAAATTAAATGGGCTAAGTTTAAATTAATTAAATCAGGTGGACCTATGTCTAAATTAACTAAATGGGTCTAAGTTATCTTTATCCAAAATCTAATTCATTATGGGTCTAAAATGCATTTTTATTAATTAAAATCTAAACCTAAATTTATTTAAATGGCCTAACATGGGTTTAAGGCCCAAAACACATAAAAATAAATAAACAAGCCCAAAAACAATTAAAAAAATATAAAAAAACAATCAAATAAAAGATCAAACAATCAATTAAATCTATTCTAAAAACCATAATTTAATTAAACTGACTCTAAACAAACAAATAAAATAAAATAACCAATAAGTAACCCTAATTCTATCAACTTAAATTTAATTCAATTTTAATTAAATAACCTAATGATTTCTATAGCCATTACTTTAGTTAATTACTTAATTAAAACTCTAATTTTACTAACCAATTAATTAAAATAAAACACACATATTATTTCATTATTCCTACTATTGGGGCTATTACAATGATCTATTGAAAATAATAAAAAAAGAAAAATTAATACAATCTCAAAAATAATAAAACAAAACAAAATCAAAACAAAAATAAACAACTAAATAAAAAAAATCTAGGAATTATATTAAGCTACAAAGTTCAATCCATGGTATTTTATGGACCTCCATGGATTTTGTTCACCTAGTAATATCATAATGTAATCCCCTCCATAATCACCAACATAAAAGGGTAAACAATGATTAGTGAATAAAATAATAATAAAAATTAAAATCAAAATAATACTAATAAATAAAAATAAAAAAAAGGTAGGAAAGAAGATAATGATTATGGATGCATCATAAGTTGCCCCTCAGACTAATAAAATCATCATTATTTTTTATGTAGGTCTTCAAAAACTTGTTATTTTTCTTCTCAAAAGTCTATTGCTCCTTACTTTAAAATGAATAAATCACAGATAATTTTTTTTTGTGTACTGCCTAATGACAAAAAGAAAAGTCTCAAAGGAGTCCCAAAAAAGGTCTAAAAAGTGAGATCTAAAAATGAGATTCCCCAAAAAAGGTCTTTAGCTATGCTTTTATAAGAAAAAAAAAACCTAGTTAAAAACATATCCTACTGTGACTTGCTTTTCTTAGAGTTTTGATTTTAAAAGGACTTTAATTTCCTGAAAATTCAGATAAATATTATTTGACTAACCAAAATTCAGAAAATCAAATTTTATTTACTGTAAAAAAATAAAAATGAAATTAAACAATGGACAGAACAAGTTTAATTCCAATTGGAATTGTGTAATTTTGACTAAAATTGTGTAATTCCGATTGGAATTACATAATTCTCATATTTTTTTAAAATTTTTAATTATAAAAAGACCCCTAAAAAAATTTAAAATTTTCAATTAGGTCGTAAAACAAACATTACAATTATGTCCTTAAAAACTAATTAAACTCTTCTTGAAAATGCATTCAGACTTTTGAGGTTTCAAACTTCAAGTGTTGAAGACCTATTCATAATATTTTCATCATTGGAGTTCTTTTTCACATCCATACTTTATTATCCCAAAATTGGGTGCTTACAATGAGCATATGACAAAGAATGTGAGAAATAAAAATTGAACTACCATGTTCATCAGGGCGCACAACTATGTGTGTTGGGATGCACGACCATGTGCCCTATTTTTGCATTTTTTTAAAGCTCATCAGGTCGCACAACTATGCACTTTGAGGCACACGACCATTCCTAAAGGTGCATTTTCATGAACCATTCCTGGTTCATGAATTTGGAGCTCTAAAGGTGCATGACTGTGCACCAAATACGCACAACCATGCTTAAAACACAATCTAAACTTAAGAAATCGGCTTGTTTAACTCTTATCAATTTGATTGCCATCAATTTTTATAGAACAAGTATCATAAATGCATGTCATCCATATGAGAGAAAGATTAAAAATAAAATAAGGGACAATTAATATTAATAAAATAAAATCTTAAAACAACTTAAACTAAAATGAAACAAACTTTAACAATTTAAAGAAACATAATAAAACTTAAAAAACATAAAATAAAACACATTGGTCCATAAAACATAAAATAAAAAACAACTTAAAAGAACATTTTTTAAATTAGAATAAGACAAAAATTTAAAACAAAGTCTTCACTCTTCTTCTTCATCCTTGGATGAGGAGTCATCTTCTTCCTCTTCGGGTTCATCATGAATGGGCAAATAGGGTGGGGGAACAAAATTCTGGGCATGGAAGAATGCCATGATATTATGGTTGATCAAATTCACATTATGATTCATTCCTATCATTGTAAGGTCCAATCAGTGTGCCAATATATTCAACTCACCAACATTTGAATCAACTACTCCCACTTGAAGTTCCAAGGTGTCTAACCTTTCCATGATTGCATTAAGGGTAGCTTCTTGATCTTCCTCCTCCTCCTCTTCTTGTAGTTCCTTTGATGGTACAGGTTAGGTAAGGAATGCTCTTCCTTTTTAGTTAACATGGGCTAAACCCATAGCTTCCATCATGTTAATGTCAATGATGAAATGACTTTTTATCACCACCCAAACTGGTGTTAGGGAATGGGAATTCTTTCGAATCCGGAACCCATAGCAAGCCTTGAAATAAAAAAAAACATACAATAAATGAAATAAAATAATAAAAAATACTTAGAATTTAATTTTCAATAATCATATACTAAATAATCTCCTCATAGTATAAGATACAATATCTTAATACAACATTCAAAGACAGACCTCTCTGAATTTAATACATAATACAAAGTACAACTTTCGACTAATATAAATACAACTACTGCAGTTTTCTAGAATACAATAATAAAAGTAGGTAAAAGATTTACATAATAGAGCCAGGGCAGAAGAAATCCGACGGATAGGTCTACTGCTGAGGTATGAAGAAGAAGACTCTCCTGTAATAATATCAATGGAGGGGAGTCAGACCTTTCTGAGTGAATTGTTATAATATATATACACGCATTACTATATGACAAATGCAAACAATCATATATATATATAATAAATATATATACATGCATGTACACACAGATGCTAAAAATCACTTATATATATAATATTGAAAAACATCAGTTTATGAAGGATCAAATAGAACCCTAAGTGATCGCAACCTCAATTAGCATTAGAAATCATTTTAGCTATACTGGCTCACTTAATTTTAAGTAAATTCACTTAATCCAACTAGATAGTCGACTGGCCCCGAGACACTAAGTCGACTGAGCTCTAGCAGTCTGATTGTTAGTATGATTGGCCCCGAGACATTTGGTCAACCGAGCTCCAGCAATCACACCATCAATCACATCACACATCAATCAAATCAATCAAGTCATAATTTCCATAAATAAATTAGTAATTCAACCTAAAATCTATCGCACCGGTACGTACTCGGTCCTAATGTCGCCCACTAGGAAGCACGTTCTATCGATATCCTTCATTTACAATAAATCATACATTCAAGTAACAAATAATGTATAAAGTCGTTCATAATAGTCAAATAAACCACTTATATACCGAAAATATACCTAGAACAAACTAAGTATATTTCAAATATATATATGTAAAAAAAACTCAAATAAATCATGAAATATACTCAAAATAAACTAATAATATTCTTGAAAATAGTTTAAATATAAATCAAAAGTAAAACATGCATTTATTTCAAAATATACATAGAATATATTAAAAATATACCTAAAATATACTCAAGCATTTAATAAAAAAATTATGCAAAATTTTACATTTAAAACATATAATTCTAAAACATGTAACCTAAAGCAATGTATATATATAATAACAACTCACAGGGATGCGCTCCTCGAGATTAGTCTGATGGGCCTAGACCGCTAGGCCTCAGTGTCGGCGCAACTAAACAATAAAAATGATCACGAATCATAATAAATCTAACTTAAACTTCTAGAGACTCAATCTAGATTACAAAATACAAACAAACATAGCATTGGAATTACACCTGATGTCACGTTTTATGAGAATTCTATCGAAAATTTGGCAGAATCTCCTATGTAAAATGGATATCTCTCTACTAAAAATAGAGGCGGTCCTGCAAGAAAAATACGCTTCTATTCCGGAATTCACACAAATCCTCTGTTGGGATCCCGAACTACAAAGTTCTCCAACCGAGGCCCATAATTCACCACAATTCAAATAATACAATAAAATATATTAAAAATCAATAAATACCATAAATACCCTCGAAACATCAAAATATAGCATATTTAACATTAAAACACCAAAATAATTATTTTCTCAATAATTACTTAAAAACCTTAAATAATAATATAATATTACTAAAAATCCCTTTTTCCAATAATTACACAAATATTAATAAAAATTCATTTTATAAATCCAAATAACTTAATTAGTCCAAACACATATTAAAAATTACTAAAAATCCATTTTATTACAAAAATAGTATATTATATATTATTTGATAATAATTTTTGAAAATTAGTATTAATTAGTTAAAATTAGTAAATAATTTATAAAAATCATTTTTATGCCTTAAATAATATTAAAACCAATTAAACATAGTATTTAACTAAAATTATCACCAAATTACCAAATTAACCCTAATATTTAAAAATACACATAAAATACTAATAATATTAAAAAATTCAATAAAAATTATATAAATACACAAAAATTATTTTCTTAACATATATCTCAATAATATCAACAAAAACATATAATAAACCAATTATTTCTAACAAAATATATATTTAACCTAATTTTTCAAAATTGACATAAACCTAAAATAATTATAAAAATTATACAAAAATCACAAAAATTATAAACTCAACTCTAAAATTAATAATAATTACCAGTAATACTAAAAATCACAATTTCATAATTTATATAATTAATTTACGAAAATTAATAAAATAATAATAAAATATTCAAAAATTCATAAAAATCAAAATAATTTCCAAAAATCACAAAAAAATTCGTGGGAGTAGCTTAAGCTAGTAGGATCAACATTTGTGAAGAAACTTTTCATGAATCAACCATTAACACTCAAAAAAATTCAAAAACCCTAAGTGATCGAAACTAAAAATTCAAGAAACAACAAAAATGGAGGGATTAGAGCTCAAACCGAGGCTAGAATCTAGTTCACTGGAGCTTGAGGAGCTTAGGGACATCATAAATGTGAAGAATGGTGGCCGAACGAAGGAGGGATGCTGGAAAGCTCAAATCTCAATTTCTAGCAATTGTCGCTGATCTGTTACTTGCCGGAGAAAAAAGAGGAGACGGGGAGGACGACAGGAGGTGGTTGGATGGCGGTAAGGCACTCCAACAATGGATGAATGGCGTGACAACGACGAGGATGGTGGGGGTCGAGTTACAGGAGGGAGAAGAATAAGACTCTTATTATTTTTTTTAACTTAATGTGTATATACACACACACACCAATCTCCACACATGCATATCAATATATATACACATACATGCATTCACACACAATTAAAATAATATAATAACCCTAATGCTTGTGTATATATATATATGTGTGTGTGTGTGTGTGTAATAACAAATATAATAATAATAATAATAATAATAATAATAATAATAATAATAATAATAATAATAAACAATATCATTGTTAAAAATAACCTTAGTACTTAAATAGGATTATTAAAATAATTCTTAAAGTAATAAATATAACGTAAATAAATTCTAAAATAATAAGTTTTAAAATAAGTATTTACGTAGAAAATTTTGATTAAGCATGAAATAATGAATATTAATCACAAGATAATAAAATAATAAAATATAAATTTTAAATTTTATTAACATTGTATATCCTATTTTACATTAAAATAATTTAAAAACTAGGGTTATTATACTTTTAACCTTTTCAAATGGCATATTTTCAGTATTAAAGCCTAGGTAAGTGGCCATAGTGGTCACTAGTCCTCTTACTTTGATAGTCCCGATTACTTTTATAGTTACCCCCCTCAATTTTCAGGCTAAAGCATGACAAATATCAAGTTTCCTATAATTGATCATGCAATACAAAATGTTTAGCTCAGTGGTGGTAACCATAGAATCCCCTTCTTTCCTTGGAAATAAGGAATGAGCCATGAGCCTATGCAAATACTTCAAAGTGGGTGAACAAATGCGGGATTCTTTTGCCATGCTAGCTTTATAGAAAACTTCCTTTTCCCTAATTATTTCTCTCCAAAACACATCTCTATTGTACTCAACATTAACATTTTGATCTTTACGAAAATGAAATACATTATTAAGTTCAAACAATCCTAAATTATATTCTTCATTTCCCAAATGAAACTTGAGCATAAGAGTTTTTCCATCAAAGCTAAATGAAGAGAGAAATTCATAAATAGGCATAGCATAAGTGGGACTATACATCATGATAAATTCTCCCCAAACTATCCTATTGGCATGCATAATGACCTTATCAAATAACCTAATTTCCTTTAAAGTTGAAGCACTAGCATATCTATTAAGGACAATCTTCCTATTCATCATTTGCCCAAATTTCTTCCTATGCCCTTTATGCTTAAAATGAATTTGATTAGGAAAGGGTTTTACCATTTGTTCTTTATTAGCACCACTCGGATTGTTGCAACTTCCACCAAGCCTTACTCTTTTGGGATAAGGAGCGAATATCTTCTTTGTAATGCTCTTCTTCCTTTACTCTTTTTCCATGGTGGAATGAAGGAGATGAAGAGTTGATAGAGTGTTAATAGAGAAGATGACTAAAGAATGAGTGAATAATGAGAAGATTTGAGGAAGTGAAAGAGTGGTGGGTGCTTAAATAGAAGAGATGGGGTGATGGGAATTAGAAAGGGTAGTTAAAATTTAGGAGTTCTAGAGTTCAGGAAGTGGAAAAGGTAGTGGAAATTAATTAATGCTAGGGTTTGGGAAGTAGGAAAGGTAGTTAAGGTTAGAAGCCCTAGGTGTTTGGGAAGTGGAGAATGTTGGGAAAGTGGAGGGCTCCATTTAAAATTGAGTGCACATCATGCATTCACAATACAACAGGGGAGGGCCATGCATGTCAAGGTGCACGATTGTGCAACCTATTAGCACATTATTTGTTGATGGCAGGCACATGGCCATATGCATTTTGCACATGGCCATTCCTGGTTGTAAGTTTTAAGCTTGTTAAGCATATGTTTGCACATGGCCATGCATGGATGCAAAATTTAGCTTTAACATGAGCATGGTTGTACGTGAAATGTACATGGCCATGCTTAAATGTAATGTTTGATAGTAAAGAACAACAATCATGTCATATGGCTATGCCACAAGGTGCGCAACTTGACCTCACCAATCAAAGTATCAATTATAAAATTGCATACATTGCATCATATAAATGGCTTGCACAATATGTCAACTAATATTCCACACAAATTTAACTTACAAAACCTCTTCTAGAATTCCTCTTTTCCTCACTTCTTGAAATCATAAAAGAAAACAAATATCAAAAGTCTAATTACAATAAACTTACAAAAACATAAATGAAATGATTTAAACAAAACAAAGTAAAAAAAATAATTTCTTAGTTAAGCCTCCAAGAAGCGCTCTTTTATAGGTCCATGGCTAGACTGCCATATTGATCATATAGTTGACTCCCTTAAGTATGTAACTTAATGGAAATTCTCGAATGTGCCTCCATGATACAACTTTAAACTCTACCCATTTACTTTGAATTTTTCTCCTTTAGTGTTGTACAATTTTACAACTCCATAAGGCTATGATCGAGTCATTGTAAATGGTCCTAACCATTTACTCTTCAATTGTTTAGGAAATAATCTGAGCCTTAAATTAAAAAGTAACATTTGATCACCTCCCTTGAGCTTTTTGACCTTTACTCTTGCATCATGCCTTCTCTTTGTGCATTCTTTATAAATCCTTAAATTCTCATAGCCAATTTCTCTAATCTTTTCAAGCTCACTCAACTATAACAATCTCTTTTCAACTACCTTCTTGAAGTCAATATTCAAGGCTTTCACTACCCAATAAGCCTTGTGTTCAAGTTTAACTGGAAGATGACATGCTTTGCCATAAACCAATCTAAAATGAGACATCCCAATAGGTATTTTATAGGCTGTTTTATATGCCCACAAAGCATCGTCAAGCTTCCTTGACCATTCTTTTGTTGACTTGCTCACTTTTCTTTCCAAAATTTTCTTTTACTCCTTATTACTCACTTTAACTTATCCAATCGTTTAAAGGTGATAAGGTGTAGATACTCTATGCTTCACCCCATATCTGGCCAATAAGGTTTTCATGTTTTCATTGCAAAAGTGTGTTCCTCCATTAATTATAATTACTTTAGGCATACCAAATCAAGAGAACAACTTCTTTAAGAACTTGCAAATAACTCTTGCATCATTTATTGAGCATGCTTGGGCCTTTACCTATTTGGAAACATAGTCCACACAAAAAAGAATGTACTTGTTACCTTCTAACAAAGGAAATGGTCCTATGAAGTCAATGCCCCATACGTTAAAAATTTTAACCTCTAAAATTCTAGATTGAAGCATTTCATCCTTCTTTGAAATGTTACCACTCCTTTGATATGCATCATAATGAATCATAAAGTCCTTTGCATCTTAAAAAAGTGTAGGCTAATAGAACCCTACTTCAAGAACCTTAGTAGCTATTCTCTATGGTCTAAAATGTCCACCATTGACCATTCCATGATAATGTTACAATATTGACCCAACTTCTTTATTTGCTACACATCTCCTCACCATATTATCACTACACAATTTCCATAAAAATGGTTAATCCCAAATGTAAAATTTAGAATCATGAATTAACTTCTTCTTTTATTAAGGAGTGAACTCTTCTAGCATTTCTTTATTTGATAAAAAATTTGCTATGTTAGGAAACCAAGGCGCACCCATGATCCCTATGTTCAAAAGCATCTCATCTAGAAATTGTTCCTTGATAGGTTCTTAATTATTCCCTTTCTTTTGCTCTGCATCCAGCCTTGAAAGATTATCAACTACTAATTTTTTCAAATCCTTTATTATCTCTAATCTCAATGTTAAACTCTTGCAACAATAACACCCATCTCATGAGCCTTAGTTTGGAATTTTCTTGTTCATTAGGTACTTCAATGTTGCATGATCTATGTACAAACAACCTTAGAGCCAAAGAGATATGATATGAACTTGTCAAAAGCAAAAATTACTATCAATATCTCCTTCTCTATAGTAGCATAATTTAGCTATGTATCAGTGTAATAACCCTAGTTTTAAATTATTTTATTTTAAAACAGGATATGCAGTGTTAATAAAATCTAAAGTTATATTTGATTATTTTGTGGTTAATATTTATTATTTTATGTTTAATTATAATTTTCTATGTAAATATTTATTTTAAAAACTTATTCTTTTGGAAATTTATTTAAGTTATATTTACTACTTTGAAAAGAATTACTTTAATAATATTATTTAAGTACTAATGTTACTTTATTAATTAACTTAAATTTGAGTATTATTTTATTATTTAATTATTCCATAATATTGTTTATTTTTATCATCATCATCATTATTATTATTATTATTATTATTATTATTATTATTATTATTATTATTATTATTATTATTATTATTATTATTATTATTATTATTATTATTATTATTATTATTATTTTTAAAGGTTATATGTATGTGTATTATATATATATAGTGTGTGTGTATATATATATATATTGACTAAAATAAAGTTGACCACATTATTTTAATATTACTTTATTATATAATATTATAATATTATATATATATATATATATATATATATATATATATATATATATATATATATATATATATATATATATATATATATATATATATATATATATATATATACATGCATGCATGCAAGACCCATACATACTCATGCATTCACTAACCAACACACTGCATAAATGAATAAAACGTGAACCACACAACATTCAGGCACATTTAACAAACTTACACAACAACTTCACGTAAAACATTGTGCTCTATCTTCAACCTCTCGCTGTCCCATTCCATAACTGATGGTGTGCCTCCCCGACGTCCAGCCAACCATCCACCACTCCATGTTGCCTTCTGCCGCCTTCCTCTTCCTTCCCCATCGCCGGTAACTTCTGTTTTTGGAAAGAAGCTGAAACTCCATTAAATCTGGCCAATCTTCTTTTTTGCCACCATTTATTTTGATTCCAGTGTCTCTCTATTCCTCTTGCACCGGTGAGTATGAATCTAAGCTTAGTTTAAGCTTTAAACTCTATTTTCTTGAGTTTTGTTGAAATTTTATTTTTAGAGCTTTAGGGTTTCAAATTTTTTTAGCATGATATTGTTTGAATGTTGCAAACTCCCTTTACAAATGTGATTCCTAGTAGCTTAATCTACCTCCATGAATTTTTGTGTGATTTTTGGAATTTATTTTGATTTTTGTGAATTTTTGAATATTTTATTATTATTTTATTAATCTTCGTAAATTAATTTATTAAATTAGAAAATTGGTTGATTTAGTGATATTTTATATTTTTATTAATTTTAGTGTTGATAAATTAATTTGTAAGAATATTATATAATTTTTATGAATTTTTATAGTTTATGTCAAAATTGAATAATTAGGTTAGAGTTGGATTTTTGTTGAAATATTGGTTAAATATGTGTTTTAGTTAATATTAATAATATATGTGTTGATAAAATAATTTTTGTGTATTTATATAATTTTTATTGAATTTTTGAGTATTATTAGTATATTATGTGAATTTTGAATATTAGGGTTAATTGGGTAATTTGGTGATAATTTTAGTTAAATATTATGTTTAATTGGTTTTAATAATATTTGAGGTATAAAAATGATTTTTACAAATTATTTACTACTTTTAATTAATTAATACTAATTTTTGAAAATTATTTTTAAATAATATATTATATACTATTTTGGTAACAAAATGGGTTTTTAGTAATTTTTAATATGTATTTAGACTAATTAAGTTATTTGGATTAGTAAAGTGAATTTTTATTAAATTATATTGAATTATCGAGAAAATTGGATTTTATAATATTATATTATTATTTCAAAATTTTTACGTAATTATTGTGAAATAATTATTTTTGGTGTTTTAATGTTAAATATGTTATATTTTGATATTTTGAGGGTATTTATGGTAATTATTGATTTTTAATATTTTTTATTATATTATTTGAATTGTGGACCTCGGTTGGGGAATTTTGTAGTTTGGAATCCCAATCAAGAGTTGTGGGGATTTTAATATTCGCAGTGTATTTTTCTTGCAGGACCAGCTCTACTTTTTAGTAGAGAGATGTCCGTTTAAAAGAGGAGGTTTTGCCAAATTTTTGATAAAATTTTCGTAAAACGTGACATTGGGTCTAATTCCAATTCTGTGTCTATCTGTATTTTGTAATCCTAGATCGAGTCTCTAGAAGTTAAGTTAGATGTATTTTGATTTCGTGATCATTTTTATTGTTTAGTTGTGTCGAGATCGAGGCATAGTGGACTAGATCCGTCAGACCAGACTCGTGGAGCGTATCCCTGTGAGTTGTTATTTTATATATATATTGCATTTAGGTTGCATGTTTTAGAATTATATGTTTTAAATGTATAATTTTGCATAATTGTTTTATTAAATGCTTAAGTATATTTTAGGTATATTTTTAGTATATTCTTGGTATATTTTGAAATAAATGCATGTTTTACTTTTGATTTATATTCAAATTATTTTTAAGTATATTATTGGTTTATTATGAGTATATTTCATGACTTATTTGAATTTATTTTACATATATATACTTGAAATATACTTAGTTTATTTTAAGTATATTTCTAGTATATATATGGTTTATTTGATTATTATGAATGACTTTATGCATTATGTGTTTATTTGAATGTATGTTTTGTTTTAAATGAAGGATATCGATAGAATGTGCTTCCTAGTGGGCAACACTAAGACCAAGTACGTACCGGTGCGATAGATCGTAGGGTTGAATTACTAACTTATTTGTGGATCATGACTTGATTGATTTGATTGATGTATGATGTGATTGATGGTGTGATTGCTAGAGCTCGGTTAACCAAGTGTCTCGAGGCCAATCACACTGATAGTTAGACTACTGAAGCTCGGTTGATTTAATGTCTCGGGGCCAGTCTACTGTCCAATTGGATTAAGTGAATTTATTTAGAATTAAGTGAGCCAGTATAGCTGGAGTGTTTTTTACTATTAATTAAGGTTGCGATCATTAGGGTTCTATTTGATCCTTCAAAAGCCTATATTTTCAGTATTGTGAAATAAAGTGATTTTCAGCATCTGTGTGTACATGCCTGTATATATATTTATTATATACATATGATTGTTTGCATTTAACATTTAGTAATGCATTTATATATATTATAACAATTCACTCAGTGAGGTCTGACTCCCCTCAGTTAATATTTTTATAGGAGAGTTTTCTTCTTCAGACCTCAGTAGAAGGCCTATCCGTCGAATTTCTTCTGCCCCTGCTTTATTATGTAATTTATCTACTTAATTATTTTATATTGTACTCTAGAAAACTGTAGTAGTTGTATTTATATTAGTAGTGAGTTTTATTTATTTTGCTGTACGAGATTTTAATTCAGATGTTTAATCTGAATATTGTATTAAATTATTTCATGATATGAAGAAGTTTATTTTATCATATTAAATTGAGATTTTAATTATGTTATATTTATTTTATTATATCTATTGTATGTTTTTATTGTTTTAAGGCTTGCTACAGGTTTTGGATTCGAAAGAACTCTCGATCCCTAACACCAGTCATGGCCCCTGATTTGGGTCGTGATAATCAGTTAATGTCCGGCTTGTATAGTAGATCACATGTAGTTTATTCTCCTTTCTTTGACTAAGCATAGCTCCGATTGTGTGATCACTCGCATCACATATCAACTTAAATGATAGACTTTAATCTGGTGTCATTACTATTGGAGCTAAGATAAGGGCTTCCTTTAACCTATTAAAAGCCTATTTACACTCATTAGTAAAATTGAAAGGTGAATCTTTCTCAAGCAACTTACAGAGGGGTTTAGAGATTTTTGAAAAATCTTTAATGAACCGCCTATAGAAGCCTGCATGGCCAAGAAAACTTTTGACTCCCTTCATATTTGTGGGGGTACTATAGCTTCTTAATTGTCTCTACCTTTGCTTTATCAACTTCAATCCCTTGAGTTGAAATTTTGTGTCCTAGAACAATTCCTTCATCTACTATAAATTGACACTTTTCCTAATTCAACAACAAGTTTGTTTGTTCACATCATGCAAAAACTTGCTCTAAATTATTCAAACATCCTTGAAATGAATTTCTATAAACTAAAAAATCATCCATGAAAAACATCCATGATCTCTTTTTCCAATCTATAAATATGGCCATCATACATTTCTAGAATGTCATCGGAGCATTACATAATCCAAATGGCATCCTCTTATATGCAAATGTGCCATAAGGACATGTAAAAATGGTTTTTTCTTGATCTTCTGGAGCTATTGCAATCTGATTATACCTTGAGTACCCATCCAAAAAAATAAAAAGAATGTCTTGTTATTTGCTCCAATATTTGATTAATGAAAGGTAATGGGAAGTGGTCTTTTCTCATAGGTGAATTTAACTTTTTGTAATCTATGCACACCCTCCATCCACTTATAACTCTTATAGGAATCAACTCCTTTTTCTATTTTTAATAATTGTAATTCCACTCTTCTTTGGTACACACTAAATCTAGATCACCCAAAAACTATTTGAGATCAATAAATGATCCCTACATTAATAAGCTTAACTACTTCTTTTTTCAGTACTTTTTGCATGGTTGGATTGAACCTCCTCTGCCTTTCAATGGTTGGATTGTGTCCTTCCTGCATCAAGATCTTGTGCATGCAATAAGATGGACTTATACCCCTAATGTCAGAAATTTGCCAACCAATTGCTTTTACTCTCCTCTTTAGCATATCCATTAGCAAATCCTCTTGATCCTTATTGATTTTAGAGGACATAATCATAGGTAGTGTTTGATCTTCTCTTAGAAAAGTGTACCTCAAATATTGGGGTAAAGGTTTCAAGTTTAATTTTTATGATTTTATGGTTGAGGGTCATGTGGGTTCAATGTTTGGTAATTTCATGTGTGGTATGTGGGGTTGGTGTTTGATGTGTACTTCATCTTAAAAGGATTGTACCTTAAAACACTTCCCAATATTTTCAATCTCTGTAGATTTTTCCAACCTTAGTCATTGGACTTCATTCACACATTCATCAACAACATCTACTCTTATACAAAATCCTCATCATAAGGGTATTTCATGCTTTGATAAATATTAAACTTACAACTTTCATCCCTTACTCTCAATGTGAGAGTTCCATCATAAACACCAATGATTGCTCTTATAGTGTAAAAAAAAGGCATACCAAGGATTAATAGGACCTCCTCATCCTCTTCAAAGTCAAGGACTACAAAATAATTGAAAAAATGAATTTTTTAGCCCTTACTAGCACATCTTCCATTATGACTTCTGGTTATTTCACTATTTTATCTACAAGTTACAATCTATTATTTATGGCTTTTATCTCTCTTAGCCCCAATTTCCTATAAACAAACAAAGGTATAATATTAATTGAAGCTCCTAAATCATATAAAGCTCTTTGAAAATTTAAATTTGCAATAGAACATAGAATAGTGAGACTCTATGGATGCTTCCTTTTTAAAGGAAGTTTATTTGTGTGAGTGTGACTGTCTCACACTCCTATAACTTCTTTTTGTTAAAAATCAGCTCCTTTAGAAACTTAGCATATTTTGACATCTGAGAAAGATATTGCACAAGAGGCATATTGATGTGGAATGCCTTAAACCTCTCTAAGAATTTTTTAAATTGCTAATCATGCTAATGTTTCTTTAACATTTGAGGATATGGAACTATAGGTTTATAAGGCTTCATTAGTAGTGGTGTTGATTTCTATTTATTTTTATCCTCAAATTCTTTTTCTTTTTCCACTAGCATTTTAACCCACTTATTTTCTTATTCCTTATCCTTTTCCCTTTTATATTCCATAGTTACTTTTGGGGTTTGAATCTCTATTCTACTTTTCAAGGTAATAGCCTTCAATTGCTTTTTTGGATTCTTTTCAGTATTGCTTGGCAAAGAGCCTTGATTTCTCATTAATAAAGAGTTTGCCACTTACCCCATTTGCACCTTTAAATTATGGATAAAGGAAGAATAATTCTTGAACATAAGCTAAGTGTCTTGGTACATTTGCTTAAATCTACCCTCTAACCTATTTGTAGCTTCATCTTATTGGTTCATTTTTAGAGACATCACATCCATGAACTTTTCCAACTTACTCTCCAGAGAAGTCCTTAGAGATGAACCTTTTTCATGTTGAAAATTAGGTTGATGATGTTATGTATTCTGGCCTCCAAAACCTAGTGGTGCTTATAGCCTCGATTAGTTATTTTCTTGATTTCTCTAAGAGAAATTAGGATGATTTCTCCAACTAGAATTGTAGGTGTTTCAATGCACTTAGTTCTACTACCCTTTAAAGTTATTCACATAATTAAAATTCTCCATTGACAATCCTGACATCATTTGACATTTAATAGTTATATACCCACCCTGACACAATTCACAAGAAGAAGATAAGTTATAAATTGCACTAACACTCATTTTGTCCATCCTCTTAGATAAGGAATCCATTTTTTCATTTAGCATATCAACCTATCAACTTCAATTGCTCCCCCTGTCTTTGGAATAACCCTCTTATTAGGTCATAGGTTTTGGGTGTTAGCCATTTATTTAAAAAGCTTCAAAGCAACTTTAGGTGTCTTTAACATAATAGTTCTTCCAACAGATACATCTATGTTAACTTTAACTATTGGATTGACTCTTTTATAGAAAGACTGCACCAAATCCCATGAAGGAATTAACTATGGTGGACACTGTCTCTAAAGATCTTTGAATCTATCCTAACACTTATAGAAGCTCTCATCCTCTTTTTAATAAAAAGAGTTAATTTTAGTTCTGATTTTGAGTACTTTAGTTGGTGGAAAGTTCTTATTGAAGAAAGCTATGTAAAGCTCTTGCTATATGGTTATAGAGTTTAGTGGCAAGCTTGTGAATCACCTTTTGGCCTTATCCATCAATAAAAATGGAAAAAGGATTAGTTGAATTACTTCAGGCTACACTCTATTCATTTTAAAGGATTAGTTGAATTGCTTCAAGTCGCACTCTTTTCATTTTAAAGGTTGAGCAATATTCTAAAAATTAGGTCATATGACCAATCAGATCCTCATGTGGCAACCTATTGAACTGTGAATTTTGGATCATCTAGATTATGGCGGGTTTAATTTTGAAATTGTTTACTGCTACTGTCGATCTCACAATTAGATTTTGATCACTTTAGACATTAGGACTCACAAAATCTCACATAGTTTTTTGGCCATTTTATCCATTTTACCTATTATGCGCTACTCGTTCAACTAGAGGTAGGTCTCTTTCCTCTTCTCATCCATTCATTATGTTACTAGTCTGTCTCCTTCTTTTATGAATTGTCCTCTCTAGCTCTAGATCAAATGGTATTAATTGGGCTCCTCGTCTACTTGTACCATATGTTGTGTGCATGCACTACTTAAATCCCTGAAAAACCACATAAATAATCACTAAAAGAAAAGTCTAAATTAAATAACACAAAATTCTCAACAATATCAATTTTGGCAATCCTTGATAATGATGCTAAAAACTTGATGCGTATCCATAAGTATACGAAATCGTACAAATGGTAATTAAATATCAATCCCATAGGGATTGAAAATTACAATACTAATTGTGCTTTATTTGTTTAAACAATAAAAAAGTGGTGTTTGAAATTAAATAAAATTAAACAAAGGAAATATGTAGTAATTAACAATCAATTTAAAAGCTAGGGTTTTTATTATCAATTCAACCATTTCTAAAGATTAATTAGTACCTAAATTATACCTAACCTTAATCCAATTTGAAGGCATCTAAGGAATCCTAGGTTTTCCTCTTAGACAAACCCATAATTAACTAAGTAAATTAACATCTTAAATTTATAGCTCTCACTTACTAAGTGTTGGTTAACCCAGTTTAAAGCTCTAGCCCTTAATCAATATCAGTTGCTTTAATGTCTGTTAATTAAGAAAGCATCTAATAGGTTATTGTTTGTATCTAATGGAGCCTATCTCTCAATCAAGTTTTATTATATAGCTTCAATCAAAGGGTGATCAATCTTATGAATACATTAAGTTCAACAACAACGAATGGATTGATATTAATGGCTTAAGTTTAATTGCAATTATTACATGGTTGAATTACTATAAGAACTCTAATAAGAACTTAGCTACTCATATTAATAATAAGAGACAAAGAAGAGGAATAAAAGAAATAAACATCATCATTAATCAAAATATAAATGAATAATAACCCACTTGATAGTAGAAGGTTGTTGTTCTTCAATCCTTGTTCCTCATTCTCCAAAAACCAATATGTTGACTTTAGCAATAATCAATCTTAATTTTGATGTTAACAAACTTAATTTTAAGCATTTAATTTGTTTGTTTAAGTGTGTATAAGTTAAGACTCCATTGGAAGTTAAAATGAAGTATGATTATATTGGGCTGATTCAATCTCTAAGATTCAATAAGGCTTTTGACATCCTTAGAGCTTTATAATGAGAAAGTTATCTTCTTCACATTTGAAATAGAAATCTTGAATTTTCTGAATTAGTCTTTCTTGTCAAAATCTAAGTTCATTTGGGTATGAAAATATTAAGTCAAAATCAACATATGCAGCTGCCATTTTAGATTACACAACTCATAGTATTCTAGACATATCTTAAGCTATAGAAGTCCAATTGAGGTGATTTGAAATGATATGGAAAGCTAAGTTAAATATCTATAACTTTTATGGAGAAATTGTGGAAAAATTCAAATTTCTCCAATAGAAAATCATGGCTTCAACTTGTGTATAGCTATTTAATAGTAGTATACATTTTAGATTGCATAGCTCTTAGTATTTTGGACATTTCTTGAGCTAAAAATGTCTAATTAAGGTTATTAAAATTGATATGAAAATCTAAGTCAAATATATACAATTTGATGAAGAAAGTTTGGGTAAATTTAAATGTCTTCAATATAAAATCATAGGTTCAACTTGTGTATAGTTGTCTAATAGTAGTCTGCATTTTAGATTGCATAGCTTTTAGTATTTTAGACATATCTTGAGCTATAGAAGTCTAATTAAGGTTATTAAAAATGATATAGATAGTTAAGTCAAATATCTACAACTTTTATGAAGAAAGAGTAGGAAAAATCGAACGTCTTTAGTAGCAAATTATGGTTTCAATCCATGCATAGTTGTTTGACAGCATCACCTTCAATATTTCAAAATTATAAATATTGAATTCAAAATATAGACATTGGACACATTATTTGCACTTAAAATAGCTATATTTTTTAATGTTTGTCTATATGAACACCTTAAGAGCTGAATGGAAGTTAAGAAACTTGTTATCATTAATTCTTTGTTAAGCTTTCAATTAAGCTCTCAAATTCTCTTAAACAATTCTTTGTTTGTATAACTCTTATGAGAGTTGGTTGTGTGTTAGGAATAAAATTTATCTTTATCTTAAATCTTGGGATAGATTAGAAGGGAAGTGAGATTTATCTCTAAAGGAATTGGTTTAACTGTTGTCTATTAAAACACTTGGGATTTGATTGTTTGAGTGAGCCTTGAAAACTTAAGTTGTAAGGTTATATGAGTGAGCCATAAAACTCTTGTGTAATCTTAATCTTATGAATAAATATGGGTGACTAAAAATCCTAACATAGGGATAAGTTAAGTAGAGACGTAGGATTATTATTGAATCCGAACTCCTTAAATTTTTGTGTTCTTCATTCTTCCTTCTCAACTTCCATTCAATTCTTATAGAGAATTATTTTAATTTCTCATTTTTATTTGATTGTCCTATTCATCCCCCCCCCCCTCTATGACTTTTTTCAATTGGTATTAGAGCTTGATTTCTAAGTACTTCATTGCTAGAATACAAGATCATAGGGAGTGAATCATAAAACGTCTCTTCTTTTAGACCATTCTTCGATGGTAATGACTATCCACATTGAAAATTCAAAATGGAATTATATATTAATTATGATTCCATCAAAATTTAGGACATTTTCCTAAGAGATTAGGAACCACCTACAACTATCATTGATGGTGTGGTAACTACTCTTGCAAAAAGCCAATGGAGTATTGATCAAAAGGAAGAAAATTACAAAAATAAAAAAGTTATGATTACTCTAGTCTCTTCAATGACAAGAGAAGAAGGAGGCAAGCTTCAACATTGTATGTTGGCCAAAGAAATGTGGGAGACCTTAGAAAACAACTATGAAGGCAACATTGAAGTAAGAGGCAATAAGGTTCAACTTCATATGTATGAATATGAACTCTTTAAAATGAAGCCTCATGAATTAATCACGGAGATGACAAACTGTCTCAATGCTCTCCTCATAACCTTTAAGAAACTTGGAAAACATTTCTTTAAGGAAGAGGTAAACAATGACATTTTATGAATCCTACCTAAGAAGGATTGAGAATCTCATGTTACTTCAATTGAGGCCACTCTATTAACCGATATACTCATTGGTAAGATTTTAACACATGAGCTCACTATCAAGCAAAGAGGTGAAGAACAAGAAGAGAAAAAAGAAAAGAAAAAGTGCATTACTCTAAAAGCTCTTCAAGAAGATAGAGAACAGGAAAACATCAAAGATTCTAGTGATTAAGATGGTGACATTATCATGCTCACTAGGAACTTCAAGAAGTTTTTAAAAAGAAAAACTTCTTAAGAGCAAGGGACTTCAACAAAAAGTTCGAAGGAGATGGAAAGAAGAAAACTAAGGAGGTTACTTGCTATGAATGCAAGAAACTAGGACATATTAAAAGTGAGTGTCCCAAACTCAAATTCAAGAACAAAGCAGCAAAAGATAAGAAGAAGGCATTCAAAGCTACTTGGAATGATTCCTCTGAATCTGAAGAGGAAGAGGAACAACAAGAAGTGACCAATCTTTGCTTTATGGCCCTTAAAAATGAAAATGAGGTACCATTTACTTCTTATTCTTCCTTTGATGATTGTGATAATTATTGTGCTGATGATGATGATGAGAGCTCTATTGTGAGCAAATTACTTGTTAAATGCAAAATCTTATTACCTAAAAAGAAACATTATAAGCATGAGTTAGGTAGCTTAAATAAAGAATTAGAAAATTAATTTTGCTAAACTTGTTGAATCAAATGAAAAACTTGTTAGTGATGCAAATTCTTCTAATTCTTTAGATGATCAACTTAAAAAAGCAAATGATGAAAATCATAAGCTTTCTAAGGAGGTTTTAGAATTAAAGAATTCCATTTCTAAATTTAAAAGAGGAAAAGAAACTTTAAATAGTCTTCTTGACTCTCAAAAATTTCATGGAGATACCCATGGAATTGGATATAAGAATGGAATGTCTTCATCATCTTCATCACATATTAATTTTGTAAAAGCTTCACATGATTCCACTCCTTCAACCTCCAAATCAAATGAGACTTAAGCTTTCAAAGCTAAAAGATCTCATGTGTTAAATAGCAAGGGAAAGTCTCATAAGATTTATCCTTCATTAATATAAAGAAGTAAGGCTCAAACTAGAGCATATAAACCCAAGCATACTTATATGTACATTAGACACAATTATAATAGGCATGCTACACAATACAATCCACATAAACATGTTACATAAAATTATCGAAATACACATCACCATTGTTAATGCATGTCTTACTTAATGACACAAAATAATAGGAGATAAACACAATACCAAAGGCATGTTGCACACACTAGGAAAGCATTTCATCCTAGGAGGAATAAATTCAAAAATATTGTATGTTCTTATTGCATGATCAAAGGACATACTAACAATGTGTGCTTATATAGAAGACTATATATGAATTTACTTCCTACAGATTATCTTGAAACTAACCAACCTAGACTAAGAAAGGTTTGGGTCCAAAAGAACACTTAAATTATTTTATATATATGTGCCTAAAATCCATAAAAATAAAAAGCAAGTGGTATCTTGATAGCGGATGTTCAAGGCATATGACGAGAGACAAAGAGCAATTTAACAAACTTAAAACTAAGGATGGAGGACACATTACTTTTGGAGATAATGCAAAAGGAAAAATTATTGGCATTGGAGAAATAGGTAATCCTCAATCCTTATTTATACATCATGTGTTGTTTGTTGATGGTCTTAAACATAATTTGCTTAGTATAAGTTAATATGTGATATGAGAAATAAAGTAACTTTCTCTCCTAAAAATTGCTTTGTTAGTAGTCTTGATGAAAATAAAATTATTTTTAGTGGTGAGAGAGTAGACAATGTTTATGTCATTGATTTGAATAAAATTGATAACAAAGATATAAAATGCTTAGTGTATATCTCCTCTGACACATGGACATGACATAGAAGGTTAGGACATGAAAATTTTGAGCTTTTAAATGATCTTTATAAACATGAACTTGTGATTGGTTTACCTAAGCTTGAATTCACTAAGGATAAAACCTTATGATGCTTGCTAAAAGGGAAAAAAATCCAAGTCCTTATTTAAGTTAAAAAATGTAGTGTCCACCTTTCTTGAACTTATACATATGGATTTATTTAAACCAACTAGAGTTGCTAGTCTTAGTGGAATGCACTGAGCATATGTCTTGGTTAATAATTACTCTATATTACATATGTATGTTTCCTTACTTATAAGAATGATGCATTTAAAGCTTTCAAAAAGTTTGCAAAAAGAGTTCAAAAAGAAGAAGGCTTTTATATTTCTCCTATTAGAAGTGATCGTGGAACCGAATTTAAAAATGAATTTTTTAAAAACTATTGTAATGAAAATGGTATTTCTCATACATTTTCATTTCCTAGAACTCCTCAACAAAATGGGGTAATTGAAAAAAAAAATAGAACTCTTGTGGAAATGGCTAGAATAATGTTTTATAAGTATAATTTGCCTCTATACTTTTGGGCGAAAGTTGTTAACACATCTTGTTATATTTCAAACTAAGTTTTCAAAAGACCAATTTTAAATAAAACATCTTATGAGCTATGGAACAATAGAAAACCTAAAATCTTATATATAAGAGTATTTAGATGCAAGTGCTTTATATTGAACACCAAGGACAATCTTAGGAAATTTGATTCTAAAGCCGATAAAGGAATTTTCCTAGGATATTTGATTCTAAAGCCGATAAAGGAATTTTCCTAGGATATTCTATTTCTAGTAAAGCATTTGGGGTCTTTAATAAGAGAACTATGGTAGTTGAAGAGTTAATGCATGTGGTATTTGATGAATCACACTCACTTAATCCTAGAAAGGATATTTATAATGTTGATAATCTTGTAGGTGACAATGAGATTGTGAAAACATAAGAAGAAAATGCTAGTAAGCCTTTAGAACTTGAAGATCTAAGCAAAGAAGAAAATAAGGAGACATCTCAACCTACCTTGAAGGACGAACTTTCAAAGGATTGGCAATTTAAGAAAGCTCACCCTCAAGACCTTATTATAGGCGAGACTACAAAAAGGGTAACTACTAGATCTTAATTAAAGTCTATTGTTAATTTAGCCTTCATTTCTCAAATTGAACCCAAAAATATTGATCATGCTTTATGTGATGAATTTTGGGTCCTTGCTATACAAGAAGAGTTAAATTAATTTGAGAGAAATAAGATTTAGACCTGGTTCCTAGATAAAAAAATCATCCTATTTTAAGCACTAAATGGATGTTTACAAATAAGATGAATAAATAAGGTGTCATAACTAGGAACAAAGCTAGACTAGTAACTAAAGGTTATAATTAAGAGGAAGGCATTGATTATGATAAAACCTTTGCCTCTGTTGCAAGATTAGAAGCTATTAGGATGCTACTTGCATTTGCACCATTCATGGATTTTAAACTTATGTTCAAAGTGCATTTTTAAATGGTTTTATTAAAGAAGAGGTGTATGTTGAACAACCTCCAGGTTTTGAAAGCTTTGATTTTTCAAATCATGTATTCAAACTTTCTAAAGCATTATATGGATTGAAACAAGCTCCTAGAGCTTGGTATGAAAGATTGAGCAACTTCTTATTAGAGAAAGGTTCCAAATCATGTATTCAAACTTTTTAAAGTATTATATGGATTGAAACAAGCTCCTAGAGCTTGGTATGAAAAATTGAGCAACTTCTTATTAGAGAAAGGTTTCTTTACAAGAAAAGTTGATATAACTCTTTTTATAAAAAAATCCAAACATAATTTATTAATTGTTCAAATATATGTTAATGACATTATATTCGGTGCTACTAACCATTTCTTGTGTGAGGAATTCTCTAATTTATTGCAAAGAGAATTTGAGATGAGTATGATGGGTGAACTTAAATTCTTTTTTGGACTATAAATCAAACAATACAAAAATGGGATTTTCATAAAACCAAGTATGTAAGAGAAGTTCTCAAGAAATTTGGCATGGATGGAGCTAAGATAAGTAAAACTCTAATTAGCACCACAATCATACTTAACAAAGATGAGAATGGTAAATCAGTTAATGAAAAGGGATTTAAAGGTATGATCAGATCCTTTCTTTATTTAACTGCTAGTAGACCCAATATTATGTTTGCTACTCGCTTGTCTATTAGATTTCAATCTAGTCCTAGAGAGTCTCATTTGAATGCTATCAAAAGAATTTTTAAATATCTTTATGGTACAATACATTTAGGACTTTGGTATCCTAGGAGTTCATGCTTTGACTTGTTTAGTTATTCTGATGCGGACTTTACCGGTAGTTTACTAATTAGAAAAAGCACTTCCAAAACTTATCAATTTTTAGAACAATGTTTAGTTTCTTAGTTTAGCAAGAAACAAGTTTCAGTTGCCTTGTCCACTAGTGAAGCTGACTATATTGTAGCAAGTCTTTATTGTTCACAAGTTTTATGGCAAAAATAATAGTTGTTAGACTATGGTGTAAAACTTAATCACATTCCAATCAAATATGACAATACAAGTGTTATCAACCTTAGCAAAAATCCCATTCAGCATTCTAGAACTAAGAATATAGACATTATACATCATTTCTTGCGTGATCATGTTCAAATTGGTGATATCTCACTTGAATTTATTGATACAAATAATCAACTTGCAGATATCTTCACCAAATCTCTCAATGAAGAGAAATTAAATTTCATTAAGCATGAACTTGACATGATTGATGGTTCTCGTTTATCTTGATGTTATATTTAATTGATGGTTGAACTGTTTTCATGTGAAATCATATTGTGCTTATTGATTACTTTGATTGATAAATATTTTGATTTTGATTTTAAAATTTTTTTAGTCGTCAGCTTATATTTGGTTTATCTTTTTAAATTTCCTTTTGCATTTTGTCAAAGGAGGAGAAATTATTTGAGTTTGCATGTGTACTTAGTTAATTTTTTTTAACATGTGTATTTTTTAAAAATTTTAAAACTCCCTTAAAAAATGAGTTTATGTTAGTGACATATTATATTTTTGTTTAATACAGAGGGAGAAAATTTGTTTAAATTTTTGCATGCATATTAACACTGTAAGTATGACTAATTTTGTCATACATCATATGTGACAAAAGGCTTTGTTTATGTATGACATAAATTTTATAAAAATTTTATGTATCTTTGTTTTTATATCTCTCTTTTCTTTTTGCTTTTGACAAAGGGGGAGAAATATATTTGAGTTTGTTATTTGTTACTATACATGTGTATAATATTTTATTATTGTGTTTATACATGCATAAGGATAAGGCATGAATATCTTCTTAGGAATTGTTTTGATCTTTGATAAGGCATGAATATTTTTACAAAGATTTAGTGTATCTTTGCATTGTTCCCATAGGAATTTTGGTCCCTTTAGGTTCATTTCCCCTTATATCTCTCTCTTTTCCTTTTGCCTTTGTACAAAGAGAGGAAAATATGTCATGAATAATTTGTGTTTACTTTTTTTATATGTTAAATTCTACATGATTGATTAGCTAGCTAAGTTCTATATGATCATATGATAATTAAGCACGTCTAGCATCAACATTATTGTTATGTGTACTATTTTTGTGATGCATTTTAGTGGCACTATATGCATATATGTTTGAAATTATTTTCTCATATTACCTAACATTTATTTAAATGGTCATGTTATCATATTTTATATTTTTAATACATTTATCATAAGAATGCCATATTTTTATCTCTCTTGCTATAATTTATGTTGCTTTTAATTTTTTTTTTTGTCAAGAGGAATAATCTATAAATTTATATTTTGTATCATTACCATATTCATAGGGGGAGAAATAAAGAAATGTATTTTCTTTCATTTGGTATCAGTATTATCACAAATATTATCACACACTTTACTTTGTAATATTTTTTATTAAACTCAAAATAAGTTTATCAAAATCAAAAAGAGAGAGATTGTTAACCCTAGAAATAATCAATCTTAATTTTGATCTTAAAAAACTTAATTTTAAGTATTTAATTTTTTTTTTAAGTGTGTATAAGTTAGGACTCCATTGGAAGTTAAAATGAAGTATGATTATCTTGAGCTGATTCAACCTTTGAGATTCAAGAAGGCTTTTGACATCCTTATAGCTTTATAATGAGAAAGTTATCTTCTTCACATTTGAAATAGACATCTTGAGCTTTTTTGAATTAGGCTTACTTGTCAAAATCCAAGTTCATTTGGATATGCAAATATTAAGTTGAAATCAATGTATGTAGCTGCCATTTTATATTACATAACTCTTAGTATTTTAGACATTTCTTGAGCTATAGAAGCCTAATTGAGGTGATTCAAAATAATATGAAAAGATATGTTAAATATATATAACTTTTATGAAGAAAGTGTGGGCAAATTCAAATGTATCCGATAGAATATCATGGCTTTAACTTGTGCATAGTTGTTTAATAGTAATCTACATTTTAGATTGCATAGCTCTTAGTATTTTGGATATATCTTGAGCTATAGAAGCCCAATTGAGGTGATTCAAAATGATATGGAAAGATAAGTTAAATATATACAACTTTTTTAAAGAAAGTATAGGAAAATTCAAATGTCTCTAATATAAAATCACCGGTTTAACTTGTGTATAGCTGTCTGACAGTAGTCTACATTTTAGATTGTATAAATCTTAGTATTTTAGACATATCTTGAGCTACAGAAGTCCAATTGAGATGATTCAAATTTATATGGAAATAAAAGTAAAATATCTACAACTTTTATGAAGAAAGTATGGGCAAAATCGAACGTCTTTAGTAGCAAATTATGGTTTCAATCCATACATAGCTGTTTGACAACATCACCTTTAATAATTCAAAATTATAAACATTGAATTCAAAATATAGACATTGAACACATTATTTGAACCTAAAATAGCTATATATTTTAGTGTTTGTCTATACGAACACCTCAAGAGCTGAATGGAAGTTAAGAAACTTATTATCATTCATTCTTTCTTAAGCTTTCAATTAAGCTCTCAAATTCTCTTAAACAATTCTTTGTTTGTATAACTCTTATGAGAGTTGGTTGTGTGTTAGGAATAGAATTTGTCTTTATCTTAAATCTTAGGATAGATTAGAAGGGAAGTGAGATTTATCTCTAAAGGAATTGGTTTAAGTGTTGTCCATTAAAACACTTAGGATTTGATTTTTTAAGTGAGCCTTGAAAACTCAAGTTATAAGGTTGTAAGAGTGAGCGATAAAATTCTTGTGTCATCTCAAGCTTGTGAATAAGATTATGAGTGATTGAAAATCCTAACTTAGGGATAAGTTAGGTGGATACGTAGGATTATTGTTGAATCCAAACTCTTTAAATTTTTGTGTTCTTCATTCTTCCTTCTCAACTTCCATTCAATTCTTGCAAAGAATTATTTTAATTTCTCATTTTTATTTAATAGTCCTATTCACCCTCCCTATATGACTCTTTTCAATATAAACAAGCACGAGTCTTTTTGATGATAAAAAGCAAGATAAAAAATTGTAAAAAATGTGGAATAAGAAAAATGTAATTCCCCTCTTTTGTTCCTAGAGGCCACACTTACATAAAACTGTAACCTCTAGCCTCTTCATATGTTTCCTTTTAAAAAAATCCATTAAATCCCCCTTTATAGTGCTTTAAAATTCAAATTTCAAAAAGTTGCCAACAGGGCACACAACCATGCGTGCTTAAGCACACGATCGTGTGCCTATCTTCATAAGAATTTAGTAATCAGGCAAGGTCGTGCGCATAGCTGTGTGTCCGACCTTTAATCAGGCATGGCCTTATGTAAAAATGCACACGGCCATGCGTCTCTTCTAAGCCTCAAACTTGCTAGATTTTGCTTGGAATGCTCCTTAGACACTTCTATAGCCTTCATAAGCCTTATGCCTCATTTCATCACTATCCTTTGAACACCTAAATGCATAAAAACAACCAAAAGTAAAATAAAATATTAGAAATGAATACAAACTCAAGTCATGCAACACAAATACATAAACTAATGAAAAACTTAACAAACGATTACAAATACAACTAGAATGACACTTAATTCTAACACATTAAATGCTCAAAATAATACATTTCTTACACTCATCAATAATACATTTAAAGTAAGTAAAACTTTATAAATAATAAAAAAAAAAAGAAGTAGGTGATAACTTGTTTAGGAGCCCTTTGAATCTTGCACACATAAGTCCACCAAAGAATTAAGGTGAATGAGTATGGAGATTCCCATAAACACTCCAATACTTAAAATTAGTGAGGATCTTGAGAGGAAGAGATCACTACAAGAAAAACAATTTATAGTGATGACATTTAGTGAGAGTATGAAAAATTTATCATTGAAAGATCAAATTTTACTCATTTAATGATGGTATAAAATTTTCCTCATTAAAGACATACTTTCTAATGATACTTGGTTATAATTGATGTGTTAGCCCATCATTATTGGCTTAAAAACATGACTTTTTAATGATTAATTTTATTTAGCCATTAATGATCTTAAACCTATCATTATTGGATTAAATAATTTATGCCAAAAGTTTCCCTACCATGCCCAAAGTTTCCCACCAAACTCAAAAAAATTTTATTTTATTTTATTTATTTATTTGTTATCTTTTTTGAGAGAATTTATTTATTTGTTATTTTTTGGCCAAAAACTTTGATAAAAATAAAAATAGTATAATTGATGGTTTTTAAATTTTAAAATAGTGTAAAACTACGTAGTCGATAGTTCTAGTACAAAACTATATGGTTTTGAATAAAAATTATGTTTTTTGTTTTTTTAAATGAATTATGTTTTTTTTATTTAGAATGCATTTATGGTTACATTAATTTTACATAATAAATTTCATTTCATTTCATTTATCGATGAATTCATTCTTTGCCCTATCTCACCGCCACTATCACCCCTCATTTCACATAATTCTCATCGTTTATCATCTTCTTCTTCTACTTTTGTGTCATGGTTCACCGTTAACTATTAATCATCAATCGATTTCTTCTTCTTTTCTTTGCTCTGATTAGATCATTTTCTTGAATTCATTCGATTTCTCTTTTTTTTTTGTTAGATCAATCGGACGATCATGAACGTGTTCAGGTTCTGGTAATTTTTCCTCTTACGATTATTTCAGTGAAATTAGGGATTTTTTCTGCTTAATTATTGTTTAAATTTGGGTTCAACGGACTCCTATTCAAGACTCTGTGTGTGTGTGTATGTGAATTGTAGGACCTAGCAGTACCTCTTCTAGTAGCTTTGGTTTGCAGCGTCCTCAATCTCCTTCTCATGTTTCGCCTGCTGAAGCTGCTGGTTTCATTTCCCTTTTGAAGGATAAAGGTCAGTTTATTGATTTTTTAAATTCTTCCGCTTTGCTTTTTGTTCTTGTTGCTGTATAATGTTTATATATCTACAGCTTGTTCCTATAGCTTTTTTTATAAGGAAAAATAGTTTTTTTTTTTATTACATTATTAGATATCGTGGGTACATTTATGCTTTCTTATTCTTCGAAATGTTGCTGGTATTGATGAATTGTGGATGCTAGTGTCTGACAAGGATGCTTACCATTAATTTTAGCTCTTTTCAAGATCGCTATTAGTGATATAGGAACTTCCCTTAACTGTATCTAATATTGAATGCTTTAAAGAATCTATAATGAATGCACTGGATTTCAAAGTTTCTCCCTTTTTCTTTGACTGTTTTAATTATTATGCAGTGCTGGAGTTCTTAATGTGGAAGCAAATTATCAACGGAAAGGACAAGGTTCCAATTTTGTTAATCTCTTAGAAAACCAATTATTTGCGGAAGCTACTTCGTAGGTATGCTATTTTAGCAATTATTTCATTATTTAGATTGATTCCTAGAGTTATGTTGTTCAGTTTATTGGCTTGATCAGCAGCTTAAATCCACAAGCCATAGCTTTTTTTTTTTGTGCTGCTACGTTTTAGATGAATTTAGTAGCCATTAAAAAGAGTTATCGTTTGAATTACAATTTGATTATGTCTAACGGCCACTAATATAGCATTTAATCAAAATTATCTTTTGGCATAATACATTTACTAGCATGAGGTAAAAGATTGGTCCACTAAATGTAATTATCAAATATGTTTCACTTTAATTCTTGTTCAGTTGAAGTTTCCTGGAATTGCATGTCAGTCTTTTAATTTTTCCAAATCTTGTCTAGGAGGAATATATGAATCTAGATGTGTTGAAACAATAGTTGTAAAAGTTAATCCAAAGGGAGATGATTGGCCTCAACTGCAGTCAACAAATGTCAAGCTACACTGTCCCTATTTGTGAAGTGATGCCAACTTTGGGTTTGTCTCATGATTATAATTTAGATGCAGTATATTCTTCTTCTAATCACTTAGACTATAACATTTCTGAGTTTAACCTAATGGTGGCAAACATAAGTTAATTTGGCTTTCAAAAATGTGATCAATTGAACCCCTTCAATGGCTTATTGCTTAACTTTTTTTTCTACTTTGATTTCTCATTACAATTTCTTAATCTTGTCCATAGGATTACTTTATAGCCAGAAGAAGCATGAAATTGAGAGCATTCACACTGATTCACACATGAGGCAGATTTTTAGTGACACACTTCTTTCTCATAGAAGAAGCTTTATCATTACTGCATTTTCTGAGAGAGTTCTACCATTACTACAAGCTCCAATGGAGATGACTTTTTTGAGGTTGGAGCTTTTGACGGTGGACCATTCTTTTCCAAGCAAGACTATCAATATGGTTCTGAGGTGGCATCTGAAGATTGTTTTCAACAATAATTTCTTAATCAGGGTATATGCATTGGAATTCAAATATTGACTAGATTCTTCAGATTTTTCATTCATTGTGATATTTTATTTATCCTTTTCAGCTAATCTAGCTTTTTGCATTTCAATGATAATTAACAAGTATCTAAGTTACAATTTTGAGTAACTGGCAATCGATTGAAAGTACATGTTTTGTAAATGGTGGAACTTAATTTTATGTATTTATCAATTTAGTTTTTTCCATGAGTTTTTATATTCTAATTTTTTTATGTTCCCTCTTTGTGACTTTGCTTTGCCAAAAACTGTGGATAATTTTGATTTGTAAGCACCAAATTATTTCCAGATAATGAATAGTTGCCTATCTGACCTTAAAATTAGTTCAAGTAAGCTGCTGCTGCATTTTTTTTCCTTTGGTTTATGGTTTTGAAAGAAAATTTGTGCTGTTATTTGTTCAATTGATGTTGTTTTAATTGAATTTTTAGAAATCAATTTTGTTTAGTTAGTGCTTAGCGGTGGACATCATGCATAAGTGCATGAATTTTGGTGGAATGCAGTGCTTTGATTGGACCATGTAGAACAACTCCATGTGAAGAAAGTTCTCTTCATAGTGAAGAAAATTATTAGGCTTAATGTATATTATTTGATTGGACCATAAATAGAGGCATGGCCTCATTTGTAGAAATATCGTTGTGTAGACTATTTAAAGAGTGTGTGTAGTCTCTCTTTAAAAAGTGTGTGAGCATGGGACTTTGAATTGGGTGTGGGCAATACATGTGCTTGAGAGTGCATGGAAAATTTGTAGTGGGATGTGGGTTTAAGATACATGGCTAAATAAAAAATATATTAATTTACTTACGTTACATAGGCAATACATGTTTAAAGAGTGTGTCGTCTCTCTTAACCAGAAATACTGCATTATGTTAGTGATATGTATTAGGTCAATCATATATAATTATGTTTTAATTTTATCATTTTATTAATAAATATGCATTTTCATTATCATTTTATGTGATGATAATTATTTGAATAGTCAATTCTTTCTAAGGTAATTAAGTATGTAATTTGATAGTAAAACCTTTAAAGTAAATATGAGTTCTATTCAAATTAACTCTAGTTATAATAATGTATTAAGGTTAGTATGGTGTTGACTGATTATTATATTTTATTAATCATGAATATGAGATATAAAGTTGACTCATAGGTACTTATTTGAGAAATAATGTACTGGATTGATCAATCATGAGAATATTATATACATGACTGTCATAAGTAATTCTCATCATAGTAATATTGATTAATCCTTTGACCTTGAAATTGCTATAAATTTTTACATAATTATTTTTGTATTTTGATACAATCTAATATTGTCTTTAATAGGATGATAAAATAAATTGTTGGATATCAAATGGGTTATGTGAGGAATGTGAGTGATTGAGAAGGAATTTGTCCCTCATTTAATTTGAATAAAATATTTATGGGTTTCTTGATAAGATAGATTGAGAAAAATGTATGATCATGTTAAAATGAATTGATAAAGAGTTATCATTTCAGTTTACTTAGAGTTAAGAAATAATATGATTGAATTATATAAGGATGATTGAAACTGTGCTTATATTTAATCAAGACATTATGTGACAAAGAAATTACAACATTTATTACAAATTAGGTTATGTCAGATTATCGACTTTTACATGACGTGAATAGTTACAATGCCTTACTAAAGGCCATTTATGATTTGTAGGTCTAAATAGGGATTTTAGGCTTATTGTTAACATCATGTGAATCTACAGGATTATACATTTAGAACAGGTTCAAAATGAATATAGGTTTACTAAGTCCAATAAAACTATATATATAAGGTAATGGTTATCTTAAATAATTAGAAAATTATTTTTTATTTGATATTTGAATAAAATCAAAATTGAAATAAATGGAATATACCAAAAACGTTTTGGTTAATAAGGAAATTATCAAAATTCATTTTGGTAAGTGAAATTCTAATTGAGAAGTCTATAAATATAATATATTCTTTAGGGTTTCACATACCTTATTTTATTTCTGCCACCTTAATTCATTTTTCTCTCCCCATTAAGAAAAACAAAATACAGAGTTTTTGTTTCTTGAGTTGTGAGACAATTGAAAGGTGTTAGCACACATTGCACATTTGTTTTTCAAAGGGCTATTCATGTGGATACTTGTGGAAGGCATATTCTTTTAGAGACAGTAAGGTGTCACCAGTGTGAACTTTCTTTCAACCTTCCATTATACTTGCCTGATTTTCATTTGTGGTAAGGTTTTGAAAACCTTAATAAAATCAATTAATCAAATTGCAAGGATCCTAGTTTGGATTTGTGATTAGATTTTTCAATTTTCTACTACGTGTTGAATTATGTAACCCAACACATCAAGTCTTAGTTTTGCTTCTTGGTATATCCTTAATGTCATTACATAATTTTTATTAATATTTTGTCAATTAGATAGATAAATTCAATAACTTGCTATAGTTTTATTAGCATTTTAACTTTTGTATTTATTATTTCTTATTAATCTTAAAGGCTAATATATACATTTTGTTTTATTTTTTGTAGGTTACTTGTGACAAAAAAAATTGACAAGGAAAATATTAACTAAGCATTTATTTTGGTTGTTGATTGATAGCACATCATCCTTGTATGTGAAACTTTATTAATGTTAGGCAATAGAAAGTTAAAGATGAAACTTTGATAATATTTCATATTTTGACATCCATGTATCTATAGAACTCATAAACTTTCTATGGATACTTAAACCAATACAACTCTTGTAATAAGAAGTATGTATTTCAATTGAAGGAACTCATATTTTGACCTCACCAGGGGCGCTGCCGCTTTAGACCTCATAAGGGGTGTTGCGCCTTAACCCTATACGGATTTGTCACACAATTTTTTTTTGAACATAATAATTAAATTAATGTGGAAATTGAATTATTATGCAATATGTGTTTATTGTTAAATGCACGGTGCATATCATGGCCCTTAGACCAATATGATTGGATTTTATTATTTATTTATTTTATATGGTTGTAATTTTTAAATACGACTTGCGAGTCATTTTTATTTGTTGTAATTATTTCATTTTATTAGATAGTAATAGAATCGTCTTAACTATAACAAGTTATGTAAATCAAGTCCCAAGGTGAAAATTCAAACCTAAGGCCTAGGATGGAGATCCAAGGTGAGAGCCCAACAAGCAGGTCCATGGGAAGATGGAGATCCAAATTCAACGCTCAATTTTATTTTTGTAATATTACCTATGTTTAACCTTTGATCTTCATATTGGCTTATGAACATCAATTTAGATATAGGCCATGCTATGTCATGTTTATTTTATTGTGTTAGTATATTATGCATGTGATGCAATATAACAATAACTAAATAAGATAAAAATTAATTAAACCCTCATTTAATATTAAGTCATTAAAATGCCTCTCATTGATAAACACTTATCAAAATTTGGATTGCTACGTATAGGATATGCCAAAGCATTATGAATAATGCCATCTAAATAAGATAAAATAAGATGGATAATGGTGATATCCATATGTTTGAGTTGGTTAGACTTATCTAGGTTATTAAAATAGTTTTAGACCTAGGGCATTTGATAGGATATACTAGTACATGTGATGTCAATTTCCTATACTTATCCAAGAATTACATAGATGTAATTGGTAAAGTGTTACCTACCTATATAGCCACACTTTAAGTGATAAGCCAAAGCTTACTTGAAGTAGGGTGAAATATGGATTTTGGCTCACTAAGAAATTTCAATTATTGAAATAATTTTAAGGGTTTTATAATTTATGAAAATTTAGTGGGAGTTTTCTTATGTCTCCTTCTTAATAAAACTAAATGTACTATATATATATATATACACACACACATTGCACCTACCATGTCACTGCAATCGATCCATGAGAAGGATAAGTTAAATGGGATTAACTTTCTTGATTGGTATAGAAACCTAAGAATTGTTCTTAGACAAGAAAGAAAGGAACATATCCTTAGTTAACCCATCCTGGAGGAACTAGTTGCTAATGCTCTTGGAGCACAAAAGGATTTAGTGGATGTCACTTGTCTCATGCTTGGATGCATGAAGTCTGAGCTTCAAAAGTAGTTGATGGAAATGGAGGCTTATACTATGATAGGCCATTTTAAGGAAATGTTCCGAGAGAAAGCTAAAATCGAAAGGTTCAATACCATCAGGGCATTACTCTCCTGTAAGTTGACTACTAGTGACTCTGTCAGTCCTCATGTTCTTAAGATGAAGGGTCATCTTGAACACTTGGACAAACTTGGTCTCGAGATTGAATAAGAATTGGTTGTTGATATCAATCTCTAATCTTTGCTTGAAGCTTATGATAGTTTCATCATGAATTTCAATATGCATAGTATGGACAAAATTATTTCAGAGTTGCATGGGATGCTTAAAATTACTGAAAAAAATATCAAAATTCCGTCAAGGATGTTTTAATGGTTAATAAGGGAAAGAGTATGAAAAAGGTTAGAAAGGGCAAGTGTAAGGCTCCCAAAGGCATTCAGAAGACAAAGCCAAAGCCCAAGCTCAAGTCCAAAGTTGAACCCCAAGCAAAGCCACCAAAGGAATGAATATGCTTTTTCTCCAATGAGCCAAGTCATTAGAAAAGAAATTGCAAGCTATATTTGAATGACCTGAATAAGAATAAGGCTAGTATGACTATCTCTTCAGGTATTTATGTTATAGAAATTAATTTATCCACCTCTGATTCTTGGGTGTTAGATACTAGATTAGGATCTCACATTTATACTAATGTACAGGGTCCAAAAAGGAGTATATCATTGGCTAAAAGTGAAGTGGACCTATGAGTTGGCAATGGAGAAAGAGTTGTTGCTTTAGCTGTAGGGACTTATGAGTTAACTTTGCCTAGTGGACTTATTTTAAATTTGAAAAATTGTTATTATGTGCCTACTATGTGTAGGAATATTATTTTTATTTCTTATTTGGACAAGAAAGGTTTTGAATTTATTATTAGGAACAATAAATGCAATATTTATCATGACAACATTTTCTACGGATTTGCTCCACGCACTAGTGGTCTTTATATTTTAAATGTTGAGGACACTAATGAAATGTCAATCTATAACATTGATACAAAGAAGTTTAAATCTAATAATTTAAACACTACCTATATGTGGCGTTGTCATTTAGGCTACATAAATGAGAAACACATTTCAAAGCTTTACTAAAATGGGCTTTTGAATTCATTTGAATATGAATCATTTGAAACATGTGAATCTTGTTTACTAGGAAAAATGACTAAAATGCCTTTTACTAGAAAAGGTGAGAGAACTAATGACTTATTAGGCCTTATACATTCAAATGTATGTGGACCATTAAGCTCAACTACTAGAGGAGGTTTCCATTACTTCATCACTTTCACAGATGATTTCAGTAGATATGACTATGTCTATATAATGAAATATAAATTTCAATCTTTTAAAAAGTTCAAAGTTTTTAAGAATGAAGTACAAAATCAATTCAGTAAAAATATTAGAACATTGAGATTTGATCGAGGTGGTGAATATTTAAACCAAGAATTTATATATCATCGTAAAGATTGTGGGATTAGTTCACAATTAACTCCTCTAAGTACACCCTAATGGAATGGTGTGTCTGAATGGAGAAATGAAACTTTATTGGATATGGTTTGATAAATGATGAGTCAGCCTGATCTTCTAATCTCTTTTTTGGGATATGCTTTAGAAATTGTTGCGTTCATTTTGAATACGGTTCCATTAAAGGCAGTTGAAAAGACACCATATGAGATGTGGGCTGGAAAAACTCCTAGTTTTTCTTTCCTTAAGATTTGGGGATATGAAGCTTATGTGAAGTGTCAAATCTTAAATAAACTAGCACTCAAATCTAACAAATGATTTTTTGTGGGATATCCTAAAGAAACTAAAGGATATTACTTCTATAATGCTTCTGAGAGCAAAATGTTTGTTGCTCAGAATGGTGTATTTTTGGAAAGAGAATTTATTTCTAAAGGAACTAGTGGGAGCACAGTGCAACTTGAAGAAACTCAAGACCCACAAAATAGCATTATACTAAGTATAGAACCGTAGCTGGATTAACAAGTAACTATTGAACCTATACAAGTACCAGAAGGCCTAAGGAGGTCTGGTAAGGCACGTCAAATCCTTATGAGATATGGATTTCTCATAACTGATGATAATGATGTATTGATCATGGATCAAAATGAGCCCACATCCTATCAAGAGGCCATAAATAGTCCCGACTTTGAGAAATGGCTAGAAGCCATGAAATCAGAAATGCAATCCATGTATAATAATCAAGTGACCTTGATTGACCCAACCGATGGCTTAAAAACTATTAGATGCAAATAGGTTTTTAAAAAGAAAACATACATGGATGGTAATGTGCATACCTTTAAGGCAAGATTGGTTATAAAAGGTTTTAAACAAACATATGGTATAGATTATGATGAAAACTTTTCACTAGTTACTAAGCTAAAATCTATTCGAATTCTCCTTGCTGTAGCTATATACTATGATTATGAGATATGGCAAATGGATGTCAAAATATCATTTCTTAATGGAAACTTACTTGAGGATGTGTACATGACATAGCCAGAGGGTTTTGTCAACCCTAAGAATTCTGGAAAGGTATGCAAGCTTTAAAGGTCCATTTATGCACTAAAGCAAGAATCTCAGAGTTGGAATCTTTGTTTTGATGAAGCACTCAAAGAGTTTGGTTTCATTAAGAATGAAGATGAACCTTGTGTCTACAAGAAGGTTAGTAGGAGCGCAACTGTGTTTTTAGTGTTATATGTTAATGATATACTACTTATTGAAAATGATATCCCTATTTTACAAAATCTTAAATCATGGCTAGAGAATTGTTTCTCAATGAAAGACTTGGGTGAAGCTGCTTATATATTAGGCATTAAGATCCATAAAGATAAATCTAAAAGGCTTATTGGCCTAAATCAGAGCACTTACATTAATAAGGTATTGAATAGGTTTAGTATGCAAGACTCTAAGAGAGTATTCTTGCCAATGTCACATGGCATTTATCTCAATAAGACTCAGTGTCCTATGATACAAAATGAGTGAGACTGCATGAGTAAGATTCCATATGCTTCTATTATTGGATCTATCATGTATGAAATATTATGTAATCGACCTGATGTTTCATATGCATTAAGCACAATAAGCAAATACCAGTTAAACCCAAGTGAAAATCACTGGACAACAGTTAAAAATATCCTTAAGTACTTGAGAAGAACTAAGGATGCATTTTTACTGTATGGTGGTAAGGAAGATGAGCTGGTTGTAAATGGTTACACAGATGCCAACTTCCAAACTGACAAGGATGATTTTCAATCAGAGTCATGTTATGTGTTTTGTTTGAATGGAAGCACATTAAGCTAGAGGAGTTCTAAGAAAGACACCATTGATGATTCTACAATAGAAGCTGAGTATATAGCTACCTTAGAAGCAACTAAGGAAGTTGTTTAGATTAAGAAGTTCATGATTGGACTAGGTGTTATTCCTAGTATATCAGATCTAGTAAACTTGTATTGTGACAATAATGGATCTATAGCTCAAGCTAAGGAGCCCATATCACATCAGAGATTCAAACACATACTCAGGCATTATCATCTCATTTGAGAAATCATTGAGAGAAGATACGTTAAGTACTTACAAATGATAATGTTATTTATCCATTGACTAAACCTCTTCCACAACCTAAGCATAAGAGTCATACTAGGTCTATGGGTATTAGTTTTAATATAGATTGGGCCTAGTGCAAGTGGAAGATTGTTAGTGATATGTACTAGGTCAATCATGCATGACCTTGTTTTGACTTTATCATTTTATTAATAAAGAGGCATTTTCATTATCATTTTATGTTATGATAATTACTTTAATAGTCAATTCTTCCTAAGGTCATCAAGTATATGACTTAATTATAAAACCCTTAGATTAAATATGAGTTCTATTCAAATTATCCCTAGCCATAATAATGTATTAAGGCTAGTACAGTGTTGATTGATGATTATGTTTTACTAATCATGAATATAAGATATTAAGTCAACTTATAGGTATTTATTTAAGAAATAATGTACTAAATTGACCTATCATGAGAATACTACATAGATGACTGTCATAAGTAATTCTCATCATAGTAATATAGATTAGTCCTTTGATAGATTAGTCCTTTGACCTTGAAATCACTATGGATTTCTACATAACTATTTTGTATTTTGACATAATTTAACATTATCTTTAACAGGATGATAAAATAGATTATTGTTAGATATAAAATGAGTTATATAAGGAATGTGAGTGATTGAGAAGGAATTTTTCCCTCATTTAATCTGAGTAGGATATCTATAAGCCCTTTGATAAGATAGACTGAGGAAAATACATGGCCATGCTAAAGTGAATTAATAAAGAGTTATCATTCTTAGTCTACTTGGTATCAAGAAATAATATGATTGAATTATATAAGGATGACTGAAACTATACCTTATATTCAATCAAGAGAATATGTGATAAAGGGATTACAATATTTATTATAAATTAGGTTATGTCGAATTATCAATCTTTATATAACTTAGGTAGTCATTATGCCTTGCTAGATGCCACTTATGATTTATAAGCATAAATAGGGATTTTAGGCCCACTGCTAACGTTATGTGAACCTATAGGGTCACACACTTGGAACAGGCCCAAAACGAATATGGGTTTACCAAGCCTAATAAAAATTTGTGAAAGCAAATAAATAATTCGTGTGTGTGTGTGTGTGTATATATATATATATATATATATATATATATATATACACACATACATATGATAATGGTTATCTTAAATAAATAGGAAATTACTTCTGATTTGGTATTTGAATAAAATCATAATTGGAATAAATGGAATATACCAAAAAAATTTTAGTTAAAAGGAAATTACCAAAATTCATTCTGGTAAATGAAACCCTAATTGAGAGGTCTATAAATATAACATATTCTCTAGGGTTTCACATACCTTATTTAATTTTTTCCACCTTAATTCATTTTTCTCTCCCCTTTAAGAAAAATGAAATACAGAGTTTTTATTTCTTGAGTTGTGAGACAATCAAAAGGTGCTAGCACACATTGCACATTCATTTTCCAAAGGGCTATTCATATGGATACTTGTAGAGGGTGTATTCTTTTGGAGACGTCTTCATTTGACAAAAGAGAACAAAAAGCTCGAGGTAGGGTGTCATTGATGTGAACCTCCTCTCAACCTTCAATCATTCTTGCCTGATTTTCATACATGGTAAGGTTTTGGAAACCCTAATCAGATCAATTGATTAAATTGCATGGATCCTAGTTCAAGTTTATGATTAAAGTTTTCAATTTTTTACTATGTGTTGAATCACGTAACCCAACACATCAAGTCTTAGTTTTGCTTCTTAGTATATCCTTACTGTCATTACATAATTTTTATTAATATTTTGTTAATTAGATAGATAACTTCAATAACTTGCTATAGTTTTATTATTATTTTAAATTTTTTATTTATTATTTCTTATTAATCTTAAAGGCTAATATATACATTTTATTTTATTTTTTATAGGTTGCTTGTGACAAAATTTTTTTTTGACTAACTTAGCATTTATTTTAGTTGTTGATTGATAGCATGTCATCCTTGTATGTGAAACTTTATTAATATTAGGCAATAGAAAGTTAAAGATGACACTTTGACAATATTTCATATTTTGACATCCATGTATCTATAGAACTCATAAACTTTTTATGGATACTTAAACAAATATAACTCTTGTAATAAGAAGTATGTATTTAATTATCTACTTTGTGTTTTCTTTAAATCAAAATGTTATATATATATATAATGATGAGCAACTTTTAATATAATAAGAGGAATTTTAGTTCATAAAGTGGCTTTTAGTGAGGAGAAAAAATTAATATAGCAAGAGAGATTTGCTCAATAAAGTATTTTTAATGACGGGAAAATTGTATGATTATTACAAAAAAATTCATTGTTAAAGTGTCATTTACTGAGAGGAAAATTTAAAATAATGAGGGGACATTTCATCACTAAATATCTCTTCAATGTCAGAGCCATGATGCTATATTGATGGGAAACTTCATTGTTAAATATAAATTTTAATGATGGTCACTATATCATCATTATTACATTTAATGAGCGGAGCCATTTCCCCTCACTAATTGCCTTTAACAAGAGAGGCAATTATAGCGGGCCGTGATGGGCATTTTATCATCATTAAAGAGTTTTAATGACGGTTTTCATACATTTACTATCATTAAGGAGTTTTATGATGGTTTTCATACATTTAGTGATGAGATTTCCTCCTATTATAGATCAATTTTCTTATAGTGGATTGAATGTAATAGAAGTGATGTGTATTATGGATAAACCAAAATGAATGAATATGAGAAACATAGGGATTATATATAGGGAAATATAACTCAAACCTGGTTGTATTAGGATTATTTGTAGATTAGGATTCCTCGATCTTGAAGGATTAGTTCTTCTAGTTAAGAATGAAATATGTTTCTTGTATAGAATAATCTTATTATTAGGAATAAAATAGTTTACCTTCCATTTTAAGGATTTATACTTCTCTTTTTGGTATCAGTATATAAGAATTTTCCTTTAAAATATTTAAGTCCAATAAGTTTGGTGAAAATCCATTTAAATCCTAATTTTTTATTGCAAATTAATACCCAGATGGGTTTTTCTTTGATCTTCGGTGAAAAACCAAAATGGCTAAAAAAGTATTGTTTGCTTAAGGGTAAACTGTGTTGTTAAGTGAGTATAGTAATGTATAGTATAGAGAAGATATGTGCTAAAGCTAGTATAGTGTTTTTTTGGAAAATATTATTATGACATCTATTTTATCTACCCCATATGTTCCTCGAGAAATATAAATTAAAAAAGGGAGATTTATGGTAAACTATTACAGGTGCTAATAATATATTTTATTACAAATCAATCAGTTATAAGGTTGCCTTAGCTTGATGCTACGTCTTATTCCTTTTTTTTTGCCATACTATTATGGGTAAAAGGGGCTTTGATGTGAGGATTCCCTTATTATAGCAAAGCACTAAAGTAAGTGGTCGAGCTAGGGGTACCATTATAGGAGTCCTCCCCATGCTCTTCTTATGATTCACATGTCTCATTCCCTAATAGATTTTAAATTTCTCCTAGTTTAGTTGGAAGGTCCACCTAGCAAGATAAACTTCATTTAAAGCTCCCTTATGGTAGTGACCACAAGCTAGTTCCCATTGTAGTGAGGAAAAAAAACACTTATATTCTAGCCACGAATCAAAGAAAGGACTAAAGAGTTGGCAAGCTCGAAGAAATTTTGTTTACCTTAGTCTTTTGCCTTTTCTACTATGTTTAGTATTATTCTCTCTTCTCCCTCTTTTTTGTTATGGCATTGTAGACTAGGACATGGATTTATCCTAACACTTAGATATTTAAGGTTGAAAAGCAAGTTGATTATGCCATTAACAAAGTTTGAGTAAATGGCTGAATGCCCCTCTTTTTAATGATCTTTCCATTAAATAGAAGTTGATGCACAACCTATTTTAGGTAAGAATATATCTACAACTATTACACTAATTACTGCTAATAAACTTTAGGTAAGAATATATATAGCTAATACATAAATTATGGCACAACTAATACACATATTATTGTAAATCAAATCTTATAATCTCAGCCATAATTTCTGCCATAATCTTTGCAATTGATAGTCCACAATGTCTGCCATTAATATTCACCCTTTAAATTAATGCTGGATGATTAGAAAGCATCAATTTGGTAATAAGAAAATGGTGTCATTACTATGAGAGAGCTTTAGTAAATACATCAACAATTTGGAGATCAGTGGTGGTGTAAGGTAGAGAGATGACATGGGCATTATATGCTTCACAGATGGAGTGATAATCCAATTCTATATGCTTGGTGAGCTTATGAAAGACTAGGTTAGTGACAATTTGGATAGTACTAGTGTTATCTATATAAAGTGGTAGGCTCAATTTAAGGAAACCCAAGCTCGCCCAATTATCCCCGAAGCTAAATAATCTCAAAACATGCAAAAAACATAGCATGATACTCAAACTTAGTGGAGGATTTAGACACCTGCTTTTGTTTCTTGCTTTTTTAAGAGATAAGAGAGTTGCCAATGAACATGCACTAGTCAGTAATAGAATGTCAAGTATCATAACAACCAGCCCAGTCAGCTTCACTATATACAACCAAGTGAATAAGAGAATCCATAGGAAAGAAAAGACCTCGGGTAGAAGTGCCTTGTAAATAGCGAACAATACAACGAATAACAACCAAGTGGAGGTGCCAAGGTGCCTACATAAATTGACTAACTTGTTAGACAACAAAGAAAATATTAGGCTGAGTAATAGTTAGATAATTCAAGCTCCCTACAATCATATATATAAGACGGGATTAGGCAGAAAATCACCCTCATCATAATGATATTTAACATTCACTTCTAAAGGAGTACCAATAGATCGACCATCTTGAAGACTAGCCAAAGTAATTATCTCCTGAATGTATTTATGTTGATGTAATAATAGCTGAGGTATAGTTCACTTCAAGGCCTAAAAAATAGTGTAAAGGACCTAGGGTCCTTCTTATGAAAAGAACTTTAAAGGTGCTACTGAGGTTGAGAAATCAATTTAAAATTAGTCCTTATAATAATTATATCATTAATATAGACTAGGAGTAAAACAATTCCTGTAGCAGTCTTATAAAGAAACAATGAGGAATCATATTGACTTTGGACAAAAGAGAACTTAATAAGTGTGGATCAAAACTTATCGAACCATGAACTCGGGGCCTGTTTTAAACCATAGAGTGATTGTTTTAGCTTACAAACATAAGAAGAGGGTGTAGAAAATAATCCTGGTAGTGGAGTCATATAAATCTCTTCCTTAAGATCCCCATATCCATCTGTTGCAAGGACCAGCCTTTGGAAGCAGCAATAGCTAGGACAAGTCACACCATTGTTATTTTTGCCATAGGTGCAAATGTCTCCTCATAATCAACTCCATACTCTTATCGATTATCGAGTGCCACTGTCACAATCCAAAACAGGGGGCCATGACCGGCTCTAGGGAACGAGAATTCTTTCTAATCTGGAACCTGTAGCAAGCCTTTAAAATAAACACAAACATGCAATAATAGTAAAAATAAATAAAGTATTTTTCAGTGGAAATTTAAATCTCAGAAGTGATAATATAACTCATCAATTGATTTAATAACACAAGCTCATCTCATATATATATAATATCTTTTAACACAAATTCTTGTTTCAATTCTTTAAAATATAAATCTCATACAAATATAATACATAAATCCCATAACTTGACTACAATTATTGCAGTGTCTAGAATATAAAATAAAATCAAATGAGCAATTTACATAGTAAAGCCGAGGCAGAAGAAATCCGACGTAAGGGTCTGTTACTGAGGTCTGAGGACAAAGACTCTCCTGAACAATAGTCAACGGAGGAGAGTCAGACCTCACTGTGTGAATTGTTATAATATATATACATGCATAACTAAATGACAAATGCACACATTCAATAGTATATATAATAAATATATATATAGGCAAAAACACACAGATGTAGTAAAATTATTTTATATAAATACTGAAAATAACATCCAATTATGAAGGATCAAATAGAACCCTAAATGATCACAACCTCAAATAGTGTTCGACAACACTCTAGCCATACAGGCTCACTTATTCCAAATAAATTCACTTGTTCCATTTGGACAGTAGACTGGCGCCGAGACACTAAGTCAACCGAGCTCCAACAGTTTGACTGTTAGTATGATTGGCCTCGAGACACTTGGTCAACCGAGCTCCAACAATCACACTCTCAAATCACATCACACATCAAATAAATCAATCCGATCAATATCCACAAATAGGTTAGTAATTTAACCTAAATTCTATCATCGTACCAGTACGTACTCGGTCCTAGTGCTGCCCACTAGTTAGCATGTTCTATTGATATCCTTCATTTAAAATAAACTCATACATTTGTAAAATAAATGATGCATGACATTAATTTAAATAGCAATATAAACCATATATATACTAGAAATATACAAAAAATAAACCAAGTATATTTCGAATATATATATGTTAAACAAATTCAATTCAATTAATAAATAAACCAAAAATAAACCTTATATATACTTGGAGGAAGAAGGTGGCGGAGGAAGCTTGAGAGGGTGGTGGACGTCTGAATGGCACATCGACGATAAGGGTTGAGCTTGTCAACAGTGGGAATGGCGGATGAGGGGCGTCGGGCATTTTGGAGAAGATGAGTGGCAATGATGTAATTTTTGCAAACTTCAATTTTTTGTATATATATATAACTTTAACTTATATTATTATAATATATTATTATTATATTCAAAATAATCTACATCACATGTTAAAATATCACCCAATATTATATACATATACACACATATATAAAATACATACTAATTAAATAAAAATGTATAATATATAATATTTACTTAATTAATATAAACCCTAAAATATTAAATATGTGCATATATATGCATGTATATGTATATATTTTAATACGATAATTAAAATCGTGTATAGACTCATGCAAATACATAAAACCGACCAATATAATTAATAATTATTTATTTAGGTTTTAATTTTCCCAAAAATAAGATTCTCGAGAAAATTTTAAGTAAGAAACTTAAAATAACTAAAAATAACTTTAATAAACAACAAACTAATTAAATAATCAAATATATATATATTAAAATTATTAACACTGCATATCCCGATGCAGTTTAAAATTATTTAAAATCTCGGGATATTATAGCCACCAACCTTGCTTTATAGCGGTCAAGTGAGCCATTATACCACAGCTTAATGGAATATGCCCATTTACAACAAATGGGTTTAACACCAAGAGGACATGGAACATTATGCTAAATGTGATTCTCCTAAAGAGCTTGAACTTCTTTTTGCATAGCTTTCTCCTAACATATATGTTTAGTTACTTAAGAATAAGAGGTAGGAATTGTATGTCACGACCCAAACCGAGGGCCATGACTGGCGCTAGGGAACGAGAATTCTTTTAAATTTGAAACCTATAGCAAACCTAAAAATAAAAGCATGCAATAAAATAAAATAAATAAATATACATTATAATTAAAATCTCAAATCAAAGTAATAAAATAATCTCTTCCATATTATAACATAAAATATAGTAATATAGTATTCGGAGAAAGGCCTTTGAATTAAAATCATATGCAGTAAATATAAAATACAACTCACTACTGATACAAAATATGACTACTGTAGTTTTCTAGAGTACAATATAAAAATTAAGTAGATAATTTACATAAAAGAGCCGGGGCGGAAGAAATCCGGTGGATGGGTCTATTGCTAAGGTCTGAGGAAGAAGACTCTCCTGTAAAAATGCCAACTGAGGGGAGTCAGACCTCACTAAGTGAATTGTTATAATATGTATACATGCATTGTAATATCCCGTGTTTTTAAAATATTTTTACACTGTACTGGGACATGCAGTGTTAATAATTTTTGTATATATATTACGATATTTTCACGAGTTGATATGTATTTAAAACCTATTTTAATTACTGTGTCTTATTTACAGTGCTTTACGTAAAATTTTCCCGGGACTTGCATTTTCGGGGAAATTTTCACGTAAATAATTTATTATTAATTATTTTAAATATATTTTCGGACTTGCATGAACTCATACGTATTTTTAAATTTCTAAATAAAGCCTATGTGTGTAAATATTTATTTAATTAGGGTTTAATTAATATTAACCTAATATTTTATTATTTGTTTGTTAATTTATTGTTATTTAATTATTTTTATTTATTATTATATTTTAAAATATTAAATTATATGTGTGTGGTGTAAATTTAATGTGTGTGATTTTAATATTATTTTATTATATAGTATAAAGTATATATATATATACATATAGATTATTAAAACAAAAGGATTTGGAAAATTACCGTTTAGCCCCTCCCTTCTCCTTCTTCTCTCCCGATCATCTACTGTCACTGCGCCTCCCATTCTAGCATGCCGGACCGCCCTTCGCCACCACCAGCTTCTGCCAACCTTCTTCCCCTTCCTTCCTCTTCCTCTCCGACATGACCAGGCCGCCGGAAGCCCGCTGGAACGCCCGAAATCCACCATGGCAGCAAGTTGAGCTTCTCGCCGTCGACGATGATTCCGACCACCGTTTTTGACACCACCGGTCTCTTTCTTCTCCTTGAGCTCCGGTGAGTGTGATTCTAGCTTTGGTTTGAGCTTAAATGGTCTAGATTTGCTTAGGTTTTGAATTTTCAATTTCGGCCATATTATGGTTTTTGATTTTTTGAGCTTCGAATTGATTGATTCATGAAAACTCCCTTCAAAAATGTTGATCCTAGTAGCTTAATATACATGTATGAATTTTTGTGGAATTTCTGGAGATTTTTTGGATTTTTGAGTATTTTTGAATATTTTAATATTATTTTCTAATTTTCGGAAATTAATTATTTAAATTATGAAATTGTGTTTTATGGTTAAATTAGGTGTTGAAATGAATTATAGGAATTTATTTGGAATTTTTATGAATTCCTATGTATTTATTTTGAATTATGAAGTTTATGTAATTTTGGGAAATTAGGGTTAATTGTGTTTTAAATTGAAATTAATTGGTTAATTGAGTTTAATTATTGATTTTATTGATAAATATGTTGAGAAAATTAATTTTGGATAATTTTATAATTTTTGGTGAATTTTTGAAGTAATTTTAGTATATTTATATATATAGGGGTATTTTGGTAATTTTACCCTAAATTGGCTAAAAATGTAATTTAATTGGTTTTAATAATTATTTAAGGTATAAAAATGATTTCTATAAATTATTTGGTATTTTTAACTAATTAAAACTATTTTTCGTGAATTATTTTCAATTATATAAATAATATACGATTTTTCTAATAAAATGAGTTTTTATTGGTTTTTACAGTGTTTAAAGGTTAATTATGTAATTTCTACATATAAAATGAATTTCTATGTTATAAGGGTATTTTTGGTATTTTCAGAATTTTTCTGTGTTTGTGAACCCCGGTCGATATATTGTAGTCTGGAGTCCGACCGAGGGGTTGCGGTTGAGTGTTGAGCTTGTTTTTCAAAGTGTATTTCTTTGCAGGGTCGGCTCTACTCTTTTGAGTAGAGAGATGTCCGTTTTACAGGGGAGGTTCTACCGGATTTTCGGTAGAATTCTCGTAAAACGTGATATCCGATCGAACCCTAATATCAATTCTATGTTTAATACTCTAGATCAAATTCTAGGATTTTCTGTTAGGTTTATTCTAATGTTTGTCGTTATTGCTTGTTTAGTTGCGCCGAGACCGAGGGCTAATGGACCAGGCTCGTCGGACCCATCTCGAGGAGCGCACTAATTTGTGAGTTACTATACTATATATATATGCTTTAGGATGCATGATTTAGAAATATATATTTTATTTTGATTAAAATGCATAAATAATATGATTTGTATTTAAGTATATTTTTGGTTTATTTTTGGTATATATTAAATTATATGCATGTTTTGTTAATAAATTATATTTAAAATGTTTTTAAATATATTTCTAGCTTAATTTATAATTTGATTGGATTTATTTGACGTATATATACTTGAAATAAACCTGGTTTACTTTTGGTATATTTCCAATATATATATGGTTTATGTTGCTATTTTATTTAAATTCATGCATCATTTATTTGTAAATGAATGATTTATATTATTAATGAAGGATATCAATAGAACGTGCTACCTAGTGGGCAGCACTAGGACCGAGTACGTACCGGTACGCTTATAGCATTTAGGCTATATTACTAACAAGTTTAAGGATATTGATTGGAATTGATTTATTTGATGTGTGATGTGATTTGGGTGTGATTACTGGAGCTCGGTTGACCAAGTGTCTTGGGGTCAATCACACTAGCAATCAGACTGTTGAAGCTCGATTGACTTAGTGTGTCAGGGCCAGTCTACTGTCTAAATGGATTAAGTGGATATATTTGGATTAAGTGAGCCTGTATGGCTAGAGTGTTGTCTAACATTATTTTCGAGGTTGTGATATTCTAGGGTTCTATGTGATCCTTTATAAAAGATGATTTTCAATGAAATCTATAAAATGATTTTATTGCATCTGTGTGTATTCGCCTGTATATATACATATTAGATATATACTGTTGACTGTGTGCATTATCATTTAATGTGTATATATATATATTATAGTAATTCACTCAGTGAGGTATGACTCCCCTCCGTTGATAATTTTTCAGGAGAGTCAACATCTTCAGACCTCAGTAGCAGACCCATACGCCGGATTTCTTCCGCCCTGGCTTCTTTGTGTAAACTGCTTCTCTGAGTCTTGGATTTATTTTATCTAGACACTACAGTAGTCATTAAATTTTTAAAGAGATGTTATATTGTATTATTTAAACTGGATTTGTATTAAAAGATTTATATATATGAGATGAGATTTGATTGAAATCCAGTGGTGAAAATGTTATTATTATATTTATGATTTGATTTATGATTTTTATTTCCGCTGCATATAATATTGTTATTATTATGGCATGTTTGATTTTTATTTTTTTTAGGCTTGCTACGGGTTCCGGATTTGAAAGAATTCCCGTTCCCTAGCGCAGGTCATGGCCCCTGTTTTGGGTCGTGACAAAGTTGGTATCAGAGCGGAGTTCTGTGTCAGGGCTTAGTTGTGTGAGTTGTGGCCCTAGTTTTCAGAGTTGTGTTTTCTGTTGAACTACTACAGTGAATTAGGTTCGAGTATGTCTTGATAAGTATTCATTGTTTTAGTTTTCAGCGTTATTCCTCCGTTGTCTGTTTTGTCTGAATCTTTCCATTTGTCTTTTCAGAATGAGGAGGCGAGCGCGTGTCGCTCCACCGGTCGTTGAGGCCGAGGATGATGAGTCTTTCCAGGATGAGGTTTTACCTTCTGAGCAGCCAGTTAGACGTAGAGGTTGTGGCAGAGGTAGACCTCGAGGAGCGGCAGGTCACCGTAGGCAGAGAGAGTTACAGGACGAGGAGCCTATTGAGCCTGAGTTTGATGTTCCTGTTCCTCCAGTTGTTCAGCCTATTCAGCCTGCCTATCAGCAGGGTATGTTTGACCCTGAGGCAGCTTTGTTCTATGCCTGAGTTGGCAGGATTGCGTTTGATGGTACTTCCAATCCGTTAGACTTTCTGCATGCGATTGAGACTAAAACTCGGACTGCTCATACCGAGTACCAGCGGATCATGATCGTTGAGTTATCTGTCGAGGGACCAGCCTTAGATTGGTTTATTCAGATGATCTAGCCTTATATGATGACGATGACCTGGGCTCAGTTCCGAGAGCGATTTATGAGGAGATTTTGTCCAGAGCCTCTTCGTTTGAGCTATCATCTCCGTTTGACCAGTATTTCTCATGGAAATCGATCTATAGAGGAGTACACCCGAGAGTTTCTTCGACTGGGTAGATATGCAAAGGATCTGATGCGAGATCAGTATTTCGTGATCACTACGTACGTTACTGGTTTGGGTTCAGCATTTGCTTGTATGCCTACAGCAGGCCTTACTCTCAAGTTTGTGATTGAGTTAGCCAAGGAGATTGAGCTGAGGCTAGTTAGGCAGGGAGCGATGCCTGATTATTTCCAGTTGGGAGTTCAGTCGAGTGGATTGCAGGCTACACCATACTCTAGTTTTCATGTTGGATCGAGTAGTCAGCAGCGAGGTCCGACTCAGCAGAGTCCGAGATAGCAACAGCGAGTGCATCGGAGCAGTAGACATGGTCGTGGAGGTTAGCGTAGATCATTCAGATTTGGGTCAGGTGCTTCGAGCAGCAGCAGTGGTCGTAGTTCTGGATCAGTGGCCAGTGTTTGCCAGACTTGCGATAGAGTCCATCAGGGACCATGTTATCTGACACCACTGACATGCTTCAGATGCGGGCAGACAGGACATTTTGCTAGATCATGTCCTTACTTTGGATATCAGCAGCAGCAGATTCCGTGATTCCCACAGCAGTCGATTGCTAGTGTTGCACCCGTGCCATTTCAGTTACCACCAGTTCAACATCAGAGTTCCACTCAGTTTGTTCCACAGCAGAGTCATGGTAGAAGTACTAGAGGAGGTGCTAGAGGTGTTGGCCAGGCTTCTACCAGTCAGCAGGGAGGTCGAGGTCAGGCCAGAGTTTTCCATCTCACTCAACAGGATGCTCAGGCATCTAATGCAGTCGTGGCAGGTATTATTTCTATTTATTACCTGGATGCTTGGGTTTTGTTTAATCCGGGTGCCACGCATTCGTTTGTTTCTCCCGTTTTTGCTTCTAAATCTTGTTGGCAAGCTTCGAGGATGGCTATTCCTTTGTCTGTTGCCACTCCTCTGAGCGATTCCTTAGACACCGATATTGTTCTTTCTGGTTGTCCAATTCTCGTGGGAGATAGAGAATTACCCGCTGATTTAATCTTGTTGGATGTGATGGAGTTTGATGTTATTTTGGGAATGGATTGGTTATCTCAACACTATGCCGTGGTAGATTGCAGGAATAAGGAGGTGACGTTCAGAATTCCTGGTGAAGTAGAGTTTAAGTTTGTTGGTGATAGGAGTTCAGCACCTCAGAATCTTATTTCTGCTATTACGGCTAGGAAGTTATTGAGGAAAGGTTGTCAGGGGTTTTTAGCATTGGTCAGGGATACTTCAGTGGAGAAGTTGTCACTCACAGATGTTCCTATTGCTTGTGAGTTTCCTGATGTTTTTCCCGAGGAGTTGCCAGGTTTACCACCTCACAGAGAGATTGAGTTCTGTATAGATGTGGTTCTAGGTACTACTCCTATATCTATGCCACCCTACAGAATGGCTCCTGCAGAGTTGAAAGAGTTGAAGGAGTAGTTGCAAGAGTTATTGGATAAAGGTTTCATCAGACCTAGTGTTTCTCCTTGGGGTGCACCAGTCCTATTTGTAAAGAAGAAGGATGGTACCCTGAGACTGTGCATTGACTACAGAGAACTGAATAAGGTGACAGTGAAGAACAAGTATCCTCTCCCGAGGATAGATGATTTGTTTGATCAGTTACAGGGTGCACAGTTCTTTTCTAAGGTCGACTTGAGGTCGGGTTATCATCAGCTACGTATCAGTGAAGCCGATATTCCTAAGATAGCGTTCCACACTCGATATGGTCATTATAAGTTTTTGGTGATGTCTTTTGGTTTGACTAATGCACCAGCAGCTTTTATGGACCTGATGAACAGAGTATTCAGACCATATATGGATCAGTTTGTAGTAGTCTTCATTGATGATATACTGGTATATTTGAGGAGTATGGAGGAGCATGTATATCATTTGAGGATTGTACTACAGACATTGAGAGATCATCAGCTTTATGCTAAATTCTCGAAGTGTGATTTCTAGATGGAGAGTGTTTCTTTTCTTGGACACGTAGTGTCTAAAGAAGGTATTCAGGTTGATCCACAGAAGATTGAGGCAGTATCTGAATGGCCTAGACCGACTTCTGTCACAGAGATTCGGAGTTTTTTGGGTTTAGCCGGGTATTATAGGCGGTTTGTGTAGGATTTTTCCAGAATAGCAGCCCCTATGACTCGCTTGACTCAGAAGAATGTTAGGTTCGAGTGGTTAGAAGCTTGTGAGAACAGTTTTCAGTTGTTGAAGGAGAAGTTGACCACAGCGCCAGTGTTAGCTTTGCCTAATAGTGTGGATAAGTTCACAGTTTATTGTGATGCCTCTAGAATTGGTCTTGGTTGTGTGTTGATGCAGAATGGAAGGGTGATAGCCTATGCTTCGAGGCAGTTGAAGAAGCATAGCAAAACTATCCTACACATGATCTTGAGATGGCTGCAATTATCTTTGCTTTGAAGATTTGGAGACATTATCTGTACGGGGTGACTTGTGAGATATTTACTAATCACAAGAGCCTTAAGTACATTTTTCAGCAGCGAGATTTGAATCTGAGGCAGAGGAGATGGTTGGAATTATTGAAGGATTATGATTGTGAGATCTTATATCATCTGGGTAAAGCTAATGTGGTAGCAGATGCCTTGAGTAGGAAGTCCTCAGGTAGTCTTGCTCACATCAGTGTTGAGAGGAGACCATTGATCCAGGAGTTGCATCTATTGGTGGATCAAGGTCTGATGGTGAAGATTAGTAGATCAGGTGGACTGCTAGCTCAGTTTAAAGTATGATCCATACTAAGGGATAGGATTAAAGCAGCTCAGAGCCGAGATCCTATTCTAGAAGAGCTTGCAGAGAATATCAGAGCAGAGAAGTTCACTGATTTCACACTCGATGATGATGGTGTGTTGTGGATCAGTGGTACATTGTGTGTTCCTGACGTGGATGACTTGAGAGAGGAGATTTTAGAGGAAGCACACTCTACAGCTTACAGCGTTCATCCAGGTGTTACTAAGATGTACCAAAGTATCAGAGATCTATACTGGTGGGACGAATTGAAGAAGGATGTCACTGATTATGTTGCTAAGTGCTTGACATGTCAGCAAGTGAAAGCCGAACATCAACAGCCTTCTGGGAAGCTTCAACCTCTTCCTATTCCTGAGTGGAAGTGGGAAAGGATAGCTATGGATTTTGTGGTCTGTTTACCTCGTTCGAAGGATGGATACGATTCCATCTGGGTGATCGTAGACGGTTGATGAAGTCTGCACATTTCTTGCCTGTGAAAGCCACATATTCAGTTGCTAGATTGGCGAAGTTGTATATGAAGCATATTGTGTGCCTTCATGGAGTACCTATGTCCATTGTGTCAGATAGAGGTTCGGTGTTTACTTCTCATTTTTGGCAGAAGTTGCAGGAAGTGATGGGCATTAGGTTGGATTTCAGTACTGCTTTCCATCCTCAGATAGATGGTCAGTCTGAGAGGACGATCCAGACATTGGAAGATATGTTGAGGATGTGTGTCTTGGATTTGGGAGTTAGCTGGGATGATCATTTGCCGCTCGTTGAGTTTGCATATAATAACAGCTACCATAGCAGTATTGGTATGGCACCATATGAGGCGTTATATGGAAGGAAGTGTAGATCCCCGTTGAGTTGGGATGAGATTGGTGAGAGAGCTTTGACTAGACCTGAGATGGTTCAGGATGCTGCAAAGAAAGTCACCGTGATTAAGCGAAGATTAGAGACCGCAGTTAGCAGACAGAAGAGTTATGTGGATCCTAGGCGTAGAGATGTGGAGTTTCAGGTTGGAGATTTTGTTTTTCTGAAGGTATCTCCGATGAAGGGTGTTATGAGATTTGGTAGGAAGGGTAAGTTAACACCGAGATATATTGGACCATTTGAGATTCTGGAGAGAGTTGGCACTGTTGCATATCGGTTGGATTTGCCTCCGAGTATGTCACAAGTGCATCCAGTGTTTCATATCTCGATGTTGAGGAAGTCTATCTCAGACCCTTCACACGTGTTACAGCTTGACAGTGTAGAAGTGAGTGAAGATTTGACGTTTGTGGAAGAACCTGTGGCGATCGTTGATTATCAAGTTCGACAGTTGCGATCGAAGTAGATTCCGATGGTCAAGGTTCTATGGCGTAGCAACAGAGTTGAGGAGCATACGTGGGAGACTGAAGTTGAGATGCGAGCTTCTTACCCGTATCTCTTTCCTTCTTGATCTTATTTTCTGGAATTCGGGGACGAATTCTTGTAAGGGGGGAAGACTGTAATATCCCGTGTTTTTAAAATATTTTTACACTGTACCGGGATATACAGTGTTAATAATTTTTGTATATATATTATGATATTTTCATGAGTTGATATGTATTTAAAACCTATTTTAATTATTGTGTCTTATTTACAGTGCTTTACGTAAAATTTTCCCGGGACTTACATTTTCGGGGAAATTTTCACGTAAATAATTTATTATTAATTATTTTAAATATATTTTCGAACTTGCATGAACTCATACGTATTTTTAAATTTCTAAATAAAGCCTATGTGTGTAATATTTATTTAATTAGGGTTTAATTAATATTACCCTAATATTTTATTATTTATTTATTAATTTATTGTTATTTAATTATTTTTATTTATTATTATATTTTAAAATATTAAATTATATGTGTGTGGTGTAAATTTAATGTGTGTGATTTTATTATTATTTTATTATATAGTATAAAGTATATATATATACATATAGATTATTAAAACAAAAGGATTTAGAAAATTATCGTTTAGCCCCTCCCTTCTCCTTCTTCTCTCCCGATCGTCTACCGTCACTGCGCCTCCCATTCCAGCACGCCGGACCACCCTTTGCCGCCACCAGCTGCCGCCAACCTTCTTCCCCTTCCTTCCTCTTCCTCTCCGACGTGACCAGGCCGCCGGAAGCCCGCTGGAACGCCCGAAATCCACCATGGCAGCAAGTTGAGCTTCTCGCCGTTGATGACGATTTTGACCACCATTTTCGACACCGCCAGTCTCTTTCTTCTCCTTGAGCTCCGATGAGTGTGATTCTAGCTTTGGTTTGAGCTTAAATGGTCTAGATTTGCTTAGGTTTTGAATTTTCAATTTTGGCCATATTAGGGTTTTCAATTTTTTTGAGATCCGAATTGATTGATTCATGAAAACTCCCTTCACAAATGTTGATCCTAGTAGCTTAATCTACATGTATGAATTTTTTTGGAATTTTTGGAGATTTTTTGGATTTTTGGGTATTTTTGAATATTTTAATATTATTTTCTAATTTTCGGAAATTAATTATTTAAATTATGAAATTGTGTTTTATGGTTAAATTAGGTGTTGAAATGAATTATAGGAATTTATTTGGAATTTTTATGAATTGCTATGTATTTATTTTGAATTATTGAAGTTTATGTAATTTTGGGAAATTAGGGTTAATTGTGTTTTAAATTGAAATTAATTGGTTAATTGAGTTTAATTATTGATATTATTGATAAATATGTTGAGAAAATTAATTTTGGATAATTTTATAATTTTTGGTGAATTTTTGAAGTAATTTTAGTATATTTATATACATAGGGGTATTTTGGTAATTTTACCCTAAATTGGCTAAAAATGTAATTTAATTGGTTTTAATAATTATTTAAGGTATAAAAATGATTTCTATAAATTATTTGGTATTTTTAACTAATTAAAACTATTTTTTGTGAATTATTTTCAATTATATAAATAATATACGGTTTTTCTAATAAAATGAGTTTTTATCGGTTTTTACAGTGTTTAAGGTTAATTATGTAATTTCTATGTATAAAATGAATTTCTATGTTATAAGGGTATTTTTGGTATTTTCAGAATTTTTCTGTGTTTGTGAACCCCGATCGGTAGATTGTAGTCTGGAGTCCGACCGAGGGGTTGCGGTTGAGTGTTGAGCTTGTTTTTCAAAGTGTATTTCTTTGCAGGGTCGGCTCTACTCTTTTGAGTAGAGAGATGTCCGTTTTACAGGGGAGGTTTTGCCGGATTTTCGATAGAATTCTTGTAAAACGTGATATCCGGTCGAACCCTAATATCAATTCTATGTTTAATACTCTAGATCGAATTCTAGGATTTTCTGTTAGGTTTATTCTAATGTCTGTCGTTATTACTTGTTTAGTTGCGCCGAGACCGAGGGCTAGTTGACCAGACCCGTCGGACCCATCTCGAGGAGCGCACTAATTTGTGAGTTACTATACTATATATATGTGCTTTAGGATGCATGATTTAGAAATATATATTTTATTTTGATTAAAATGCATAAATAATATGATTTGTATTTAAGTATATTTTTGGTATATATTAAATTATATGCATGTTTTGTTAATAAATTATATTTAAAATGTTTTTAAATATATTTCTAGCTTAATTTATAATTTGATTGGATTTATTTGACGTATATATACTTGAAATAAACCTGATTTACTTTTGGTATATTTCCAGTATATATATGGTTTATGTTGCTATTTTATTTAAATTCATGCATCATTTATTTTTGAATGAATGATTTATATTATTAATGAAGGATATCAATAGAACGTGCTACTTAGTGGGCAGCACTACGACCGAGTACGTACCGGTACGCTTATAGCATTTAGGCTATCTTACTAACCAGTTTAAGGATATTGATTGGAATTGATTTATTTGATGTGTGATGTGATTTGGGTGTGATTGCTGGAGCTCGGTTGACCAAGTGTCTCGGGGCCAATCATACTGGCAGTCAGATTCCTGAAGCTCGGTTGACTTAGTGTCTCGGGGCCAGTCTACTGTCTAAATGGATTAAGTGGATATATTTGGATTAAGTGAGCCTGTATGGCTAGAGTGTTGTCTAACACTATTTTCGAGGTTGCGATATTCTAGGGTTCTATGTGATCCTTCATAAAAGATGATTTTCAATGAAATATATAAAATGATTTTATTGCATCTGTGTGTATTTGCCTATATATATACATATTAGATATATAATGTTGACTGTATGCATTATCATTTAGTGTGTATGTATATATATTATAGTAATTCACTCAGTGAGGTCTGACTCCCCTCCGTTGACAATTTTTCAGGAGAGTCAACATCTTCAGACCTCAGTAGCAGACCCATACGCCGGGTTTCTTCCGCCCCGACTTCTTTGTGTAAACTGCTTCTCTGAGTCTTGGATTTATTTTATCTAGACACTGCAGTAGTCATTAAATATTTAAAGAGATGTTATATTGTATTATTTGAACTGGATTTGTATTAAAAGATTTATATATATGAGATGAGATTTGATTTAAATCCAGTGGTGAAAATGTTATTATTATATTTATGATTTGATTTATGATTTTTATTTCCGCTGCATATAATATTGTTATTATTATGGCATGTTTGATTTTTATTTTTTTTAGGCTTGCTACGGGTTCCGGATTTGAAAGAATTCTCGTTCCCTAGCACAGGTCATGACCCCTATTTTGGGTCGTGACATGCATCTCCTATATGTCAAATGCAATCAAACATTCATATATAATAAATATATATACAAGCAACCCACACATGCTGAAAATCAATTATATAATAATATGGAAAAAAATCATAGTTTTATGAAGGATCAAATAGAACCCTATTTAATTGCAACCTCAATCAACAATAACATCACTCTAGCCATATAGGCTCACTTAATTCCAAATAAATTCACTTATTCCACATGGACAGTAGACTGGCCCAAGACATTAAGTCGATCGAGCTCCAACAGTCTGACTTTCAGTGTGATTGGCCCCGAGACACTTGGTTAACCGAGCTCCGGCAATCACACTATCAATCACATCACATCTCAATCAAATCAATCATATCATTAGCAATCAAATCAAAATTACCACAAGGATTCTCACTCAACCCTAAATCTATCGCAACGATACGTACACAGTCCTAATGTTGCCCACTAGGTAGCACGTTCTATCGATATCCTTCATTTAAAATAAAACATACATTCGAGAAAATAAATAATGTAGAATGACATTCATAATAGCAAAATAAACCATATATATACCAGAAATATACTTAAAATATACTAAGTATATTTCGAGTATATATATGTCAAATGAATTCAAATCAATCATGAAATAAACCAATAATATACTAAAAACATGCTAGGTATATATCAAAGATAAAACATGCATTTATTTAGAAATATAAAAAAAAATATACCTAAAATATACTCAACATTTTAACAAAATAATTTATGAATAAATACAATTAAAACATGAATATGTGCTAAAACATGCATCCTAAATGCAATGTACATATAAAATAACAACTCACAGGTTTGCGCTCCACGAGACTAGTCCAACGGGCCTGATCCACTAGGCCTCAGTCTCAACATAACTAAACAAATAAAATAATCATGAAAATCAGGATAAATCTAACTTAAGCTCTATAGAGATTCGATCTAAGATTACAGAATATAGACTGACACATAATTAACCCGATGTCATGTTTTACGAGAATTCTACCAAAAATTCTACAGAACGTACTCTGTAAAATGGACATCTCTCTACTAAAAAGTAGAGCTGGTCCTGCAAGAAAACACATTTCAAAAACCAAAATTCACATAACCCTCGGTTGGGATCCCGAACTGCACAATTTCCTCAACCGAGGTCCATAATTCACCAAAATTTCAAATAATATAATAAATATATTAAAAATCAATAATTTACACAAATATCCTCAAAATAGCAACATATTACATATTTAACATTAAAACACCAAAAATAATTATTTTCTCAATAATTATGTAAAAATCCCAAAATTATAATATAATATTATTAAAAATCTAATTTCTCGATAATTCAATATAAATTAATAAAAATTCACTTATATATATTCAAATAACTAAAATAGTCTAAATACATATTAAAAATTACTAAAAACTCATTTTATTACCAAAATAATATATAATATATTATTTGAAAATAATTTTTGAAAATTAGTATTAATTAATTAAAAATAGTAAATAATTTGTAAAAATCATTTTAATATCTTAGATAATTATAAAATCAACTAAAACATAATATTTAACTATAATCTTAACAAAATTACGTATTTAACCCTATGATACAAAAATACACATAATATACTAATATTACTAAAAAATTCTATAAAAATTCTATAAATGCATAAAAATTATTTTATCAATATATATATTACTAATATCAACCAAAATACATTATTAATCAATAATTTCAACAAAAACTCAACTTTAACCTAATTTTCTAATACTGACATAATATAAAATTATTTATAAAAATTACATAAAAATCACAAAAATTATTATCTCAACACTAAAATTAATAAAAATTTATAATAACACCTAATATACAAATTTATAATTTAATAAATTAATTCACAAAAATTCAATAAATAATAATAAAATATTCAAAAATTCACAAAAATTAAAATAAATTCCAAAAATTCAAAAAAATTATAGACATGTAGATTAAGCTACCAAAATCAACTTTTGTGAAGGAAGTTTGTGTGTATCATCAAGATCAAGCTTAAAAAAAATTAAAAACCCTAAAGCTCAAAAACTAAAATTCAAGAAAACTCAAGAAATGGACATTTTGAGCTCAAACCGAAGCTAGATTAGTACTCACTAGTGTTTAGAGAGTTGATAGACACTAGAATGGCAAGAAATGGTGGCCAGAAAAGGGAGAAACGGCAAGGAGGTCAACTTGCTGCAGTTGTTGTTTTCTGTAACTCCAGCGACGCTTTGACATGCAGGCGACGGTAGGAAAGCTGGAGAAGAAGGCGGTGGTTGGCCGGAAGAGAGGGAGGCATACCAATGAGCTTGGATTGGGACAGTGCGGGGGAGGGAAGGTGAGACAATGTTTTCGTTTTTGTTTCCTGTGTTTGTACGTTTGTTTGTATGTATATATGAATGTATGTATATATTAAACTTATATTATATTATTATATTATATTAAATCATTTCTCACTACACAATATAAATATCTCTCTCTCTCTCTCTCTCAAAAACACACACACACACACATACATTAATAAATACAAACCCTAATTATAATATATAAATATAATACATAAAATAACAATACAAATAATAAAGTAATTTAATAACAAAATAAGTAGTGAAATTTGACAAAACCTTAATAGAAATAATAATGTTAAATAGCCATGTAAATTAAACGATCAAAAATAATATATTTACGTAGGAAAATTTATTTAAACATAAAATAATAATAATAATTAATCACAAATAACGAAAATAAATCAATAAAATTTCCAAATATTATTACCACTGCATATCTCATTATAAAATAAAATAATTTAAAAATATGGGTCATAACACTGTAGTATCAGCTAAAATAGTAGAAAACCATACCTATCAAGAGGATGATTGATACGATTCGATCATCAAAGAGCCATTTTAGCCGGTGCTAGATCAGGGTCAGGAAGGATTTATGATGATGGTAGCTATCATCACTGATAGGAAGAGCCAAGTTTATAATGCTTAATAAATGGAGAGATATCATTAAAGCTAGGAAGAAGAACACTGTTTAAAGGGAAAAAATGCTGCTAAAAATAGTACTCATGTTAAAAGAAAACCACATTTATAGAAATATATAGTTGATTAATGGCAACATTATAACACATAAACCCTTTGTGAGTAGTGCTATATCCTATAAAAGCATACTTTATCGATTGAGCTATAAGCTTATGGCACTTAAGAGAAGGCATGTGAATAAAGCAAACACATCCAAATGTGTGCAGCGTATAATATGTGGGTTGCATGCCAAAAAGATGAAAGTTAGGAGAATCAAAATTCAATGGTTGAGAATGTAGACCATTAATTAGATAGATTGAAGTGGATAGGGCTTCCACCTAAAATCTAGATGGAACTGAAGCCTCTAAAAGTAAAGTGCAAACCATATCCAATAAGTGATGGTTTTTCCATTTAGCCACCCCATTCTATTAAGGGGTATAAGGATATGATCATTGAGATACAATACTTTCTATTACAAAAAGACTTGAAAATCATGACATATACTTACCACCATTATCAGACTATAAAATCTTAATGTAGGTGGAAAATTGAGTCTTAATATAGCCATAAAACTTATAAAAATATTGAACACCTGAGCTTTGGTACACATAAAATATATCCATATGAAATGACTATAGTCATCAATGAATGTCATGAAATATTTATTTTGCACATGTGAAATGGTAGGAGTAATACCCCAAACATCACTAGGAGTAATACCCTAAACATCACTATGTATAATCTTAAAACATGTATTAGCACGACCACTATAAGTAGGAAAAGGTAACACTTTACTCTTTCCTAGTTTACAAGTAAAGCAATTAAGAGATAAACTATTAGCTAAACACTGATTTTTATTGCCAAGTAAACCATGTTTTATGAAATAAGACAAAATTACATTATTTGATGGCCCAAATGTATATACCAAATGTTAGCTTTATTTTTAATAATAATAGAAGCCAAAGACAAAGTTCTAGGAATAGTAAATTGCAATGGAAATAATCTACCCATTTTAGGCCCCCTCACGATCTCCTTCCTCGACACCTAAAATGTACATCATAGTTATTATCCACCAACTAACCAATAGAAATTAAACTAGCAGACAATCCAAGAGAGATAAATACATGACAAAAAAAAGGTCCAATATCACCAATGGCTATAATTTGAAGACTACTTCCATTAGCAATCAGAATATTTTTTTTACTAGTATATTTTCAAAGATTATACAATGAATCAGATGATTCAATCATATGATTGGATGCTCCAGAGTCAATAAACCAAGGAGAAGAAATAATCTTACCTTGACCATGAAGTCCAAGAGTAGAGAATTTTGTGATAATCATTTGTTGGACCATTTTTAAAGTAACAAAGGATTGATTGGTGCCAACAGTTGTGGTTGTAGGATTAATAGTGGTAGGGTCTGAGATAGCATCTTGAAAAGCTTGGGCTCATCAGTTTTCTAAGTGTGTAGGACATTCCTTTATAATGTGTACATTCTATTTACAAAAATTGCATAATTTCTTACCATAATTGTATGCAATATGCCTAAACTCCTTGTAACTATAGCACTACATTTGTCCCTTTCCTCAGTTCCTCCCTTGAGCCACATAAGCAACATTAACAATATTAGATGTCTCATTGGATGAACCTAAAACAACTTATATAGCCATTCTTTAATCTTTAAGCAACAATTTACCAAGACATATATCCAAAAAAAGAACAGGATTTCTATTCAGTAATCTAGCCCGAGCAACTTTAAATTCTAGTTTTAGTTTCATTAAAAACTGATCATGCCTATTATCTACATGAATCACTTGAAGGTTGGCTAAGGCCTCTTTAGGTACCTTTGAATAGATAATACTAGAATATTCACTCCATATATTAATATATCTAGAATAATACTACTTAATAGAGAGATTACCTTTACTAAAATTATCAATCTCAAGTTCTAGTTGAAAATCGTCTCGTAGTATTATGTTGATGGTATATGTGTAAGAACCCAATTTTAGGATGATGAAGTGTGGATGTGATAGAGGACTTAAATGATGAAAATAGATCTTCAACACTTGAAGTTTGAAACTTCAAAAGCCTAAATACATTTTTAAAAGAATTTAATTATTTTTTTAAGGACTTAATTGTAATATTTTCTTTAAGGATCTAATCGAAAAGTTTAAATTCTTTTACGGGTCTTTTTATAAAAAAAGGTCAAAATTCTATAATTTCGATTGGAATACTATAATCCCAGTCAAAATTAAACAATTTTCATCTGTTTTTTTATTTTTTAGTAAATACAAAATTTCTTATTTGAATTTTCATTGGTCAAATAATATGATAAATTTCTTTTCTAAGAATCAAAAGTCCTTTTTAAATCAAAACTCTATCACTATGAAGAGAGGAAGTCACAGTATGATACGTTTTTAGTTAAGGTTTTCTATATAAACCCAGTTGAAACTCTCATAGAGGGGGTTCTTTCTTGGATTTTTTTGAGACTTCTCCTTTTCTTATTACGCGATTTTCAATTAATATTTTTTCTTTTCTTGAAAAGTTTTTGTTCTTTGAGGAAGAAGCAGTAGGCTTTTGGGAGGAAAAATCAAGTATTGGAGAATCTATTCTAAAAAAGCAACAGTGATTCATACTACTTTGAGGAGCAAATTAATACTACATCTATACTATCATCTCCTCTCTTACTTTCGTTTATTTTTATTTGATTATTTTGGTCCTATTATATTTTATTTAATTTTTATTGTTATTCACTAACCATTGTTTATTTTTGTATTTGTGTTGGTGATTATGGAGAGAGTTACATGATGAGTTCATTTAGAGAACAAAATCCATGAAAATCCATGGAATGCCATGGATTGAATCTTGTAGTTAAATATAGTTTCTAGATTTTTTTTATTTTTTGTTATTATTTTGTTGGTTATTTCTTTTTGTATTTTTTATTTAGTTTTTTGGGGTTATAATAATTTTCATTTTCTTATTATTTTTAATAGATCATTGTAATAACCCTAATAGTGGGAATAATAAAATTCTGTGTGTGAGGTTGTTTGTTTATTTTAATTATTTGGTAGTAAGATTAGGGTTTTAATTAAGCGATTAATTAAAATTAATGGCTATAAAGATAATTAGATTTTTTAATTAAAATTAAATTAGATTTAAGTGGATAAAATTAGGGTTTCTTGTCGAGGTCATTTTAATTAAATTAAGGTCTTTTAAAAGAAATATATTTAATTGATTGTTTTGATATTTGTTTTATTAATTTTGGGCTTGTTTATTTAATTTTGTGTATTTTGGGCCCCAAGCCCGTATTAGGCTTTAATCCATTTAAATAATTTTAGGTTTGAGTAGTTCTTTTTTTAGCCCACCTTTTAATTAGCCCATTTCATTTAATAGATTGTTAATTAAATAGGTCTAGATTTTAATTAAAATGCATTTTAGGCCCATAATTAATTAGAAATTAGGTTAGAGATAACTTAGGACCATTTAGTTAACTTAGACATAGAACCACCTAGGATAATTAAAATTAATTTAGACTTAGCCTATTAAATTTAAACCTTTTCCATAAACTTATAGATTTAAGATTACCTTAGAATTAAAACATGCAGAACTAGCCCTACTAATCTAAATACTTCATAATTTGTAAATTTAGGCCCACCTTTAGAGTTAAAATGAATAGACTTAGGTTCACTTAATTAAAATTAAATAGGAATTAGGCCCTTTAGTCTCTAGACTTGTAAAATAAAACATGTAGATCTAGCCCATTTAATCAATGTAAATTAGACTAACTTAAGGATTACGTACTCAAATGAATAAATTATTTACATGTATTTTTTATGACTAGTTTGCCTGGAGTTGATTGTTTTATTAAGGGTTTATATGAAATTGCATGTAAATAGAATGTAAGATAGTAATTCATAAAGTAATTTTAAATGAACACAAAATTGAAAGAAGTTGGTATTCCATATCCAGAATCTCCTAGTTATGGTGCTGGCTTTCTTTTAAAGAATTGAGTACCACTATTTTTTGATTTGTCCCAGTTATTACCTTGGGTGGGGACTCCTTATCTCTACGTCATATCTTTGTGACAGTGGTTAGTGTGTTCTCTAGAGCCCTAAGCTTAAACAGTGTTGCAGTTGCTAAAATCTTGGATGCGTGCTAAACCCTGCTGTCTACAATGGTGACTCCATTAGGGATAAGAGATACTAATTCTACTTGTATTCTTTAGAATTATTTTATTCTTCTATTCATTTTGCATGTCCCTATTAACCGATGGCATTGGTTTATGGTTCCATGATTCCATTAACTTCATGGGATTGTAAATTGGCTAACCATGACTCTTAGCCTTAACTTGGTTCAAGAGATATTATTAGGCTCATCTGACTAGAGTCTATAACCTAAGTCCTAAAGGCGGTAGTCTTCTCTCAAGTTTGTAAAGGATGTTGGACCCCTCTAACCTTGGCCTGTAACTCAAGTCTTAAAGGAGGGCATCTTGCTAAAGGAACCTTGACCTTTCTCACCGAACTCAGCTCATGTAATGGCTTAGTAACTTCCCTTAGGATTACCCAAATTGCTTACATTTATTACCATGAGGTATTTTTATCTATAAAGGCCCAAGCCCATACTTTAGAAGCCCATTTGGGTAAATAAAGATTGGACTAATCTTTTATACCTAAAAATACTATTTCTATATTTTACTACTTTGAGAGATTTGGCATGCACATTGGTTCTTGATATCCCTTGTTGATATTAAGGCTAAGATAAAAAATCCTAGGAAAAGAGACTCACCATTGAATATGTGTGTGAGAGGAATAAGGTTGGAAGGATGTATATACACTTGACTTCACTTGTTACTTACTACTTATTACATAGCATATGCATCATGCATCATACTAACACTTTGTTTTTTAGCCATCATATATTCATCTGGGTTTTCCTGTGTTTTGAGTCATAAAGGTGGTAGACTACTGAGAATAGATTCAAGCCTGTAGTCAATTATGAAAGAGATCCTTAACAGACTAGAAAGGAGTCCTATCAAACCACTCTACTTAAAAGTTGCACAAACTCTAGCTAAATAAGAAGAAGAAATGGAATAACAAAAGGGAGGAAATTGGACCCTAGAGGACATCAAAGGAGCATTGATGGATGACATAAGAGCAATGATGCAAGATGAAGTAAGAAAAGCTCTAGCTGGATTAATGCCACCCCCTACTGCTTCATCTCCCATTGTGGCCAATTCACTTGTTATGGGTGTACCACTTACTAATAATGACAATCTTAAGGGACAACCTTTAAATACTGCTTGGAATGTACTTACTGTATAAATGAAATTGGAGGACATTAAGAATTACTTAGTTAAAAATGCAAGAAAGGAATCCCTTGAATAAGTTCAGGAGTTATAATCCAAGCAGATAAAAGTACTGACTCAGAAGATGTCCAAAATGGAAGAATTGATGAGAGGATAGAGCATCGGATATTCATTTGACTTTGATGATGTGATGCAATTTGAGAAAGATAAGTTGCCTGATAAGTTTAAGATGCCACAATTGTAGAAGTTTGATCGTACTGGGGACCCAAGGATGTACCTTAGTCAATATACAACCACTATGAGCACCACTAAGGCTCCATTATCTGTAGTAACCAAGTTGTTTGTACTATCTTTGGAGGGTATGGTTATTAATTGGTATCATGGATTGGAGAAGTCTATCTAAGTGGACTAGAGAGAATTGTGTATTGCTTTTTTGAAATAGTATAACTACAATACCAGGCTTGAAGTACCTATCAGGGATTTGGAATTGACCAAGCCGAAGCCTAATGATTCATTTTCAAATTTTATAACTAGATTTAAGAATAAGGCAGGATTAATGAAAAATAAGCTAGCTGCAAAGGATCAGGGTAGGATGATTGTTTGAAATGTGCCACTTAATTTGGTTAAGAGATTACAGATGATGAACCCTAAGACATTTGTAGACCTTCATGATGATAGGTTGCAAGCTAAGGAGATTAAAAGTGAGAAAAAGAAGATTGCTAGAAATGTCAAAGCAAGAAACTACCCAACTGGAGGTATATAGCAAGAAAATGCTAGTCGGGTTGTGGGAATCCATGCTATTCAACAACTCAAGAGATTCTTGATTTTAACCAACCCTTATCTAAAGTCCTAGACCATTTAATCCAAAAATGCCTCATTAGACCCTTAACTCCCTTTAGACCGCTAAACCCAAATCTCCCTAGCTTTGACCTAAACAATTACTGCAAATTTCACTAAATTATGGGCCATTCCACTGACTCTTGTATGTGCCTTAAACATAAAATTCAAAACCTTATAGATTTTGAAAAAATCATAGACTTTGAAAAATCAAATCCAAACCTAAACACCAAAAATAACCCTATCCCAAATTATCGAAACATGCCACCCTCAATGACCATGATGATTAACTCAAGAGTAAGCAAGGAAGAAGTGCTAAACTCCTTTGAGGACCTAGACTTTAAAACCAATAAGAGATCTCTAATTTCCTTTAAAGATGGGAAAAGAGTATAAGACTTATTGGGACAACCTTTAAGCAAGTTCAACTATAAGGTGTTTTATTCCAAACCACCTTCTTTTGATATACCTATTGAGTCAATTATGCCTATAAGGTGGGGGTGATGAATTTGATAAGAAAAAGAGGCTAGATAAGAAAGAAAAATGCATGGTTGAGGTTTGGAAAGAAGGATCAAACTATTAGGGTTATTGATATCTGGTATAACTCTGATAAAGAAGGCACTAAAGGCTATAATGTATGGGTCAATAATTCAGAAGTTAGTTATATTACTAGAAGTGGTAAGGGTCATAAACTGATGGAGAAAACTATAAAGGGAGAAGAAGTTGCTGAAAGAGAAGTCTCAGATGAACATGGTGATGACTTACTTCTTGAATAGCTTAAGAAGGCAAAGCAAATGTGAGTATATGGGAGCTCTTGATGCATTCGAGTAGCCACAGGAAGGCTTTAGTTAAGGTTCTAACTAAGATGAACATTGAAACTACTGCAACCTTAGAGGCAATGGTGGCTAAGGTTACTAAGAAAAAGCGCGATGTTATTACTTTCTTTGACGAGATTTACCTGTGGAAGGAAGGAATCATAATAAAGCCTTGTTCATTCCAGTTGAGGTAAGAAGGAAAAGGACCAATTATGCAATGGTGGATGATGGGTAATGTTTGTCCAATATAGATCCTACCTAATCTAAAAGTGAAGATGGATGATTTAACAAAATTAGACCTTATAATCAGAGCTTATGAAGATAGTACAATAAATGTAGAGGGAACATTTATGGCTTCTGTAAAGACCGGACCAATAAAGCCAATGGTAGAATTCACTATGCTAGATATCCTTGTCACTTATGCCTTGCTCTTAGGTAGGCCTTGGTATCATATTTTGGGAGGAGTGCCTTCAACTATGCATCAAAAGGTGAAATTCCTACTTGATGGAGAAGTTGTGACTTTAGACGCTAGTATGAACAAGACTGTGTCTGTAGTTATGGATAGTTAGAAGCAGGTAGTTACCCCTCCTAGTTTCTAAATAGCCATGATCTCTGATGGAATTGAGATGGACCTAAGGGTTATAAGCATGATTAAGAAGATGAATTATTGGCCTGGATAAGGACTGAGAAAGAATAAACAAGGAAGTTCAAAACTCTAAGGTTTTAAAATCCAAGATGATACAAGAGGATTGGGCTATACATGAGTTAAATTTGGCAATAAAAGAGCTAGAAAAAGGTTTTTCAATAAGAATAACCTCCTAAAGAATATGGGACCACTAAAGGATAACTTTGTCAAAGAAAGAAAATAGAAGCTCTGCTTGGGTGAAAAGGAACCTGTCCAAGTAGCTGGTGTGAATATTCTTGGGTTTGAGATCTTCAAAAAATAGATAGTCGAGAGTCTGGTGCAAAACAATAAAGACGAGGTGATGAAGAAAGTCATTGAGATGATAGAGATTGAGGCCATTAAAGAGTTGCTTTATCTGCCACCTAATGAAGAACCACCGTTAAATTTAGCTAGAATTATTAATAATAGTTTTAGTCATGTTTTTTATGAAGAAATTGATGTAATAACGTCTGGTTTGTTTAAGGATGAAAACTCTACTTTTCCTATGGTCAATGATATGAACTTTAGTTTGGCTTATTTGTGTGATGTTGATTTTAATGGTCTTGTGCATTTTAATATGATCATTCATGCATGTTTGACATTAATTCTATTCAATCAAATTCATTAAACATGGGCACAAATGAACAACTAAAATACATTTCTATATCACATGATTTAACTCCTGAAAAGAGGAAAAATTTTGAGAGAATACTAACAAAATGAAATGCAGTATTTGCTTAGTCCTATGAGGATATGCTAGGTTTAGATAGTGAAATTTTAGAATATCACATTCCAATATATCTAGAAGCTAAACTTGTCAAGCAAAAAATTTATAGGTTAAGATTAGAGCAGAAAAAAAAGATAAAGGAAGAAATTGTTAAGCAAATCCAGGCTAATTTTCTAGAAGTGGTAGAGTACCCTCAATGGTTGGCAAACATAGTGCTAATTCCAAGAAAGATGAAAAATTTTGGATATGTGTAGATTTCAGAGATCTGAATAAAGCATGCCCAAAGGATGACTTTCCTTTACCCCATATTGATGTGATTGTTGATAGTGTAGCATCTAGTGCAATGTACTCTTTCATGGATGGGTTTTCAAGATATAATCAAATAATGATGGAAATCATAGATAAGATCAAAACTACTTTTATCACTAAATGGGGGACATATTGCTACAAAATGATGCCCTTCAGATTAAAGAATGTAGGAGCAACCTATCAAAGAGCAGCCACTGCTTTGTTTCATGATATAATGCACAAAGAAGTAGAAGTGTACGTCAATGATATGATGGTTAAGTTAGAAACCAGGGAAGGGCATTTTGAGGCTTTAAATAAGTTTCTGGCAAGAATAGAAAGATACAACCTAAGGCTTAGTCTGAAAAAATATATCTTTGGTATTACTTCTGGAAAATTATAAGGGCATATAATCAGTAATAAGCGAATAGAAGTTGATCCAGATAAGATCAAAGCCATTCAAGAGATGCTACCACCAAAAATGGAGAAATAAGTATGAGGGTTTATTAGAAACTACAATACATTAGCAGGTTCATTGCAAAACTCACAATGGTTTGCAATCCAATTTTCAAGCTCTTAAGGAAGAATCAGGTAGTGGAATGGAATGAAGAATGTTAGAAAGCCTTTAATAAGATTAATGAATACCTTACTAATCTGCCTATGTTGTGACTACTAAGACAAGCTAAACCTTTAATCATATATTCGACTTTAGAGGAAAAGGCAATGGGGGTAATGCTAGTGCAAGAAGGACCATAAAGGGTAAAGTACGCAGTGTATTACCTTAGCAAAAATTTCTTACCATATAAAGAAAAATATGATCTTGTGGAGAAGACATGTTTGATTATGATATGGGCTACAAGGAAGCTAAGGCATTATTTCTAGTCTTACAAAGTACAAGTTGTTTCAAAGATAGATCCTTTAAGATACTTGTTTCAAGCACCGACTTTAACTAGAAAGATGTCTCGATGGTTGGTACTTTTGATTGAGTTTGATATAAAGTATATCTCTACCAAGGTCATCAAAGGGAGAGTAGTAGTAGAATTCTTAGCATAGAATGTAGTAGAAGGAAATGAGCAGTGGAATTTAGAGTTTCCATATGAGAACCTAGTAGTAATAGAAGAACATAAATGGAAGCTTTATTTTAATAAAGCTATGAATAATAGGGGAGCAGGGCTGGGAGTGATTCTTATCATGCCAAGAGGAGAAACCATCCCCATGCCTAAGAAATTGGACTTTAAATTTACAAACAACATGGCTGAGTATGAGGCATGTATCTATGGGGTAGAAGTAAAACTAGCAATTAGAGCTAAAGACCTACTGGTTTATTGAGATTCCCTATTAGTCATTAGTTAGGCTAACGAGGAGTGGGAAGTGAAAGAAGAAAGGTTGAAACCTTACATATGCTATATGAAGATGTTAATGAGAAACTTCACTAAATGTCTCTTCATACATTTACCAAGAGACAAGAATCAAATGGCGGATGCCTTGGTAACACTTTCTTTAATATAGGACAAACCAACGGGGTCAATGATGAAGCCTTTGGTAATAATGAAAATGAAAGCTCCATGTTATGGTGAAGAATAAGCTATGAGTATTCAAATAGGGCCAGAAGAGAAGTCATGGTTTTATGACATCTAGAGATTCATTGAGGAAAGAAAGTACCCAGATGAAATGACTTCAAAGGAAAAATATGCTCTTCATGTTCTTGCATGCCATTATAAAAGTCATGATGGGGTGTTATATAGAAGAATGCTGAATGGAACATAGTTGAGATGTCTTAAGAAGGATGAATCAAAACAAGCGATGAGAGAGATTCTTGTAGGGGTTTATGGATCTTATATTAATAGGATGATTCTGGTAAAGAAAATAATTTGACAAGGGTACTATTAAATGAACATGGAAAAAGATTATATCCAAATAGTGAGACAATGACATTAGTGCCAAATATATGGAAATCTCAATCATCTCCCCCTATAGTGTTATATAGTTTAACATCTCCATGGCCCTTTACAACATGGGGGATAGATATAATAAAGGAGATAAGACTAACTACCTTAAACGTGCATAAATATATAGTGGTGGTGATTGATTATTTCTCTATATGATTGATTATTTCTCTATATGGATAGAAGCAGAATCCTTTGGTACTTTCAAGGCTAGACATATGGCAAAGTTCATCGAGAAGAATCTCATTTGCAGATATAGGATCCCACATCATGTTGTGATGGACAATGGTGCTCAGTTTCAGGCAGAGATACAGGATTGAGCATCATAAATCTTCACCTTATTGACCTCAGGCTAATGGTGCAGTTAAAGCAGCTAATAAGAATATGAAGAGAATCCTCTCTAAGATGGTGAAAATGCATAAAGATTAGTTTGAGTATCTCCTTTTTGCCTTGTAAGGATACAAAACTATGATGCACACTAGCATAGGACAGACACCGTTCTCATTAGTATATAGTTGTGAAGCAGTTTTGCCTATAGAGACAGAAATTAAATCCTTGAGGGTTATTATGGAAGCAAAAATCCTTGAGAATGAAAGGATACAAAAGAGACACGACCACCTCATATCTCTAGATAAGAAAAGGATGGACGCTTTATTTCACACTAAGATTTACCAGAGACGAATAGTGAGAGCCTTTAACAAGAAGGTTAAACTTGGAAAGATAAAAATTGGAGATATGGTGCTAAAGCAATAAGTCAAGGGCAATGGTGTTTAATCCAAGAGGAAAATTCAGACCAAATTGGGAAGGACCGTATTTGGTCAAAATGATTCTACCTAAGGGATCTGCAAAGATATTAAATCAATAAGGGAATGAATTCACTGAGCCAGTCAACCTAGATCGCCTCAAGAAATACTATATTTTTTAAAAAATAATAATTAATTTTAATGTTTGATAAAAAAAAAAGTCCATAATCCATTCATAAGAGGCAAAATAGTGCAAAGTGAAACATTCAAAGTATAGTCATATAAGCACAAGTCCTAAAGATAAGAAAATCAGTCATCCTGAACTCTAGTGTCTAGCCAAGGACTCTAGCTGGCTCATCACTCTGATCTGGGGGCATAGAAGTCCCAATGCTAAGATCATTGAAACTAAGACCAACAAGCTATCGATAAAGCCTCTCGTTCTCAGGCTCCAGATCCCCATCATAATTCTATTGCATAAAGAGTAGTTAGAATCATGCATATCATACATAACATGCATACATTTGCATACTAACCCTCCATGTATCTATGATATGTATAGTAAATAATCTCTAGGAAGAGACAAGTCCATATAAATACTCTACCTGTGTCTGAGGGATGTGTAAAATAAAGTATACTAATTTAGTAACAAGTGTTAGTCTATACATGATTATAAATACAAATTGCACTTACATTTGAAGCATTAAGAGGAGAGAAGCTAGGAATCTGAGCTACATCAAATACATGTGCTACTTAACAATAGTTTGTATCGCAAGAGCCCATTAGTACATGGACCTATCAAGTGGTGGAACATCGCCCAGGATGGTACTCAAAGAAGTATCATCTCGAGCAGCTCCACTGTGCTGAGTATGCTTAACCTCCTGCTTAGTCCTCTTAGTGTCACCCTCGGTCTCCTCCTTCATAGCAACATTAGTAGCTTCTTCAACATGTATAGAAAGGTGAATATCATCTGCAATGATAAAAAGGATGAAGTAAAATGGTGATAGCGATGGAAGAGACGAAGTAAAATGGTGACTAAAAGCATACCTCAGCTAAGTCTGTAGGAATCTGCTCTAGGAGATTCTCCAAAATATACTCCTGATAGTGATGAGAACGCTCAAGCAGAGTCAAAGCATCATATCCCTCAAGAGCTGCTCTAATCTCAGGACTAGTTATACTACAGCTCTATAACTTCAAAGAGGGAATAGCATAAGGAACACGCCTCTTGGAGGATCCCATATGCCAATGATAGACACGCTCATAAAGATACCATATCTGGAAACTGTAACTAGGAAGTAAAATCCTTATAGTCTCAAGCCTCAAAGTCGTATCGTTTAATGTCTTCAACACTAACCAGCCAATCTGATTTGACTTGTAAATTCATTTAAATAAATTTTATTTAACTTTTATAATTGGTTAAATATTAAAAAATTAAAACCAGGTCCCACTTTAAGGAGTTCAGTTGGTCCTGATAAGTCTGCAAATCATACTTAATGCTTGCTAGATGAGAAGAACCTTATCTTTACATTAGAGGAAGACTCCTGTCAAAGCTAGTAGCACTAAAGCCTCAGATCACCCTAATCTTAATGCCCCATATCTGAAAAAGGAAAGATAGTTGAAATGAAAATAAGAGGTTGTAAAAGAACAAAGTTAAAAGGGGTAGAAGACATACATGCAGGATGCGCCAGAAGCTGCACATAATAACAGCTCCTCTATAAATAGTATCTTGTCTATAGTAAAAATAGGCAAGAGCAGCAAATCAACAATCAAAAGTAGTAACTCTAGTAAGGTTTTGAAGGAAACCAAGAAGAGCAATGTTGACCTCATGACCAGTCTTGCAGAAGAGGGTAGTGCCTAGTAGTATCAGTAAGAAACATCTCACCTTCTAAAGGATCTAATAAGGTATGGTGGTGGGTAATCTCCTGAAACCTGGAACAAGAGAAGAAAGGAGCACATTCATCCGATTTTTCCATATCGGAACAAACCCAAGAAAGTTATAAACATAACGACTCCTAGCATCCTCTAGAAGAGTGTAGTAATGGATATCAAAAGGAACCGGGCCACCCCGAAGGTAATCCTAGTGATAGTATAGAAGCTCATGGGGGAAATAGTCAGCTTACCCACTCATTTATGAAAGGTGTGAGTGGTATCCATCCACCTTTCGATAAGAGTAAAGAGTGAATAGTGGTCTGACTGGCCTCGAGCAGTCGGTAGAGTAGCGATGAAGCATCAGAAGCTAGATGGCCAAATATGCTGTAATACCTCTCCAGATAAATCATGAAACAATTCTAGAGCTAAGTGAAAGCAACCTGAGAACTTTAGTGGTTTCTTAATAAAATTCATAAAACGACAGGATTACCTTCTTTTATAAACTCTTGATTTTTTTTCTATAAGTATTTTTTTATTTAAAAAAAAAGATGATAAGGAGACTGGATTTTTTTATTGAAAATCCATATTTTTTATCAGATTTCCAGATTCCCAATCAAAAATCTAAAATTTTGATTCAAAATTCAAATCTTTGACTGAAAATCCAGAAGTTTGACTGATATTTTGTTAGTCTCTGTGACATACCAATACCAATTTTGCAAAATTTTATTTTCAAATTAAGAGTTTTATGCAATTTTACATAGCAAATATTCTTTAATTGCATGCATGAATATATTAATTTATATATTAATAGGAATATATTTTTGTTATAGAATCAAAGACAGAAGAAGAAAATTTACCTTATCTCCAACATGGGAGCATCTACAGAGGTGCAAGTGAGTCAAATGGAGTACATCTTCCCCTTCATTGAGTCCCAGATTTTTTTGAGGAAAATGTAGTTGTGAAAGGACTGGATCTGATTGTTTAAAGCTACTTCCACGTAGTGTGCATTGTGGGTGAGCCATAGGACCAGAGGGATTTCAAATTAGAGGTTAAATAAAAGAATACTTGAATAAATAAGATTTGAAAATCAAGAGAAAAGGAAAGAAAAACAAAGGAATGAAAGGGATAGGGAAATAAGAGAAATGAATCAGCAAAAGGAAAAGGAAAAAGCTTTGTATTAAAGTGGAAAATATTGACTTTAGTCCCTCAATTTTATTTGCACTTAAGTCTAACATTTTTCTTATAATTTAGTCCTAAATTGTAATGCTACATGATTTAATAATTCATTGAATTATTAAATTATCGGCATTAAAGAAATCAACAATGCACGTTCAAGTATAGTCAACATTGTATGACTGAGTACAATGTATCTTTTTAATCATCACTATACAACTGAGTATAGTCAATATTATATTACCGAGTATAATGTATATTTTCAATCAGCACTATACATCCGAGTATAGTCAACATTGTATGACCGACCATAATGTTTCTTTTTAATTAGCATTATATGTCCAAGTATAGTCAACATTATACGACCGAGTAGAATTTATCTTTTCAATCGACATTATACGATGGGTATAGTCAACATTATACAATCGAGTATAATGTATCTTTTCAATCAACACTATACATCCAAGTATAGTCAACATTGTATGACCGAGTACAATGTATCTTTTCAATCATCACTATACGTCCGAGTATAGTCAACATTATATGACTGAGTATAATGTATCTTTTTAATCATCACTATACATCCGAGTATAGTCAACAACATACGATTGAGTATAATGTACCTTTTCAATCGGCACTATATGATCGAGTATAGTCAACATTATACGATCGAGTATAGTGTATTCTCTTAATCAACATTATACATTCAAGTATAGTCTACATTATACGACTGAGTATAATATATCTTTTCAATCATACTATACATCTGAGTGTATCTACATTATATGATCAAGTATAACGTACCTTTTCAAATAACACTATATGACCGAGTATAGTCAACATTATATGACAGAGTCTAGTGTATCTTTTCAAACAACACTGTACGGTTGAGTATAGTCAACATTATAGGACTAAGTATAATGTATCTTTTCAATCACCACTATATGTCTGAGTAGAGTCTACATTATGCGACTAAGTATAATGTACCTTTTCAATCAGCATTATACCTCCGAGTGTAGTGCATTTTCAAGTCAACACTATACATCCGAGTATGGTGTATTCTTAGATGCTTTAGCATTCTACCTGGTGTTGCATAGCAATATAAGCATTCATCGTGAACCGATGATCGCTTATAGGCAAAAGCCTCAAGGAGCACAGGTAAGTATCTAAACTTTTGTTCCTAAGAAATTGTGTGCTTATTTGCTTTGCCACAATTTATTAAGCAAAAAGCGATAAAGGGGGGCAACTATAAGCACCCAATTTCAGGATGATGAAGTGTGGATGCGACAGAGGACTCAAATAATGAAAATATTATAAATAGATCTTCAACACTTAAAGTTTGAAACTTCAAAAGCCTAAATGCATTTTCAAAAGAGTTTAATTATATTTTAAGGACTTAATTGTAATATTTTCTTTAAGGACCTAATTGAAAAGTTTAAATTCTTTCAGGGGTCTTTATATAAAAAAGATCAAAATTCTATAATTCTGATTAGAATTACATAAAACCGATCGAAATTATGTAATTCATATAATTTCGGTCAGAATTAAACATTTTCCACATTTTTTTTAATTTTCTAGTAAACAAAAAATTTTGTTTTCTAAATTTTTGATTGGTTAAATAATATGATTTTTTTTTTTGGAATAAAAATTCCTTTTTAAATCAAAGCTCTATCATTGTGAAAGAGGAAGTCACAATATGATATATTTTTAGCTAGGGTTTTCTATATAAACTAAGTTGAAACTCTTATAGAGGGGGCTCCTTCCTGGATTTTTTTAAGCCTTCTCCTTTTCTTGTTATGCGGTTTTTAATTAATTTTTTTTTCTTGAAACTATTTGTTCTTTGAGGAAGTAGTAGGCTTGGAAGGAAAAATCAAGCATTAGAGAATTTATTCTAGAAAAGCAACGGTGATTCATACTAATATGAGGAGCAAATTAATATTGCATTTATACTATCATCTCCTCTCTTACTTTTTTCTAAAGCAACGGTGATTCATACTAATCTGAGGAGCAAATTAATACTACATCTATACTATCATCTCCTCTCTTACTTTTTTCTATTTTTATTTGATTATTTTGTTCCTATTATATTATATTTAATTTTTATTGTTATTTAGTAACCATTGTTTATTTTTGTATTTGTGTTGGTGAATATAGAAAGAGTTACGTGATGAGTTCTTTTAGATAACAAAATCCATGAAGATCCATGGAATGCTATTGATTGAATCTTGTAGTTGAATATAGTTTCTTAGTTTTTTTTTTATTATTTTGTTATTATTTTGTTATTATTTTGTTGGTTATTTCATTTTGTATTTTTGTATTTAGTTTTTTATGGTTATACTAATTTTTATTTTCTTATTATTTTTTAGTAGATCATTGTAATAGCCCCAATAGTGGGAATAATGAAATTCTATGTGTGTGGTTGTATGTTTATTTTAATTAATTGGTAGTAAGATTAGGGTTTTAATTAGGTGATTAATTAAAATTAATGGCTATAGAGATAATTAGGTGATTAATTAAAATTAATGGCTATAGAGATAATTATGTTTTTTTAATTACAATTAAATTAGATTTAAGTGGATAGAATTAAGGTTGCTTGTCGAAGTCATTTTAATTAAATTAGGGTCTTTTAAAAGAAATAAATTTAATTGATTGTTTGATATTTTTATTTGATTTTTTTGATTTTTTTTTATTTTTTTAGGCTTTTTTATTTATTTTTATGTATTTTGGGCCCCAGCCCCATATTAGGCTCTAACCCATTTAAAAAATTTTAGGTTTGAGTAGTTCTTTTTTGAGCCCACCTTTTAATTAGCCCATTTCATTTAATAGTTTGTTAATTAATTAGGTCTAGATTTTAATTAAAATGCATTTTAGGCCCATAATTAATTAGAAATTAGGTTAAAGATAACTTAGACTCATTTAGTTAACTTAGACATAGGCCCATCTAGGATAATTAAAATTAATTTAAACTTCACCCATTAAATTTAAGCTTTTTCCATAAACTTGTAGATTTAAGATCATCTTAGAATTAAAACATATAGACCTAGGCCCTAATCTAAATACTTCATAATTTATAGATTTATGCCCACTTTTAGAGTTAAAATGAATAGACTTAGGTTCACTTAATTAAAATTAAATAGGAATTAGGCCCTTTAGTCTTTAGACTTACTTGTAAATTAAAACATGCAGATCTAGCTCATTTAATTAATGTAAATTAGACTAACATAGGAATTACGTACTCAAATGAATGCATTGTTTACATGTATTTTTCATGATTAGTTTACCTGGAGTTGATTATTTTAATAAGGGTTTATATGAAAATGTATGTAAATAGAGGGTAAGATAATAATTTATAAAGTAATTCTAAATGAACACAAGACTGAAAGATGTTGGTATCCCATATCGAAAATCTCCTAGTTGTGGTGTTAGCTTTCTTTAAGAGAATCGAGTACCACCATTTTTCTATTTGTCCCAATCATTACCCTAGGTAATGACTCATCATCTCCACGCCATGTCTTTATGACAGTGGTTAGTATGTTCTCTAGAGCTATGATTTCAAATAGTGTCACGGTTGCTAAAATTTTAGATGCACGCTAAACCCTACCGTCTACAATGTGCATTGCAGATAATCCCACATCTTCTTAGCTGTACTAAAGTAGCTTAAATTGTTCACCATATAAGCTTCAATAGAAGCTAAAATCCAAGAGATAATTTGAGCATCCTTTGCCTTCTATTAACTAAGTTTTATAGCTTTTTTAGGAGCAGGGTAAGACCCGTTAATGTGACTCTAAAGCTCTTTCCCTTTCAAAAACATTTTAAATTGAAATTCCCATAGTGCATAATTCTTTCTTGTAAATTTGATAGCCAATGCCTCTATAGACATTCTTTTAAGAAAATTCTCAGTAGTCATTCTTCTAAAAAGTAAAATCTTAAAGTTGAAATTGTTGATAAAAAATTAATCAACTTAGAATTAAAAAAATGAAAGCAGACCAGAAACTTTAAAAGACAAAAGTCAAAGAAAACTGATAGAAATTTGAAGATTCAACTATGAATTTCAGACGCAAGCTCTAATACCATAACAAAGTTTGAGTAAATGGTTGAATGCCCCTCTCTTTGATGATCTTTCCATTGAATAAGAGTTGTTGTACAAGTATTTTGGGCAAGAATGTTTCTACAGCTAGTACACTAATTACTATTAATCCACTTTAGGTGAGAATATATGCAGCTAATATAGAAATTATGGAACAACTACTACACGGATTATGGTAAATTAGATCTTGTAATCTTAGTCATAATTTCTACCATAATCATATCTCTGCCATTGATAGCCTTAAGTCAAATGGGTGGGTGAGGTAAAAGTCCTTCACTGCACTCACTCAAGAGAAAAGAAGAGACCATCTCTAATTTAATTATTGGGGTTTGCCCCCTCATTAGTATATGAAGTGTAGGTAAGATAATAAAGGAAAATTACTATTAATGTGTTCATCAGAATACTAAAATAAGCCTTAGTCGATATCCGAAGCATAATAATTTATTTTTCTAATCGAAAATTCTCTTTTTTTTCCCTCTAGTAGAGGAAGACAAAGAACCAAACTCCTTAAATTTTTGTGTCAATTTTCTTCATCTCTTTATATTTTTTTGATCTCCTTTAAAATTCTATTTAGTCCTATCCACCCCTTCTAAGACCTTTCAGTACACGTACAGACATCATTTGATGGGATTCAGTTTGATTATTTTGGTTGGTTTGATTTAGTCATTTGGTCATTTCGATTTGATTCTTACTTAAATTTTATATAATTTGGTTTGAAATATTAAAAACTAAAGTTATTTTGGTTTAATTCAATTTTCTATATAACAATTTTGATTAACTAATATAACCAAATAAATCAAAATTTTCTTTTTAAATTTAAAATATTTTATATAATATTTATATAAAAATACTTCAATATAAAAATATAAGATAAATTATAATTTTAAAATTCTATTTTAGTTCGGTCAATTTATTTTTTTCTTAAAATTTCGGTTAATATTTAAAAGAAGTAGAAGCTAAAAGCCGATAACCAAAAAGGAAAAAAAAAAAAAAAAGGTGATGGTACATACAATAATGATGATACTTCTCTCAAGCACGGTTTTTTTAATTATTTATTTCACATTCTTTTATCCCTTTTACAAAAATGATAAATTTTTCCATATTACAAGTTAATTTTGAAAAATTATAATTTTCATAAGTAAAATTATAATTTTTATTGATAAAAAATATCAATCAGACCACTCAGTAACATATGCAATTTGTTTGTAATGCAATAAATGCATTTGATTTAAATGCAAAATAAAAACTGAAGAAAAAAATAGTCAAATGATAACTTAAAGGGAAAAATTATCTCTATTAAATTTAAATTATATAATCTTTCTATTTAAATATACAAAATAGCACATAGCCACTAAGTTGCCTTACATTACAACTTATCATCAAATCCGAAAAGATAATGAAATTTTTCCAGAAAGCAAACGATATTAAACTTACAAGGAACTATTTTTTTAGCTAATTTCCAACTAGTAAATCAATTAAATACCTAACTAGTAAGACAAGAGATTATTAACAAGTGAACAAAACAATAACACGAATGAGTATATTTAAATAAAACATAAATATTAAATTTGTATAAATTTCACCAATATATTTATTATATTTTATTTATTTTTAACTATTTAAGTTTTTATTTATAATTCATATAAAAATACATTAATTAAATACAATATATATTTAGTTACTGTGTGCGCTATATTATATCTTATATAATAAAGTATTCCTAGAGTTGAGAAAAAAACTTTCCTAACAATTTATGAAGCTGCATAAAATTAATAAATTATCGAATATATATATATATATATATATATATATATATATATATATATATATTAATCGGTAAGTTGCACATTACACGAATTTATGAGTAATTTTTTATATAAAAAAAAATTACATACAAATGAAATACAATATGTACGACTATGTAAATGGAATCCAAAGTATAATAGTTCAATCTTTGAAAAAAGCAACCTAACCAATAATAGATGGGAGATCAAATACACATGATAATCCAAATACACTGCAACTCCAAGTGTAACTGTAATATCCTATATATTATTTAAATAAAAATGAATAATTTCTTTCAAATAGTATTACTAACAATTATTTTTACATCATATTATATTTTATTTATTTATGTTCATATTATTTATGGGTTATTAATATATGAGAGTATTACTTACTTAATGTTTAGAATTTCATTGTCTATTAATTTCATTATTATTATTATTATTATTATTATTATTATTATTATTATTATTATTATTATTAGTGCTATTCTAAATTATATTAAATTTATTATCTATATGTGTGTCTATAAACCAATATATATATATATATATATATATATATGTATATTTATAGATATAGAGGTTGAGTTTGATTATTATATGTGTATGTATATTAGTAGGTTATATGATACATATATATATGTATGTATATGTGCATATATATATATATATATATATATATATATATATATATAGATATTTATATATGTATATATTTATATATTATAGTTTAAAGTATATTTATATGTATATATATAAATATATATATACTCATCAAAAGAACCCGAAGAACCCTCCCCTGTCACCCACACCTTCCTCACCACCATCATCACCGACGCTCCCTCCACCGGCGCCACCCTCACCTCCACCAGGGGACCTGAGCTCGTGGTCTACTGCTGCACTTCCTCTTTTTCTTCTTCTTTCCCCGTCAGGCAGCCAGCTCCCTCCCTGCGCGCGCGACAGCACCCTTCTGCCATCTTCGTCCCTCTGCTGTCATTGCCTTCTACTCCACCTGTGCTGCCTCTCAGCTGCGACCTGTTGCTCAATCTTCTCCATTTCTTCTGGCGACAGCAAGTTTCCTTTCCCTTCTCCCTCGTCCGGCTGGCAGTGAGTAACACTCACTTGATCCTTCCTTCCTCCCTTCGATTTTTGCTTGACTTTGATAGATCCTAGGTTAGTTAGGGTTGTTTAGTATGTATTTGAAGATGGTTTCAATTTTTTTTCGGATGTTTTTGGTAAATTAGTTGAATTTCCAAAATTTATTTAATGTTTATTTGGTTTTATTAGATTTTTATTTGGGTATAATTAGTAATTAGGGTGGTTGTGGTTAATTATTTTTGAGTGAATCAATTTATTGAAATTTTTAGGAATTATTGTAAATTTGGTAGAATTTTTGAAAATGTTAGTAATATTTTGTTAATTTTCGAAATTATGGTTAAAAAATTATAAAATTTTAATAATTGAGGTTGTTATTAAATGTTATAAATTTTAGAACTCAAATTATAATTTTTGTGATTTGTATACTATTTTTATAAATATTTTTGAATTTATGCCAAATTTGATTTTAGGTTAAATAATATATATTTGGAAATTTTTTTTTAGTTGATTAAATATTTTAATTATATTAGGGAAGTTTATTTTGAGAAAAGGAATTTTGGCATGATTAAATAATTTTTAAGGAATTATTTTAGTATTAATAGCACATTATATAATTTGAGTATTTTAGGGGGGTAAAAATGTAATTTTACACTAAATATGATAAATATATATTTTAATTAGTTTTATTAATATTTATAGGGGTTTATACAATTTCTATAAAATTAATTGATATTTCTATCTAAGTAGTGTAAATTTTAAATATCAAATTCCCAATATATATATATATATATATATATATATATATATATATATATATAATACATTACCAAGGTTTTAATTTGGATAATAATTATATTTATATTGTTGGTGATGGAATACAAATTTAATTGTTTAATTTTGAATAATTAAGATTTTAAATATGTTTATTTATTTTTAGTATATGTGTATGCAAAATATATATATATATATATTTGAAAAATAAATATTATTAATTCTTGATATTTATTTGAGCTGTGATCTCGGTCGGGGCAAATTGTAGCTTTAAAAGCCCGACTCGAGTGTGGGTGTTTGTGATTATTAGTAGTGCATTTTCTATGCAGGTCTGGCTCTACCTTCGGTAGAGAGATGTCTGTTTTACAGAGGAGACTCTGTCAAAATTTTAGTAGATTTTCTCGTAAAACATGATACTCGTAAAATTTTTACAGTTAGTTAGGTTAAATCCTGTCTATCGAGTCAAATTTCTACAGTTAGTTAGGTTAAATCCTGTCTATCAAGTCTTGTCTGATTTTCCTCGAGTCAGTCTGGAATTTCATTATTTTGCTGATTGTTAATTTCGATTCCTTAGTCATGTTTTTGTCACGACCCAAAACAGGGGCCATGACCGGCGCTAGGGAACGGGAATTCTTTCGAATCCGGAACCCGTAGCAAGCCTAAAAATAAAATAAAGCATGCCATAATAACAATAAAAATATAATATGCAGCGGAAATAAAAATCATAATATCATTTTTCCATATCAATTGGATTTAAACTAAATCTCGTCTCATCACATAGATGTATATAATCTTTAATACAAATCCAGTTCAATATAATACATCTCTTTAAAATAAAGTACATAAAATCCCATACTTTAATTCACAACTACTGCAGTGTCTAGATAAAATAAATAAGACTCAAGTAGACAATTTACATAAAGAAGCCGGGGCGGAAGAAATCCGGCGTATCGACCTGCTACTGAGGTCTAAGGAAGTTGACTCTCCTGAAAAATAGTCAACGGAGGGGAGTCAGACCTCACTGAGTGAATTACTATAATATATATACATACACTCTAAATGACTATGCATACAGTCAATAATACATGTCTAATATGTATATATACAGGCAATTCATACAGATGCAGAAAAATCGTTTTTATATATTTTATTTGAAAATCATCTTTTATGAAGGATCATATAGAACCCTAGAATATCGCAACCTCAGAAAATAGTGTTAAACAACACTCAAGCCATACAGGCTCACTTATTCCAATATATCCACTTAATCCATTTGGACAGTAGACTGGCCCCGAGACACTAAGTCAACCGAGCTCCAACAGTCTGACTACCAGTGTGATTGGCCCCGAGACACTTGGTCAACCGAGCTCCAGCAATCACACCCAAACCACATCTCACATATCGATAATCATAATTAAATCAATATCCACAAATAGTTAGTAATATAGCCTAAAGCTATAGGCGTACCGGTACGTACTCGGTCCTAGTGCTGCCCACTAGGTAGCACGTTCTATTGATATCCTTCATTAATAATATAAATCATTCATTCACAATAAATGATGCATGAATGTAAATGAAACAACAATATACACCATATATATACCGAAAATATACCATACATAAACCAGGTATATTTTGAGTATATATATGTCAAATAAATCCAATCAAATCATGAATTAAACTAAAAATATATTTAAAAACATTTTAAATATATTTTATTAATAAAACATGTATATAATTTATTATATACCAAAAATATACCAAAAATATACTTGAATATAAATCACATTATTTATGCATATTCAGTCAAAATAAAACATGCATTTTCTAAATCATGCATCCTAAGCATATATATATAATATAGTAACTCACCTAATGCGCTCCACGAGACAGGTCCGACGGGCCTGGTCCACTAGCCCTCGGTCTCGGCGCAACTAAACAAGCAATAAATAACCGACATTAGAATAAACCTAATAGAAATCCTAGAATTCAATCTAGAGTATTTAACACAGAATCGAAAATTAGGGTTCGACTGGATATCACGTTTTACGAGAATTCTACCGAAAATCCGGCAGAACCTCCCCTGTAAAACGGACATCTCTCTACTCAAAAGAGTAGAGCCGACCCTGCAAAGAAACACACTTCGAAAAATGAGCTCAACACAATCAAAATCCCATGGTCGGACTCCAAACTACAGTCCACCGACCGGGGTCCACAAACACAGAACAATATTCCAGATACAACAAAAATATCCTTAAATCAAAAAAATACATTTCATATGTCGAAATTACATAATTAATCTTGAAACACTGTAAAAATCGATTAAAACTCATTTTATTAGAAAAACCGTATATTATATATATAATTGAAAATAATTCACGAAAAATAGTTTTAATTAGTTAAAAATACCAAATATTTTGTAGAAATCATTTTTATACCTTAAATAAATATTAAAACCAATTAAATTACATTTTTAGACAATTTAGGGTAAAATTACCAAAATACCCCTATATATATAAATATACTTAAATTACTTCAAAAATTCACCAAAAATCATAAAATTACCCAAAATTAATTTTCTCAACATATTTATCAATAATATCAATATTTAAACTCAATTAACCAATTAATTTCCATTAAAAACACATTTAACCTAATTTTTCCAAAATTACATAAACTTCAATAATTAAAAATAAATACTTAGGAATTCATAAAAATTCCAAATAAATTCCTATAATTCATTTCAACACCCAATTCAACCATAAACTCCAATTTCATAATTTAAATAATTAATTTCCGAAAATTAGAAAATAATATTAAAATATTCAAAAATACCCAAAAATCCAAAAAATCTCCAAAAATTCTAAAAAAATTCATACATGAAGATTAAGCTACTAGGAACAACATTTGTGAAGGAAGTTTCCATGAATCATTCAATTCAAAGCTCAAAAAAATCGAAAACCCTAATAGGCCGAAATTTACAAATCGAAAACTAAGCAATTCTAGACCATTTTAGCTCAAACCAAAGCTAGAATCACACTCACCGGAGCTCAAGGAGAAGAAAGAGACCAGCGGTGTCGAAAACGGTGGCCGGAGGAGGGAGAAACGGCGGTAGCTCGACTTTCGGCCTCTAAAGCTAATTCCGGCCAAACTCGTCGGGAAAGGGGGCTGCTGGCGGCGGGGAATGGCTGGGGACGGAGGTGGCTCACCGAAAGGCACTCTGAACGGTGACGAACGGAAGTTACAGACGGTTGAGGTGGGAGTCGCATCCGGAGAAGAAGGAGAGAAGGGAGGGGCAAAAGTGTAATTTGGCAATTCTTTGATTTTTTTGATGTATATATGTATATATATATACTTTATACTTTATATTAAAATAATATTAAATTACACACATCAAATATACACCACACACATAAAAATATTAATATTTTAATAATTTATACCAAATAAAATTAATTAAATAACAATTAAAACAATTAAATACTTAATAAAATATTAGGGTATAATAAACCCTAATTAAATACATATACACACACAGGCTTTATTTAATAATTTAAAAATATGTATGAGTTCATGCAAGTCCGTAAATACATCTAAAATAATTAATAATAAATTGTTTACGTGAAAATTTCCCCGAAAATGCAAGTCCCGGGAAAATTTTACATAAAACACTGTAAATAATATACCGTAATTAAAATAGGTTTTAAATACATATTAACTCGTAAAAATATCACATATATATTCAAAATTATTGACACTGCATATCCCGGTACAGTGTAAAAAAAATATTTTTAAAAACACGGGATATTACAGTTTTAAAAGTCTATTATTATTTTCTTTTAGAGCATTTCGGAGCAGAAGTTGTGAGGCCGAGGCAGACGCGTGGTCGTCAGCCTTCGCATTCATCCTGTAAGTCAATAGAACGATTTGTGCGTGTGTTTATTTAAAGAATGCATGTGCTCGTATTTCTATTATATTAATTATATGATTTATTTAATTTAATGCTATTATTTATTATTTAAATGCATTTTATTTATTTAAAATTGATTTGAGAAATTTTGGTAGAACGGGCTACTTGGTGGGCTTCACGAGGACTATGTGCACATGGTAAAGATTGAGAGACGGATCCGATAATTGTATGATTGATGAATGTTAAACTGGGACGGGTGCCTCGGTGGAAGCCTTTGCTCTCGGGGACCGCCAGTGATTGGAAAGTCAATAATGGACTAGGATGGGTGCCTCGATTGATGCCTTAGCTCTCGGGGACCGCCAGTGCCATTTATTTGGATTAAGTGAATGACTACGGCTTGGTGCCTCGGTTGATGCCTTTGCTTTCGGGGACCGGTAGTCTAGTTGGAATAAGTGGACCCGGTTGGCCATTTAGATTTTGGGTTTAAGGTTCTACCGAGATTTCTTTTTCAAAAGCTATATTTATACATTATAAGTTATTTTCACTACAAATATATAAATAGTTTTCAAAAAGGTTTTCAAACCGTACAACTCTTTTTTATTGACTTACTCAGTGAGGTCTAATTCCCCTCAATTTATTTTTTTCAAGAGCTCGGGAGTTCGACCTCAGACTACCTCCATGCCAGGTTTTTTCTTCACCGGCCATTTTATGTAGGTCATTGTAAGTTGTACTGTGTGTTAATCTAGGTTGCTGCAGTAGTATATGTACTAAGAATTTGTATGGTTTAAGCACAATTATGTAGTTTATTTGTACGAAACACACTTATGTATAAGATTTAAGTTCAATTTATAATATGAGATGTTAAAACACATTATTATTTAAGCTGTTGAATTTGTGTAATTTGAGAAAAATCAGTTTGATAATATGTTCTGTTTTTAATTAAAGTTTAAAATATGAATGATTTTATTTTCTTTTCCTTTAGGCTTACTACGGGTTTCGGGGGCCTTATGCCTACCCATTCCCTAGTGCCGGTCACGTGCCCTCGGGTTTGGGTCGTGACAATAACTTTCGTATCTTACGTGCATTTCTAGCAAATGCTTAATTATATCATTCTATTATTTAGTCAATTATGAATTTTTTTATTTATTTCAATAAGATGTTTGTGTGTGCATGTGTGTGTGTCTATATATATATATATATATATATATATATATATATATATATATATATATATATATATATATATTACAATTCAACTTTCCATTTAATGATTTCATATAATTAATTGAGTTGGTGAATAGTCCTTATATGCATGGCCTATATCCTCTAATTCTATTTCAATGTAGGTGAAAGTTCTTTTATTTATTTATTTATTTTATAACCAATGGTATCTAAAATTTATTAGACTCTTATTAATTTGATTTGATTCAAATAGGACCATAAGGGCGGTAAAAATCTCCTAATAACTAATTAAACACAACTGTATATACCAGAACTCGAACTCGAAATCTCACTTAAATAGGAATAACTCCTTATCAGTTGATCCCAATTGTTGTTAGTAAAATCTTTGTATTATTAATGAGGTCATTTTGCTTTACCCATCTCCATTTTTGGTTGTTTCCTCTGTCACAATTTTAACTTATTAAAAAAAAGAAGAAAGAAAAAAAAGGATGAGAAGAGTAGAGGAATCATGTCATGATCAATCTTATTTACATTAAGAGTGTACTTGGTTCAAATAAATTTTACAAAAATTTATGGAATTCATTTACAATTCCAAATGATATGTGTTTGGTTTAAATGAACATGTTGTGTTGACCTTAGCAATAATCAATCTTAATTTTGAACTTAATAAATTTAACTTTGAGCATTTAATATGTTTATTTTAAGTGTATATTAGTTAGGACTCAAATGAAAGCCAAGTCAAAATTCAAGTGAATAGTAAGTTAAAACTAAAGCAAAAACTTCTATGGTGATAGAAAGCTAAGATGAATAGTAACCTGTGACTGAAGCAAAAGCCTTTATGGTGACAGAAAGCTAAGTTGTGACTAAAGCTCTACTTCTATAATGACGGCCTAACGAACATATTTTTGAAATTAAGAAAAGAGACATTGGAGACATAATGTGAATTGTAGGCTGCGTTGAAGTAAGGCTGCTATGGTGACAGAAAGCTAAACTGAACAGTAGGCTATGACTAAAGCTCTATTGCTATGGTAACATCCCAACGGTCATATTTTTTAATTTAAAAAAAGAGATGTTGGAAACATGTTTGACATCTCCAATAGCTATATTTTTTAGTGTTTATTTATATAAACACCTACTTGAACTCCATTGAAGTTAAGACACTTGGTTATTATATTTTTTTATCTTAACATTCGTTAAAGCTCTTAAACTCTCAAATATTAATTATTTATGTAACTCTTGTGAGAGTTAGTTTTGTGTAAGAAATAGAATTTCACTTCAGCTTAAATCTTTGGATACATTAGAAGGGAAGTGAGATTTATTATTAAAGGAATTAGTTTAAGTGTTTAGCCATTAAAACACTTAGGATTTGATTTTTTAAGATAGCCTTGAAAACTCAAGTTGTAAGGTTGTAAAAGTGAGCCATAAAACTCTTATGTAATCTCAATCTTTTAAATAAGTTTTGTGGGAATTGAAAATTATAGCTTGGGGATAAGTTAAGTGGAGACGTAGAATTGTTGAGAATCCGAACTCCTTAAATTCTTGTGTTCATTGTTCTTCATTCTCTAGTCTATTTTAATTCTTGTTCATTCCTTAAATTTGTTTTTTAATTTTTTTAAAATCCTTCATTAGCCTTATTGTCACAACCCAACCCGGGAAGTCATGATTGGCGCTAGGGAACAAGAATTCTCACAAATTCGAAACCTGTAGCAAGCCTTAAAAATAAAAATTCATGCAAACATATCACAAAAATACCTTAGAATTAAAACTTTAAATAATATAGAAGAAATCCTCATATCATAATATAATAAAATATATTCATACAATTATTCAAATACATAATCTCTATCTAACACATAATAGATATTATAACAAGATGCACTATGACTACAGTGTTTGCTAAAATACAAGAAAAGTATTAGTTCAAAGTTTGCTAATAGATATATTTATTTAATATATATACACGCATTTCATACAGATGCTCAAAATCCATTTTTATTATAACAATAAATGTATAAGAATTTTGAGTGGAGGATCGAAGCAGACTCCCTAAATTTTTCTACAACCTTGATCACTGTAATACACTAGCCAACAGGCTTTCCATAACTTAAAAAATATCCTGTATCCAACTTTTTGTTAGTGGACTGGCCCTCAGTACATAAAGGGTCAATCGAGGATCCGCAATCCCACTACAGGTGTTAATTAGCCCGAGTACCCTATAGGTCAACCGAGAATCTACAGTCACATCCCTTTATCCATCATTCACCATAATCATTATTTTTATAGATGCAATCAATTAAAGTTCAAAGTATAATTTCTAACGTACTGTTGCGCAATACTGCTAGTGTGGTTCACTAGGTGGCATGTTTTACAATTATCCTCCAAAACGTTGTTTCATAACTTAAAATACTAAAATTCCAATAAAATATGAACAACATCCATTTTCACAATTTAACAATCACATGTGTGTGTGTGTGTGTGTGTATATATATATATATATATTTGAAATAATCACAAATAATGAATTAAAACATAATGAAATTCATATTTATTCAAAATATGGATGCTCAAAATATATTTTCTACATGCAATATATACATATAATAATAACTCACAGTTCAAGTGTGCTCCTTTACCTTGGCTCGGCTGGCCCGGTCCTAGCTCGCGGAGTAACTAAGGAAAATAATAACAATAATAATATATTAGAATCGAAATTCTAATTTTATTCTTCTAGAATTTCTAAAGAATGACTCAATCTATGATACGACTCAATAAAACTCAAAACTTAGGATCGACTCGATGTCACGCTTTACGAGAATTCTACTAAAAATTCGGCAGACTCTCCTCTATAAAATGGATGTCTCTCTACTGAAAAGAGAGTCGATCCTGCATGCAAACACACTTCAAATATTCATAAAGTTTAACTTCTCGGGTTGAACCCCCGAACTACAATTATTGCCCAATCGAGAACCAACATAATCAAAATTAATAAAATAATAATAAACACTAATAATTCACCAAAACTCATACAAATCATAAAATGTCACAATTCAATTTATTAAATAATAAAAGCATTAATTATATTTATTTTCAAAATAAGTAATAAAATCCCAAATATAATTAAATAATATTAAGAAAATCCATTTTTCAAATATTCAAAATTAGATAGTATAAATTACAAATAATTATTTAAATTGCTCAAGCATATAATAAAAATAGGCAAAAATTCATTAAATCTTAAAAATAATAGATAAAACTATTATTCGAATATATTTTTGGAAATTATTATTAATTAGCTAAAAATAGTAAATAATTCATAAAAATTATTTTAATACTATTTATTACTCAAAAATTATCCAAAACATAATAATTAACATTAATTTCAATTAAAATATAAAATTCACTAATTTATACTAATTTTTCCAAAAACCCACTTTTTACATAAACATTCAAAATTTCATAATAAAAATTCAGAACATAATTTCAATAAACTTCATGAAATATATTCAAAATAATTATTAAAATTTATTAAAAATAAAATACATTTCCGATCTTGGAATAGTACCTATGAATAGTAATCGAGCTCGAAATGTGGCCTAAGAAAAAAGCTTTCGATCGAGACCAACCTCAACCCCTGGCGTTGCCGGAGACGACATCTATGATCTCTGGAAGTTATCGGCGCCATGGAGGAAGAAGAGAGAAGAAAGCAGCGGTCGACGATGGGACAAAGAGGAAGAGAAGTGCAGGTGGTGCTAGTAGCGAGTAGAAGAGAGGCGGCGGTGATGGTGGTGTGCCGACGGGGTGCAAGGGCTAGGTCTATAGCGTGAGGGAGAAGGAGGGAAAGGAGAGGGGAAAGGAAAAGAAAGAGAGGGAAGACGGTGGAAAGAAAAAGAGAGAGAGAAAAAAAAGAAAAAAAGTTTTTGAATATAAAAAAAATTATTTTATTGATTTATTTTATTAAAACAATTGTATATAAAAAAATTCTCACCACAAAATTAAAATATATTAAAATACACTACATTAACATAATTCACAAATAATAATTATATTAAATAATATATAACAATAAATTTAAGTTTTAAATTTCAAATTAATAATAATACCATAATATAATAAAGTAAATAATAACACTTGAATTTAATTTAATTTCACAAAATAACCATAATATACCAAATTAATAAAATAATATAACAAATCCCAAAAATTTAATTTTATAATTTATCAAAAATTCAGGTTATAACAATCTTCCCCCCTTATAAAAATTCATCCTCAAATTTTCAATAAAAAGAACTGAATACAATAATTCAGTGAGGAAAAAGGTAAAGGTAAGCCACCCACATCTCAGCCTCGGTCTCCCATGTGTGTTCCTCCACATTATTGCTCCTCCATAACACCTTGACCATCGGGATCTGCTTCGAATGCAACTGACGAACTTGATAATGAATGATCGCAATTGGCTCTTCCTCATACGTCAGATCTTCATTCACTTCCACACTCTGGGGTTGCAACATGAGAAGGGTTTGAAATGTACTTCCTCAGCATCGAGACGTGGAACGTTGGATACACTTTAGATAAATTTGGAGGCAAAGCCAACCAATATGCAACCATGCCCACTCTTTTTAGAATCTCAAAAAGTCTAATGTATTTCAGTGCTAACTTCCCCTTCTTGCCAAATCTCATCACACCCTTTATCGGTGACGCCTTTAGAAATACATAGTCCCCAACTTAAAACTCCACATCCTTATGCTTCGGATCCGTAAAGTTCTTCTGTCTGCTAGCTGCAATTTCTAATCTTCTTCTAATTAAAGCAACCTTCTTAACTGCATCTTGGATAATTTCAGATCTAGTAAACTCTCTTTCTCCAATCTCATCCTAACACAGAGGAGACCTACACTTCCTTTCGTACAGAGCTTTATATGGTGCCATTTTAATACTGCTATGGTAGTTGTTATTGTAAGCAAACTCTACCAGTGGCAAATGATCATCTCATTTACCTCCAAGATCCATTACACACATCCTCAACATATCCTCAAAATCGAGAGATAAACAATGAACCTCTATTAGATACAATGAAAACAGACACTCCATGAAGGCACACAATATGCTTAACATACAATTTAGCCAACTTAACTACATAATAAGTAGCTTTAACTGGTAAGAAGTGAGTTGATTTGGTTAACCTATCCACTATCACCCAAATGGAATCATATCCATCCTTTGAATGAGGTAACCCTGTTATAAAATCCATAGCAATTCTCTCTTATTTCCACTTAAGAATTGAAAGAGGCTAAAGCTTTCTAGAAGGCTTCTAATGTTTAGTTTTCACCTACTGACAAGTCAAGCACTTAGCGACAAAATCAGCTACATTCTTCTTTAATCCATCCCATGAGTACAGATCCTTAATATTGTGGTTCATCTTAGTAACATATGGATGTACACTATAAGCTATAGAATGCACTTCTTCTAGGATCAATTCTCTAAAATTATCCATATCAGGAATGCACAATCTTCCACTAATCCATAAAACACCTTCACTATCAAGTGTAAAATCAGTGAACTTTCCTTCACGAACATTCTCCTCAAGCTCTACCAAAATAAGATCTCGACTCTGAGTTGCCTTAATCCTATCCCTCAACACTGATCTGAATCTAAATTGAGCTAGAAATCCTCCTTATATGCTTATCTTCATCATCAACCCTTGAACACTAACTTATGCAACTCTTGGATCAAAAGTCTCCTCTCTACACTAATGTAAGCAAGAAACCTGAGGACTTTCTACTCAAGGCATCTGCTACCACATTAGCCATACTTGAATGATATAGAATATCATAATTATAATCCTTCAGGAGTTCTAACCATCTTCTTTGCCTTAAGTTCATATCTCTCTATTGGAAAATATACTTTAAGCTCTTGTGATTTGTAAAAATCTCACAAGTCACTCTGTGCAAATAATGTCTGTTAATCATGAGAGCAATGATCACTGCAGCCATCTTTAAGTTGTGAGTAGGATAATTCTGTTCATGCTTTTCAACTACCTAGAAGCATAAGCTATCACCCAACCATTTTGTATTAACATAAAACCTAGGCCAACTCTGGAAGCATCACAATATACAGTGAAGTTGTCTTCTCCATTTAGCAAAGTTAAAATTGGAGTTGTGGTTAACTTCTCCTTCAGGGATTAAAAACTATTCTCGTAAGCCTCTGACCACACAAACTTCACATTCTTCTGAGTTAGGCAAGTTATAGGTGCTGCAATTCTCGAGAAATCCTACACAAATCTCCTATAGTACCCAGCAAACCTAGGAAACTTTGAATCTCAGTGACTTATGTCGGTCTGGGCCATTCAAACACTGCTTCAATATTTGGTAGATCAACTTGAATACTATCTTTAGACACCACGTGTCTAAGGAATGCAACACTCTCCATCCAAAAATCACACTTCGAGAATTTAGCATAAAGATGATGTTCTCTCAATGTTTGTAGTACTATCCTAAAGTGATATATGTGCTCCTCCATACTCTTCAAATACACAATTATATCATCAAAAAAGACTACTATAAACTAATCCATAAATGCTCTGAAGACCTTATTCATCAGATCCATGAAAGCAATTGGTGCATTAGTTAACCCGAAGGACATCACCAAAAACTCATAGTGATTATATCTAGTACAGTATGTTATTTTAGGAACATCAGTTTCACTAATCCATAATTGATGATAGTCCAACCTCAAATCATTATTAGAAAAGAACTATGCACCCTGAAGTTGATCAAACAAATCATTTATTGTCACAACCCAAAATAGGGGCCATGACCGGCGCTAGGGAATAGGAATTCTTTCGAATCCAGAACCCGTAGCAAGCCTAAAAATAAATAAAAACATGTAATAATAATAATAACAACACAATTAAATAAAATATTATGCAGCGGAATAAAATCATAAATATCAAAATAATATTTCACCACGGGATTTAAATCAACAACTCAATCTCATATATATAAATAAATCTTTTAATACAGATCCAGTTCAAATATTTAAAGTACATATCTCATATAAATATGATACAATAATCTCACAGTCGACCATAACTACTGCAGTGTCTAGATTATAAAAATATAACTCAGGTAAGCAGTTTACATAAAGAAGCCGGAGCGGAAGAAATTCGGTGTACAGGCCTGCTACTGAGGTCTGAGGAAGATGACTCTACTGAAAAATAGTCAACGGAGGGGAGTCATACCTCATTAAGTGAATTATTATAATATATATACATGCATACTAAATGACAATGCACACGGTCAATAGTATATATATAATAAGCATATATACAAGCAAATATACACATATGCAATAAAAATCATTTTTATATATTTTTCTTGAAAACCACTGGTTATGAAGGATCGAATAGAACCCTAGAAAATTGCAACCTCAAAACAATGTTAAACAACACTCTAGCCATACAGGCTCACTTATTCCAATATAATCACTTGATCCATTTGGACAGTAAACTGGCCCCGAGACACTAAGTCAACCGAGCTCGAGCAGTCTGACTGTCAGTGTGATTGGCCCCGAGACACTTAGTCAACTGAGCTCCAGCAATCACACTCCCAAATCATATCTCACACAATAAATAATCAAATCCAATCAATATCCACAAATGGTTAGTAATATAGCTTAAATGCTATAAGCGTACCGGTACGTACTCGATCCTAGTGCTGCCCACTAGGTAGCACGTTCTATTGATATCCTTCATTTAATATATAAAACATACATTCATAAAAGTAAATGATGCATGAATTTAAATATAATAGCAACAATAACCATATATATACTAGAAATATACCAAAAGTAAATCAGGTATATTTCGAGTATATATACGTCAAAGAAATCCAGATAGATTACAAAATAAACTAGAAATATATTCAAAAACATTTTTTAAACCAAATTTATTAGCAAAACATGCATATAATTTAAAATATACCGAAAATAAACTAAAGATAAACTAAAATAAACTAAAAATAAACTTAAATACTAATTGAATTATTTATGCATAATTAATCAAAATAAAACATATATTTCTAAATCATGAACCCTAAAGCATATATATATATATATATATATATATATATATATATATATATATATATATATATAATAGTAACTCACAATTTATTGCGCTCCACGAGATGGATCCGATGAGCCTGGTCCACTAGGTCTCGGTCTCGGTCTCGGTGCAACTAAACAAACAGAAATGACAGGAATCAGAATAAATCTAATAGAAGTTCTAAAAACTCGATCTAGAATACTAGAGATAGAATTAAAATGGGAATTCGACCAGACATCATGTTTTACGAGAATTCTATCAAAAATCCAACAGAACCTCCTCTGTAAAATGGACATCTCTCTACTCAAAGAGTAGAGCCGACCCTGCAAAGAAACACACTTTGAAAAATAGACACAGAAACACAATCACAACCCCTCGGTCGGACTTCAAGTTACAGTTCACCGACCGAGGTCCACAATTCACAGACTATTTACAAAATACCAAAAATACCCTTATATACTAAAAATACATTTTATAAGTAGAAATTACATAATTAACCCTAAAACACAGTAAAAACCGATAAAACTCATTTATTTAGAAAAATCGTATATTATATATACAATTTGAAAATAATTCACAAAAAATAGTTTTAATTAATTAAAAATACTAAATAATTTGTAAAAATAATTTTTATACTTTAAATATCTATTAAAACCAATTTAATTACATTTTTAGCCAATTTAAGGTAAAATTACCAAAATGCCCCTATATATATAAATACACTAAAATTAATCCAAAAATTCACCAAAAATAATATAATTGCTAAAAATTAATTTTATCAACATATATATCAATAATATCAATAAATAAACTCAACTAACTAATTAATTTCAATTAAACACACAATTAACCCTATTTTCTCAAAATTACATAAACTAAATAAATTCAAAATAAATACATAAAAATTCAAAAAAATTACAAATAAATTTATATAATTCATTTAAACACCTATAATTACCATAAAACACAATTTCATAATTTAATTAATTAATTTTCGAAAATTAGAAAATAATAATAAAATATTCAAAAATACCCAAAAATCAAAATAATTTCCAAAAATTCTAAAAAAATCAAACATGAAGATTAAGCTAAGGGGAACAAAATTTGTGAAGGAATTTTTCATGAATCAATCAATTGAAGCTCAAAAAAATTCAAAAACCCTAATAGGCCAAAATTGCAAAATTGAAACCTAGGCAAATCTAAACCATTTAATGTGAAACAAAGCTTGGAATCACACTCACCAGAGCTCAAGGAGAAGATAGAGACCGGCAGTGTTGAAAATGGTGGCCAAAAACGCTGTGAACGACGGTGAGAAGAGTTTCAGCTTTTCGGCCAAAATGAGCTTCCCCGACATCGGAAACGGGCGCTGCTGGTGGCGAAACAGGCTGAGAACGATGGTGGCTCATCGGGAGGCATAGTGACAGGAAGAAAATCACGTGATCGGTGCCGAAAAGTGGATGGGAACGATCGGGAAGAAGGAGAGGGAGGAGTGGCAAATTCGTAAATATTGCTAACTTTATATTTTTGACAATAATTTATATATATATGTATATTGATATACTCACACTATATATTATATTAATATAAAATCTCACACATTAAATATACACCACACACATATTTTAATATATTTAATAATTTATACACTTAAAAAAATATTTAATTAATATTAAAACTAAATAATACAAATTAGGGTAATTAATTAAACCCTAATTTAATTTAAATATATACACATATATACACTCTATTTAGCACTTGAAATATATATATATATATATATATATATATATATATATATATATATATATATATATATATATATGAGTTCATGCAAATTCATGAAATTATTTAAAATATTTAATATTAAATTATTTACGTGTTAATTTCTTCGAAAATAAAATTTTCAGAAAAATTTTACGTAAAGCACTTAAAATAATATAAACAATTAAAATAAACTTTAAATAAATATCAACTCATAAAAATATCAAAGATATATATATATATATATATACAAAAATTATTAACACTGTATATCCCAATGCAGTATTAAAATATTTAAAAACACGGGATATTACATTTATCCTCGAAAGAGGATACTTATTCTTCACTGTCACCTTGTTTAACTCTCTATAATCAATGCACAATCTCAGTGTACCATCATTCTTCTTAATAAACACGACTAGTGCACCCTAAGGAGAAACACCAGGTCTTATGAAACCCTTGTCCAACAAATCTTGCAACTACTCCTTTAACTCCTTCAACTCTGCAGGAGCCATTCTATAGGGCGGCATTGAGATAGGAGTTGTGCTTGGGACCACATCCATACAAAATTTGATATCTTTGTGAGGTGGTAAACTTGGTAACTCATCAAGAAAGATATCTGAAAACTCATAAGCAACTGGAACATCTGAAATGGATGTCTTCTCCATTATAGTATCCCTGACTATGGCCAAGTATCTCTGACAACCTTTCCTTAACATCTTCCTAACTACTATAACAGAGATAAGATTCTGAAGTGCAAAACTCTTATCACCATAAAATTAAACTCTTCATCATTCAAAATTCTAAAAAACACCTCTTTACTTCAACAATTAACTATGGCGTATTGTTGAGATAACAGTCATGTAATATCCCGTGTTTTTAAACATTTTTACACTGTATCGGGATATGCAGTGTTAATAATTTTTAAATATGATATTGATATTTCATGAGCTTTCATTTAATTTAAATTGAATTTTAATTGTTCATTATTATTTTAAGTCCTTTACGTAAAATTTTCCCGAGACTTTCATTTTCGGGGAAATTTTCACGTAAATATTTTACTATTAATTATTTTAAATAGATTTACGGACTTGCATGAACTCATACATATTTTTAAATTACTAAATAAAGCCTATGTGTGTATATATTTATTTAGTTAGGGTTTAATTTATTACCCTAATATTTTATTATTTATTTATTAGTTTTATTGTTATTTAATTATTTTTATTTATTATTAAATGTTAAAATATTAAATATTAAGTGTGTGGTGTATATTTAATGTGTGTAATTTAATATTATTTTATTATATAGTATAAAGTATATATATATATACATATAATATGTCAAAAATCAAGTTTTTTTGGAAAATTACATTTTTGCCCCCGATTTCTCTCTTCTTCCCCGATCATTCCCCATCGCCGTCCGCCATCTGTCATGCTGATTTCTTGCCGTTGGTGTATCGTCCAGTGTGCCACCACCTTCCCTAGCCTTCCTCGCCGCCTGTAGCAGCCGTTTTCGGCGTATGGAGATCGGTTTTTGGCCGGAAGCCGAGAGTTTGCATTTTCTTCTTTCCTCGTGATTTCGGCCACCGTCTCTGACACCGCTGGTCTCTTTCTTTTCCTTGAGCTCCATTGAGTGTGATTATAGCTTTGGTTTGAGCTTAAATGGTCTTGATTTGCTTAGGTTTCAAATTTTCAAATTCAGCCATTTTAGGGTTTTTGATTTTTTTGAACTTTGAATTGTTTGATTCATGAAAAGTCCCTTCACAAATTTTTTTACCCTTACCTTAATATACATTTGTGAATTTTTTTGGAATTTTTGGAGATTATTTTGATTTTTGGGTATTTTTGAATATTTTAATATTATTTTCTAATTTTCGGAAATTAATTAATTAAATTATGAAATTGTGTCTTATGATAATTATAGGTGTTGAAATGAATTATAGGAATTTATTTGGAATTTTTATGAATTTCTAAGTATTTATTTTGAATTATTTAAGTTTATGTAATTTTGGAAAATTAGGGTTGAATGTGTTTTTAATTGAAATTAATTAGTTAATTGAGTTTAATTATTTATATTATTGATAAATATATTGAGAAAATTAATTTTGGATAATTATACTATTTTTGGTGAATTTTTGAAGTAATTATAGTATATTTATATATATAAGGGCATTTTGGTAATTTTACACAAAATTGGCTAAAAATGTAATTTAATTGGTTTTAATAGTTATTTAGGGTATAAAAATGATTTCTACAAATTATTTGGTATTTTTAACTAATTAAAACTATTTTTCGTGAATTATTTTCAATTATATATATAATATACGATTTTACTAATAAAATGAGTTTTTATCGATTTTTATTGTGGTTAAAGGTTAATTATGTAATTTTTACCTATAAAATGTATTTCTATGTTATAATGGTATTTTTGGTATTTCTGAAATTATTCTGTGTTTGTGGACCCCGGTCGGTAGACTGTAGTTTGGAGTCCGACCGAAGGGTTGTGGATTTGTTTTGAGCTTGTTTTCGAAGTATGTTTCTTTGTAGGGTCAGCTCTACTCTTTGAGTAGAGAGATGTCTATTTTACAGGGGAGGTTCTGTCGAATTTTTGGTAGAATTCTCGTAAAACGTGATGTCCAGTCGAACCCTAATCCTGTTTCTGTGTTTAATATTCTAGATCGAGTTCTAGGATTTTCTATTAGGTTTATTCTGATGTCTGTTATTATTGTTTATTTAGTTGCGCCAAGACCGAGGCTTAGTGGACCAGGCTCGTCGGATCCATCTCGAGGAGCGCACTAAGTGTGAGTTACTATTTTATATATATATGCTTTAGGATGCATGATTTTAGAAATATATGTTTTATTTTGATTAAATATGCATAAATGATTTAATGGTTACTTAAGTTTATTTTTAGTTTATTTTGGTTTATTTTCTATATATTTTGAATTATATTATTAATGAATTAAGTTTAAAATGTTTTTAAGTATATTTCTAGTTTATTTTGTAATTTAATTGGATTTATTTGACGTATATATACTCGAAATATACCTGGTTTACTTTTGGTATATTTCCAGTATATATATGGTTTATATTGTTATTTTATTTAAATTCATGCATCATTTAGTTATGAATGTATGTTTTATATTTAAAATGAAGGATATCGATAGAACGTGCTACCTAGTGGGCAGCACTAGGACCGAGTACGTACCGATGCGCTTATAGTATTTAGGCTATATTACTAAGCAGTTTGAGGATTTTGATTTAAATTGATTTATCTGATGTGTGAGATGTGATTTAGAGGTGTGATTGCTGGAGCTCGGTTGACCAAGTGTCTCGGGGCCAATCACACTGACAATCGGACTGCTGGAGCTCGGTCGACTTAGTGTCTCGGGGCCAGTCTACTGTCTAAATGGATTAAGTGGATATATTTGGAATAAGTGAGCTTGTATGGCTATAGTATTGTCTAACACTGTTTGAGGTTGCGATATTTTAGGGTTCTATGTGATCCTTCATAAACGATGATTTTCAATAAAATATATATAAAATGATTTTACAGCATATGTGTGTATTTGTCTGTATATATACATATTAGATTTATACTGTTGACTGTATGCATTGTCATTTAGTATGCATGTATATATATTATAGTAATTCACTCAGTGAGGTCTGACTCCCCTCCGTTGACTAATTTTTCAGGAGAGTCATCATCTTCAGACCTCAGTAGCAGGCTTGTACGTCGAATTTCTTCCACCCCAGCTTCTTTATGTAAACTGCTTATCTAAGTCTTGGGTTTATTTTATCTAGACACTGCAGTAGTCGTTAAATATTTAAAGAGATGTTGTATTATATTTGAACTGGATTTGTATTAAGATTTATATATATGAAATGATGAGGATTTGATTTAAATCCAGTTGGTGTATATACTATTATTATATTTATGATTTTTTTATTTTCGCTGCATTATATATTGTTATTATTATTGTATGTTTATTTTATTTTATTTTTAGGCTTGCTACGGGTTTCAAATTCGAAAGAATTCCCGTTCCCTAGCGCCAGTCATGACCCCTGTTTTGGGTCATGAGAAAGTTGGTATCAGAGCGAAGTTCTGTGTCAGGGCTTAGTTGTGTGAGTTATGGCCCTAGTTTTCAACTTGTGTTTTCTTTTGGTAACTACTGCAGTGAATTAGGTTCGAGTATGTCTTGATAAGTATTCCTTGCTTTAGTTTTCTGCGTTATTCCTTCGTTGTCTGTTTTGTCTGAATTGTTTCGTTTGTCTTTTCAGAATGAGGAGGCGAGCGCATGTCGCTCCACCGGTCGTTGAGGCCGAGGATGATGAGTCTTTTCAGGATGAGGTTTTACCTCCTGAGCAGCCAGTTAGACATAGAGGTCGTGGCAGAGGTAGACCTCGAGGAGCGGCAGGTCGCCATAGGCAGAGAGAGTTACAGGATGAAGAGCCTGTAGAGCCTGAATTTGGTGTTCCTGTGCCTCCAGTCATTCAGCCTGTTCAGCCTGCCTATCAGCAGGGTATGTCTGACCCTGAGGCAACTTTGTTCTATGCCTGAGTTGGCAGGATTACGTTCGATGGAACTTCTGATCCGTTAGATTTTCTACATGCGATCGAGACTCGAACTCGGACTGCTCATATCGAGTACCAGCGGATCATGATCGTTGAGTTATCTATCGAGGGACCAGCCCTAGATTGGTTTATTTAGGTGATCCAGCCTTATATGATGACGATGACCTGGGCTCAGTTTCGAGAGCGATTTTTGAGGAGATTCTGTCCAGAGCCTCTTCGTATGAGCTATCGTCTTCGACTGACCAATATTTCTCATGGAGATCGATCTGTAGAGGAGTACACCTGAGAGTTTCTTCGTCTGGGTAGATATGCAGAGGATTTGATGCAAGACCAGTACTTCGCTGTCACTACCTACGTTACTGGTTTGGGTTCAGCATTTGCTGGTATGCCTACAGTAGGCCTTACTCTGGAGTCTGTGATTGAGTTAGCCAAGGAGATTGAGCTGAGGCTAGTTAGGCAGGGAGCGATGCCTGATTATTACCAACTAGGAGTTCAGTTGAGTGGATTGCAGGCTACTCTGTATTTTAGTTTTCATGTTGGTTCGAGTAGTCAGTAGCGAGGTCTGACTCAACAGAGTTAGAGACAACAACAACGAGTGCATCGAAGTAGTAGACATGGCCGTGGAGGTCAGCGTAGATCATTCAGATTTGGGTCAGGTGCTTCAGGCAGCAGCAGTGGTCATAGTTTTGGATCAGAGGCCAGTGTATGCCAGACTTGCGGTAGAGTCCATCAAGGACCGTGTTATCTGACACTACTGATATGCTTCAGATGCGGGCAGACAGGGCATTTTGCCAGATCGTGTCCTTATTCTGGGTATCAGCAACCGCAGATTCCATGATTCCCACAACAGTCGATTACTAATGTTGCACCCGTGCCATTTCAGTTACCACCAACTCAGCATCAGAGTTCCACTCAGCTTGTTCCACAGCAGAGTCGTGGTAGAGGTACTAGAGGATGTGCCAAAGGTGTTGGCCAGGCTTCTACCAATCAGCAGGGAGGTCGAGGTCAGGCCAGAGTTTTCCATCTCACTTAGCAGGATGCTCAGGCATCTAATGCAGTCATGGCAGGTATTATTTCTGTTTGTTACCTGGATGCATGGGTTTTGTTTAATCCGGGTGCCACGCATTCGTTTGTTTCTCCTATTTTTACTTCTAAATCTTATTGGCAAGCTTCGAGGATGGCTTTTCCTTTATCTATTGCCACTCCTCTGAGTGATTCTTTGGACACCGATATTGTTCTTTTTGGTTGTCCAATTCTCATGGGAGATAGAGAATTACCCGCTGATTTGCTTCTGTTGGATGTGATGGAGTTTGATGTTATTTTGGGAATAGATTGGTTATCTCAGTACTATGTCGTGGTAGATTACAGGAATAAAGAGGTGACTTTTAGAATTCCTGATGAAGAAGATTTTAAGTTTGTGGGTGATAGGAGTTCAGCACCTCAGAATCTTATTTCTGCTATTACGGCTAGGAAGTTATTGAAGAAAGGTTGTCAGGGGTTTTTGGCATTGGTCAGGGATACTTCAGTGGAGGAGTTGTCACTCACAGATGTTCCTGTTGCTTGTGAGTTTCCTGATGTTTTTCCCGAGGAGTTGCCAGGTCTACCACCTCACAGAGAGATTGAGTTCTGTATAGATGTGGTTCTAGGTACTAGTCTTATATCTATGCCACCCTACAGAATGGCTCTTGTAGAGTTGAAAGAGTTGAAGGAGCAGTTGCAAGAGTTGTTGGATAAGGGTTTTATCAGACCCAGTGTTTCTCCTTGGGGTGCACCAGTCCTGTTTGTGAAGAAGAAGGATAGTACCCTGAGACTGTGCATTGACTACAGAGAGCTGAATAAGGTGACAGTGAAGAACAAGTATCCTCTCCCGAGGATAGATGACTTGTTTGATCAGCTACAGGGTGCATAGTTCTTTTCTAAGATTAACTTGAGGTCGAGTTATCATCAGCTGCGGATTAGTGAAGCTGATATTCCTAAAACAGCATTCCGAACACGATATGGCCATTATGAGTTTCTGGTGATGTCTTTTGGTTTGACTAATGCACCAGCAGCTTTTATGGACCTGATGAACAGGGTATTCAGACCATATATGGATCAGTTTGTGGTAGTCTTCATTGATGATATACTGGTTTATTTGAGGAGTATGGAAGAGCATGTATATCACTTGAGGATTGTACTGCAGACACTGAGAGATCATCAGTTTTATGCTAAATTCTCGAAGTGTGATTTCTGGATGGAGATTGTTTCTTTTCTTGGACACGTAGTGTCTAAAGAAGGTATCCAAGTTGATCCATAGAAGATTGAAGCAGTATCTGAGTGGCCTAGATCGACTTCTGTTACTGAGATTCGAAGTTTTCTGGGTTTAGTCGGGTATTATAGGCGGTTTGTGCAAGATTTTTCTAGAATTGCAGCCCCTATGACTCGCTTGACTCAGAAGAATGTTAGATTCGAGTGGTCAGAAGCTTGTGAGAATAGTTTTCAGTTGTTAAAGGAGAAGTTGACCACAGCGCCAGTATTAGCTTTGCCTAATAGTATGGATAAGTTCACAGTTTATTATGATGCCTCTAGAATTGGCCTTGGTTGTGTGTTGATGCAAAATGGAAGGGTGATAGCCTATGCTTCGAGGCAGTTGAAGAAGCATGAGTAGAACTATCCCACACATGACCTAGAGATGGCTGTAGTGATCTTTGCTTTGAAGATTTGGAGACATTATCTGTACGGGGTGACTTATGAGATATTTACTGATCACAAGAGCCTTAAGTACATTTTCCAGCAGAGAGATCTGAATTTGAGGCAGAGGAGATGGTTGGAACTATTGAAGGATTATGATTGCGAGATCTTATATCATCTGGGTAAAGCTAATGTGGTAGCAGATGCCTTGAGTAGGAAGTCCTCAGGCAGTCTTGCTCACATCAGTGTAGAGAGGAGACCATTGATCTAGGAGTTGCATTTGATGGTGGATCAAGGTCTGATGATGAAGATTAGTATATCAAGTGGACTGCTAGCTCAATTTAAGGTGCGATCTGTACTGAGGGATAGGATTAAAGCAGCTCAGAGCCGAGATCCTATTCTAGAAGAGCTTGCAGAGAATGTCAGAGCAGGGAAGTTCATTGATTTCACACTCGATGATAATGGTGTGTTGTGGATCAGTGGTAGATTGTGTGTTCTTGATGTGGATGATTTGAGAGAAGAGATCCTAGAGAAAGCACACTCTATAGCCTACAGCGTACATCCAGGTGTCACTAAGATGTACCACAGTATTAGAGACTTATACTGGTGGGATGGATTAAAGAAGGATGTCGCTGATTATGTTGCTAAGTGTCTGATGTGTCAGCAAGTGAAAGCTAAACATCAGAAGCCTTCTGGGAAGCTTCAGCCTCTTCCTATTCCCGAGTGGAAGTGGGAAAGGATAGCTATGGATTTTATGGTAGGTTTACCTCATTCGAAGGATGGATACAATTCCATCTGGGTGATTGTAGACAGGTTGATGAAGTCTGCACATTTCTTACCTGTGAAAGCCACTTATTTTGTAGCTAGATTGGTAAAGCTATATGTGAAGCATATCGTATGCCTTTGTGGAGTACCTGTGTCCATTGTGTCAGATAAAGGTTCGATGTTTACTTCTCATTTTTGGCAGAAGTTGCAGGAAGCGATGGGCACTAGGTTGGATTTCAGTACTACTTTTCATCCTTAGACAGATGGTCAGTCTGAGAGGATGATCCAGACACTGGAAGATATGTTGAGGATGTGTGTCTTGGATTTGGGAGGTAGCTGGGATGATCATTTGCCACTCGTTGAGTTTGCATATAATAACAGCTACCATAGCAGTATTGGTATGGCACCGTATGAGGCGTTATATGGAAGGAAGTGTAGATCCCCTTTGAGTTGGGATGAGATTGGTGAGAGAACTTTGACTGGACCTGAGATGGTTCAGGATGCTGCAGAGAAGGTCGCCGTGATCAAGCGCAGATTAGAGACCGCAGTTAGCAGACAGAAGAGTTATGCGGATCCTAGGCGCAAAGATGTGGAGTTTCAGGTTGGAGATTTTATTTTCCTGAAGGTATCTCCGATGAAGGGTGTGATGAGATTTGGCAGGAAGGGTAAGTTAGCACCGAGATATATTGGACCGTTTGAGATTCTGGAGAGAGTTGGCACTGTTGCATATCGGTTGGATTTGCCTCCGAGTATGTCACAGGTGCATCTAGTATTTCATATCTCGATGTTGAGGAAGTATATCTCAGACCCTTCACACGTGTTGCAGCCTGACAGTGTAAAAGTGAGTGAAGATTTGACGTTTGTGGAAGAACCTGTGGCGATCGTTGATTATCAAGTTCGACAGTTGCGTTCGAAGCAGATTCCGATGGTCAAGGTTCTGTGGCGTAGCGACAGAGTTGAGGAGCATACGTGGGAGACTAAAGGTGAGATGCGAGCTTCTTACCCGTATCTCTTTCCTTTCTGATCCTGTAATCTTTTCTTTCTGGAATTCGGGGACGAATTCTTGTAAGGGGGGAAGACTGTAATATCCCGTGTTTTTAAATATTTTTACACTGTATCGGGATATGCAATGTTAATAATTTTTAAATATGATATTGATATTTCATGAGCTTTCATTTAATTTAAATTGAATTTTAATTATTTATTATTATTTTAAGTCCTTTACGTAAAATTTTTCCGAGACTTTCATTTTCGGGGAAATTTTCACGTAAATATTTTATTATTAATTATTTTAAATAGATTTACGGACTTGCATGAACTCATACATATTTTTAAATTACTAAATAAAGCCTATGTGTGTATATATTTATTTAGTTAGGGTTTAATTTATTACCCTAATATTTTATTATTTATTTATTAGTTTTATTGTTATTTAATTATTTTTATTTATTATTAAATTTTAAAATATTAAATATTAAGTGTGTGGTGTATATTTAATGTGTTTAATTTAATATTATTTTATTATATAGTATAAAGTATATATATATACATATAATATGTCAAAAATCAAGTTTTTTTGGAAAATTACATTTTTGCCCCCGATTTCTCTCTTCTTCCCCGATCGTTCCCCATCGCCGTCCGTCGTCTGTCACGCTGATTCCTTGCCGTTGGTGTACCGTCCAGTGTGCCACCACCTTCTCCAGCCTTCCTCGCCGCCTGTAGCAGCCGTTTCCGGCGTTTGGAGATTGGTTTTTGGCCGGAAGCCGAGAGTTTGCATTTTCTTCTTCCCTCGCGATTTCGGCCATCATTTTTGACACCGCTGGTATCTTTCTTTTCCTTGAGCTCCGGTGAGTGCGATTCTAGCTTTGGTTTGAGCTTAAATGGTCTTGATTTGCTTAGGTTTCGAATTTTCGAATTCAGCCATTTTAGGGTTTTTGATTTTTTTTAAACTTTTAATTGTTTGATTCATGAAAAGTCCCTTCACAAATGTTGTTCCCCTTAGCTTAATATACATGTGTGAATTTTTTTGGAATTTTTGGAGATTATTTTGATTTTTGGGTATTTTTGAATATTTTAATATTATTTTCTAATTTTCGGAAATTAATTAATTAAATTATGAAATTGTGTCTTATGATAATTATAGGTGTTGAAATGATTTATAGGAATTTATTTGTAATTTTTATGAATTTCTAAGTATTTATTTTGAATTATTTAAGTTTATGTAATTTTGGAAAATTAGGGTTAAATGTGTTTTTAATTGAAATTAATTAGTTAATTGAGTTTAATTATTGATATTATTGATAAATATATTGAGAAAATTAATTTTGGATAATTATACTATTTTTGGTGAATTTTTGAAGTAATTATAGTATATTTATATATATAAGGGCATTTTGGTAATTTTACACAAAATTGGCTAAAAATGTAATTTAATTGGTTTTAATAGTTATTTAAGGTATAAAAATGATTTCTACAAATTATTGGTATTTTTAACTAATTAAAACTATTTTTCGTGAATTATTTTCAATTATATATATAATATACGGTTTTACTAATAAAATGAGTTTTTATCGGTTTTTATTGTGGTTAAAGGTTAATTATGTAATTTTTACCTATAAAATGTGTTTCTATGTTATAAGGGTATTTTTGGTATTTCTAAAATTATTCTGTGTTTGTGGACCCCGGTCGATAGACTGTAGTTTGGAGTCCGACTGAGGGGTTGTGGATTTGTTTTGAGCTTATTTTCGAAGTGTGTTTCTTTGCAGGGTCGGCTCTACTCTTTGAGTAGAGAGATGTCCATTTTACAGGGGAGGTTTTGCCGAATTTTTGATAGAATTCTCGTAAAACGTGATGTCCAGTCGAACCCTAATCCTGTTTCTGTGTTTAATATTCTAGATCGAGTTCTAGGATTTTCTGTTAGGTTTATTCTGATGTCTGTTATTATTGTTTATTTAGTTGCACCGAGACCGAGGCCTAGTGGACCAGGCCCGTCGGATCCATCTCGAGGAGCGCACTAAGTGTGAGTTACTATTTTATATATATATGCTTTAGGATGCATGATTTTAGAAATATATGTTTTATTTCGATTAAATATGCATAAATGATTTAATGGTTACTTAAGTTTATTTTTAGTTTATTTTGGTTTATTTTCTGTATATTTTGAATTATATGCATGTTTTATTAATGAATTAAGTTTAAAATGTTTTTAAGTATATTTCTAGTTTATTTTGTAATTTAATTGGATTTATTTGACGTATATATACTCGAAATATACCTGGTTTACTTTTGGTATATTTCCAGTATATATATGGTTTATATTGTTATTTTATTTAAATTCATGCATCATTTATTTATGAATGTATGTTTATATTTAAAATGAAGGATATCGATAGAACGTGCTACCTAGTGGGCAGCACTAGGACCGAGTACGTACCGGTGCGCTTATAGCATTTAGGCTATATTACTAAGCAGTTTGAGGATTTTGATTTAAATTGATTTATCTGATGTGTGAGATGTAATTTGGAGGTGTGATTGCTGGAGCTCGGTTGACCAAGTGTCTCGGGGCCAATCACACTGACAGTCGGACTGCTAGAGCTCTGTCGACTTAGTGTCTCGAGGCCAGTCTACTGTCTAAATGGATTAAGTGGATATATTTGGAATAAGTGAGCCTATATGGCTAGAGTATTGTCTAACACTGTTTGAGGTTGCGATATTCTAGGGTTCTATGTGATCCTTCATAAATGATTATGTCACGACCCAAAACAGGGGCCATGACAGGCGCTAGGGAACGGGAATTCTTTCGAATCCGGAACCCGTAGCAAGCCTAAAAATAAAATAAAGCATGCCATAACAACAATAAAAATATAATATGCAGCGGAAATAAAAATCATAATATCATTTTTTCCATATCAACTGGATTTAAACTAAATCTCATCTCATCACATAGATGTATATAATCTTTAATACAAATCCAGTTTCAACATAATACATCTCTTTAAAATAAAGTACATAAAATCCCATACTTTAATTCACAACTACTGCAGTGTCTAGATAAAATAAATAAGACTCAAGTAGACAATTTACATAAAGAAGCCGGGGTGGAAGAAATCCGGCATATCGACCTGCTACTGAGGTCTGAGGAAGTTGACTCTCCTGAAAAATAGTCAACGGAGGGGAGTCAGACCTCACTGAGTGAATTACTATAATATATATACATACACTCTAAATGACTATGCATACAGTCAATAATACATGTCTAATATGTATATATACAGGCAATTCATACAGATGCAGAAAAATCGTTTTTATATATTTTATCTGAAAATCATCTTTTATGAAGGATCATATAGAACCCTAGAATATCGCAACCTCAGAAAATAGTGTTAAACAACACTCTAGCCATACAGGCTCACTTATTCCAAATATATCCACTTAATCCATTTGGACAGTAGACTGGCCCCGAGACACTAAGTCAACCGAGCTCCAGAAGTCTGACTGCCAGTGTGATTGGCCCCGAGACACTTGGTCAACCGAGCTCCAGCAATCACACCCAAACCACATCTCACATATCAATAATCATAATCAAATCAATATCCACAAATAGTTAGTAATATAGCCTAAAGCTATAGGCGTACCGGTACGTACTCGGTCCTAGTGCTGCCCACTAGGTAGCACGTTCTATTGATATCCTTCATTAATAATATAAATCATTCATTCACAATAAATGATGCATGAATGTAAATGAAACAACAATATAAACCATATATATACCGAAAATATACCAAACATAAACCAGGTATATTTTGAGTATATATATGTCAAATAAATCCAATCAAATCATGAATTAAACTAAAAATATATTTAAAAACATTTTAAATATATCTTATTAACAAAACATGTATATAATTTATTATATACCAAAAATATACTTGAATATAAATCACATTATTTATGCATATTCAGTCAAAATAAAACATGCATTTTCTAAATCATGCATCCTAAGCATATATATATAATATAGTAACTCACCTAATGCGCTCCACGAGACAGGTCCGACGGGCCTGGTCCACTAGCCCTCGGTCTCGGCGCAACTAAACAAGCAATAAATAACCGACATTAGAATAAACCTAACAGAAATCCTAGAATTCAATCTAGAGTATTAAACACATAATCGAAAATTAGGGTTCGACTGGATATCACGTTTTACGAGAATTCTACCGAAAATTCGGCAGAACCTCCCCTGTAAAACGGACATCTCTCTACTCAAAAGAGTATAGCCGACCCTGTAAAGAAATATACTTCGAAAAACGAGCTCAACACAATCAAAATCCCACGGTCGGACTCCAAACTACAGTCCACCGACCGGGGTCCACAAACACAGAATAATTCCAGATATACCGAAAATATCCTTAAATCACATAAATACATTTTATAGGTAAAAATTACATAATTGACCTTGAAACACTATAAAAACCGATTAAAACTCATTTTATTAGAAAAATCGTATATTATATATATAATTGAAAATAATTCACGAAAAATAGTTTTAATTAGTTAAAAATACCAAATATTTTGTAGAAATCATTTTTATACCTTAAATAAATATTAAAACCAATTAAATTACATTTTTAGACAATTTAGGGTAAAATTGCCAAAATACCCCTATATATATAAATATACTTAAATTACTTCAAAAATTCACCAAAAATCATAAAATTACCCAAAATTAATTTTCTCAACATATTTATCAATAATATCAATATTTAAACTCAATTAACCAATTAATTTCCATTAAAAACACATTTAACCTAATTTTTCCAAAATTACATAAACTTCAATAATTAAAAATAAATACTTAGAAATTCATAAAAATTCCAAATAAATTCCTATAATTCATTTCAACACCTAATTTAACCATAAACTCCAATTTCATAATTTAAATAATTAATTTCCGAAAATTAGAAAATAATATTAAAATATTCAAAAATACCCAAAAATCCAAACAATCTCCAAAAATTCTACAAAAATTCATACATGAAGATTAAGCTACTAGGAACAACATTTGTGAAGGAATTTTCCATGAATCAATCAATTCGAAGCTCAAAAAAATCAAAAACCCTAATAGGCCGAAATTTACAAATCGAAAACTAAGCAATTCTAGACCATTTTAGCTCAAACCAAAGCTAGAATCACACTCACCGGAGCTCAAGGAGAAGAAAGATACCAGCAGTGTCAAAAACAGTGACCGGAATCGACGTGATCGACGGTGGGTTGATTTTCGGCTTCTCCGGCCAAAATCGTTCTCCCGATGCCGGAAACGGCCTCCTCAGGCGGCGAAACTGGTCGGGGAAGATGGTGGCACACCGGACGGCACACCCACGGTGAAGGAACGGCGTGACAGATGCCCGGACGGTGAAGGAACGGTCGGAGAAGAAGAAGGAGACTCGGGGGCTAAAATGTAATTTTCCAATTCTTGTGTAATTTTGACAAATATATGTATATATATATACTTTATACTATATATTAAAATAATATTAAATTACACACATCAAATATACACCACACACATAAAAATATTAATATTTTAATAATTTATACCAAATAAAATTAATTAAATAACAATTAAAACAATTAAATACTTAATAAAATATTAGGGTATAATAAACCCTAATTAAATACATATACACACACAGGCTTTATTTAATAATTTAAAAATATGTATGAGTTCATGCAAGTCCGTAAATACATCTAAAATAATTAATAATAAATTGTTTACGTGAAAATTTCCCCGAAAATGCAAGTCCCGGGAAAATTTTACGTAAAACACTGTAAATAATATACCGTAATTAAAATAGGTTTTAAATACATATTAACTCGTAAAAATATCACATATATATTCAAAATTATTGACACTGCATATCCCGGTACAGTGTAAAAAAATATTTTTTAAAAACACGGGATATTACAGTCTCCCCCCCTTACAAGAATTCGTCCCCGAATTCCAGAAAACAAGATTACAGAATCAGGAAGGAAAGAGATACGGGTAAGAAGCTCGCATCTCAGCTTCAGTCTCCCACGTATGCTCTTCAACTCTGTCACTACGCCACAAAACCTTGACCATCGGAATCTGCTTCGATCGCAACTGTCGAACTTGAAAATCTACGATCGCCACAGGTTCTTCCACAAAAGTCAAATTTTCACTCACTTCTACACTGTCGGGCTGCAACACGTGTGAAGGATCCGAGATATACTTCCTCAACATCGAGATATGAAATACTGGATGCACCTGTGACATACTCAGAGGCAAATCCAACCGATATGCAACAGTGCCAACTCTCTCCAGAATTTCAAACGGTCCAATATATCTCGGTGCTAACTTACCCTTCCTGCCAAATCTCATCACACCCTTCATCGGAGATACCTTCAGAAAAACGAAATCTCCAACCTGAAACTCCACATCTCTGCGCCTAGGATCCGCATAACTCTTCTGTCTACTAACTGCGGTCTCTAATCTACGCTTGATCACGGCGACTTTCTCTGCAGCATCCTGAACCATCTCTGGTCCAGTCAAAGCTCTCTCACCGATCTCATCCCAACTCAACGGGGATCTACACTTCCTTCCATACAACGCCTCATATGGTGCCATACCAATACTGCTATGGTAGCTGTTATTATATGCAAACTCAACAAGTGACAAATGATCATCCCAGCTACCTCCCAAATCCAAGACACACATCCTCAACATATCTTCTAGTGTCTGGATCGTCCTCTCAGACTGACCATCTGTCTGAGGATGAAAAGCAGTACTGAAATCCAACCTAGTGCCCATCGCTTCCTGCAACTTCTGCCAAAAACGAGAAGTAAACACCGAACCTCTGTCTGACACAATGGACACAGGTACTCCATGAAGGCACACAATATGCTTCACATAGAACTTCGCCAATCTGGCAACTGAATATGTGGCTTTCACAGGCAAGAAATGTGCAGACTTCGTCAATCTGTCTACAATCACCCAGATGGAATCGTATCCATCCTTCGAACGAGGTAAACCAACCACAAAATCCATAGCTATCCTTTCCCACTTCCACTCGGGAATAGGAAGAGGCTGAAGCTTCCCAGAAGGCTTCTGATGTTCGGCTTTCACTTGCTGACACGTCAAGCACTTAGCAACATAATAAGCAACATCCTTCTTCAATCCATCCCACCAGTATAAATCTCTGATACTGTGGTACATCTTAGTAACACCTGGATGAACGCTGTAGGCTATAGAATGTGCTTCCTCTAAAATCTCCTCTCTCAAATCATCCACATCAGGAACACACAATCTACTACTGATCCACAACACACCATCATCATCGAGTGTGAAATCAGTGAACTTCCCTGCTCTGACATTCTCTGCAAGCTCTTCCAGAATAGGATCTCGGCTCTGGGCTGCTTTAATCCTATCCCTCAGCACAAATCGTACTTTAAACTGAGCTAACAGTCTACCTGATCTACTGATCTTCATCATCAGACCTTGATCCACCATTAAATGCAACTCCTGGATCAATGGTCTCCTCTCAACACCAATGTGAGCAAGACTACCTGAAGACTTCCTACTCAAGGCATCTGCTACCACATTAGCTTTACCCGGATGGTAAAGAATCTCGCAATCATAATCCTTCAACAGTTCCAACCATCTTCTCTGCCTCAGATTCAAATCTCGCTGCTGGAAAATGTACTTAAGGCTCTTGTGATCAGTAAATATCTCACAAGTCACCCCGTACAGATAATGTCTCCAAATCTTCAGAGCAAAGATCACTGCAGCCATCTCCAGATCATGTGTAGGATAGTTCTGCTCATGCTTCTTCAACTGCCTCGAAGCATAGGCTATCACCCTTCCATTCTGCATCAACACACAACCAAGACCAATTCTAGAGGCATCACAGTAAACTGTGAACTTATCCACACTATTAGGCAAAGCTAATACTGGCGCTGTGGTCAACTTCTCCTTCAACAACTGAAAACTGTTCTCACAAGCTTCTGACCACTCGAATCTAACATTCTTCTGAGTCAAGCGAGTCATAGGGGCTGCTATCCTGGAAAAATCCTACACAAACCGCCTATAATACCCGACTAAACCCAGAAAACTCCGAATCTCCGTGACCGAAGTAGGTCTAGGCCACTCAGATACTGCTTCAATCTTCTGTGGATCAACCTGAATACCTTCTTTAGACACTACGTGTCCAAGAAAAGAAACACTCTCCATCCAGAAATCACACTTCGAGAATTTAGCATAAAGCTGATGATCTCACAGTGTCTGTAGTACAATCCTCAAGTGATATACATGCTCTTCCATACTCCTCGAATATACTAGTATATCATCAATGAAGACTACTACAAACTGATCCACATACGGTCTGAATACTCTGTTCATCAGGTCCATAAAAGCTGCTGGTGCATTAGTCAAACCAAAAGACATCACCAGAAACTCATAATGACCATATCTAGTGCGGAATGTTGTCTTAGGAATATCGGATTCACTGATCCGCAGCTGATGATAACCCGACCTCAAGTCGACCTTAGAAAAGAACTGTGCACCCTATAACTGATCAAATAAATCATCTATCCTCGGGAGAGGATACTTGTTCTTCACTGTCACCTTATTCAGCTCTCTGTAGTCAATGCACAGTCTCAGGGTACCATCCTTCTTCTTCACAAACAGGACTGGTGCACCCCAAGGAGAAACACTAGGTCTAATAAAATCCTTATCCAACAAATCTTGCAACTGCTCCTTCAACTCTCTCAACTCTGCAGGAGCCATACGATAGGGTGGCATAGATATAGGAGTAGTACCTGGTACCACATCTATACAGAACTCAATCTCTCTGTGAGGTGGTAAACCTGGCAACTCCTCGGGAAAAACATCAGGAAACTCACAAGCAACAGGAACATCTGTGAGTGACAACTTCTCCACTGACGTATCCCTAACCAATGCCAAATATCCCTGACAACCTTTCCTCAACAACTTCCTAGCTGCAATAGCCGAAATAAGATTCTGAGGTGCTGAACTCCTATCACCAACAAACTTAAATTCTACTTCACCAGGAATTCTGAAAATCACCTCCTTATTCCTGCAATCAACCACGACAAAGTGCTGAGATAACCAATCCATTCCCAAAATAACATCAAACTCCATCACATCCAACAAAATCAAATCGGCGGATAATTCTCTATCTCCCACGAGAACTGGACAACCAGAAAGAATAATATCGGCGTCCAAGGAATCGCTCAGAGGAGTGGCAACAGACAAAGGAAAAGCCATCCTCGAAGCTTGCCAACAAGATTTAGAAGGAAAAACAGGAGAAACAAACGAATGCGTGGCACCCAGATCAAACAAAACCCATGCATCCAGGTAACAAACAGAAAGAATACCTGCCACGACTGCATTAGATGCCTGAGCATCCTGCTGAGTCAGATGGAAGACTCTGGCCTGACCTCGACCTCCCTGCTGACTGGTAGAAGCCTGGCCAACACCTCTAGCACCTCCTCTAGTACCTCTACCACGACTTTGCTGTGGAACAAACTGAGTAGAACTCTGATGCTGGGCTGGTGGCAACTGAAATGGCACGGGTGCTGCACTAGCAATCGACTGCTGTGGGAATCACGGAATCTGCTGCTGCTGATACCCAGAATAAGGACACGATCTGGCAAAATGTCCTGTCTGTCCACATCTGAAACATGTCAGTGGTGTCAGATAACACGGTCCCTGATGAACTCTACGACAAGTCTGACAAACACTGGCCACTGATCCAGAACTACGACCACTGCTGCTGCTCGAAGCACCTGACCCAAATCTGAACGATCTACGTTGACCTCCACGGCCATGTCTACTGCTCCGATGCACTCGCTGCTACTGTCTCTGACTCTGCTGAGTCGAACCTCGCTGCTGACTACTCGAACCAACATGAAAACTCGAATATGGAGTAGCCTGTGATCCACTCGACTGAACTCCCAACTGGTAATAATCAGGCATCGCTCCCTGCCTAACTAACCTCAGCTCGATCTCCTTAGCTAGCTCAATCACAGACTCCAGAGTAAGACCTGCTGTGGGCATACAAGCAAAAGTTGAACCCAAACCAGTAACATAGGTAGTAACAACGAAATACTGATCTCGCATCAGATCCTCAGCATATCTACCCAATTGAAGAAACTCTCGGGTATACTCCTCTACAGATCGATCTCCACGAGAAATACTAGTCAAACGGAGACGATAGCTCAAACGAAGAGGCTCTGGACAAAATCTCCTCATGAATCGCTCTCGAAACTGAGCCCAGGTCATCGTCATCATATAGGGCTGGATCATCTGAATGAACCAATCTAGAGCTGGTCCCTCGACAGACAACTCAACGATCATGATCCGTTGGTACTCGGTATGAGCAGTCCGAGTCCTAGTCTTAATCGCATGCAGAAAATCTAAAGGATCAGAAGTACCATCAAAAGCAATCCTGCCAACTCTGGCATAGAACAAAGCTGCCTCAGGGTCAGACATACCCTGCTAATAGGCAGGTTGAACAGGCTGAACAACTGGAGGAACAGGAACATCAAACTCAGGCTCAACAGGCTCCTCGTCCTGTAACTCTCTCTGCCTACGGCGACCTGCCGCTCCTCGAGGTCTACCTCTGCCACGACCTCTACGTCTAACTGGCTGCTCAGGAGGTAAAACCTCATCCTGAAAAGACTCATCATCCTCGGCCTCAACGACCGGTGGAGCGACACACGCTCGCCTCCTCATTCTGAAAAGACAAACGAAAAGATTCAAACAAAACAGACAACGGAGGAATAACGCTAAAAACTACAGCAAGGAATACTCATCAAGACATACTCGAACCTAATACACTGCAGTAGTCCAACAGAAAACACAACTTTAAAACTAGGGCCACAACTCACATAACTAAGCCCTGACACAGAACTCCACTCTGATACGAACTTCGCTCTGATACCAAATTTGTCACGACCCAAAACAGGGGCCATGACCGGCGCTAGGGAACGGGAATTCTTTCGAATCCGGAACCCGTAGCAAGCCTAAAAATAAAATAAAGCATGCCATAACAACAATAAAAATATAATATGCAGCGGAAATAAAAATCATAATATCATTTTTTCCATATCAACTGGATTTAAACTAAATCTCATCTCATCACATAGATGTATGTAATCTTTAATACAAATCCAGTTTCAACATAATACATCTCTTTAAAATAAAGTACATAAAATCCCATACTTTAATTCACAACTACTGCAGTGTCTAGATAAAATAAATAAGACTCAAGTAGACAATTTACATAAAGAAGCCGGGGCGGAAGAAATCCGGCGTATCGACCTGCTACTGAGGTTTGAGGAAGTTGACTCTCCTGAAAAATAGTCAACGGAGGGGAGTCAGACCTCACTGAGTGAATTACTATAATATATATACATACACTCTAAATGACTATGCATACAGTCAATAATACATGTCTAATATGTATATATACAGGCAATTCATACAGATGTAGAAAAATCGTTTTTATATATTTTATCTGAAAATCATCTTTTATGAAGGATCATATAGAACCCTAGAATATCGCAACCTCAGAAAATAGTGTTAAACAACACTCTAGCCATACAGGCTCACTTATTCCAAATATATCCACTTAATCCATTTGGACAGTAGACTGGCCCCGAGACACTAAGTCAACCGAGCTCCAGCAGTCTGACTGCCAGTGTGATTGGCCCCGAGACACTTGGTCAACCGAGCTCCAGCAATCACACCCAAACCACATCTCACATATCAATAATCATAATCAAATCAATATCCACAAATAGTTAGTAATATAGCCTAAAGCTATAGGCGTACCGGTACGTACTCGGTCCTAGTGCTGCCCACTAGGTAGCACGTTCTATTGATATCCTTCATTAATAATATAAATCATTCATTCACAATAAATGATGCATGAATGTAAATGAAACAACAATATAAACCATATATATACCGAAAATATACCAAACATAAACCAGGTATATTTTGAGTATATATATGTCAAATAAATCCAATCAAATCATGAATTAAACTAAAAATATATTTAAAAACATTTTAAATATATCTTATTAACAAAACATGTATATAATTTATTATATACCAAAAATATACTTGAATATAAATCACATTATTTATGCATATTCAGTCAAAATAAAACATGCATTTTCTAAATCATGCATCCTAAGCATATATATATAATATAGTAACTCAGCTAATGCGCTCCACGAGACAGGTCCGACGGGCCTGGTCCACTAGCCCTCGGTCTCGGCGCAACTAAACAAGCAATAAATAACCGACATTAGAATAAACCTAACAGAAATCCTAGAATTCAATCTAGAGTATTAAACACAGAATCGAAAATTAGGGTTCGACTGGATATCACGTTTTACGAGAATTCTATCGAAAATTCGGCAGAACCTCCCCTGTAAAACGGACATCTCTCTACTCAAAAGAGTAGAGCCGACCCTGCAAAGAAATATACTTCGAAAAACGAGCTCAACACAATCAAAATCCCACGGTTGGACTCCAAACTACAGTCCACCGACCGGGGTCCACAAACACAGAATAATTCCAGATATACCGAAAATATCCTTAAATCACATAAATACATTTTATAGGTAAAAATTACATAATTGACCTTGAAACACTATAAAAACCGATTAAAACTCATTTTATTAGAAAAATCGTATATTATATATATAATTGAAAATAATTCACGAAAAATAGTTTTAATTAATTAAAAATACCAAATATTTTGTAGAAATCATTTTTATACCTTAAATAAATATTAAAACCAATTAAATTACATTTTTAGACAATTTAGGGTAAAATTGCCAAAATACCCCTATATATATAAATATACTTAAATTACTTCAAAAATTCACCAAAAATCATACAATTACCCAAAATTAATTTTCTCAACATATTTATCAATAATATCAATATTTAAACTCAATTAACCAATTAATTTCCATTAAAAACACATTTAACCTAATTTTTCCAAAATTACATAAACTTCAATAATTAAAAATAAATACTTAGAAATTCATAAAAATTCCAAATAAATTCCTATAATTCATTTCAACACCTAATTTAACCATAAACTCCAATTTCATAATTTAAATAATTAATTTCCGAAAATTAGAAAATAATATTAAAATATTCAAAAATACCCAAAAATCCAAACAATCTCCAAAAATTCTACAAAAATTCATACATGAAGATTAAGCTACTAGGAACAACATTTGTGAAGGAATTTTCCATGAATCAATCAATTCAAAGCTCAAAAAAATCAAAAACCCTAATAGGCCGAAATTTACAAATCGAAAACTAAGCAATTCTAGACCATTTTAGCTCAAACCAAAGCTAGAATCACACTCACCGGAGCTCAAGGAGAAGAAAGAGACCAGCAGTGTCAAAAACAGTGACCGGAATCGACGTGATCGACGGTGGGTTGATTTTCGGCTTCTCTGGCCAAAATCGTTCTCCCGATGCCGGAAACGGCCTCCTCAGGCGGCGAAACTGGTCGGGGAAGATGGTGGCACACCGGACGGCACACCCACGGTGAAGGAATGGCGTGACAGATGCCCGAACGGTGAAGGAACGGTCGGAGAAGAAGAAGGAGACTCGGGGGCTAAAATGTAATTTTCCAATTCTTGTGTAATTTTGACAAATATATGTATATATATATACTTTATACTATATATTAAAATAATATTAAATTACACACATCAAATATACACCACACACATAAAAATATTAATATTTTAATAATTTATACCAAATAAAATTAATTAAATAACAATTAAAACAATTAAATACTTAATAAAATATTAGGGTATAATAAACCCTAATTAAATACATATACACACACAGGCTTTATTTAATAATTTAAAAATATGTATGAGTTCATGCAAGTCCGTAAATACATCTAAAATAATTAATAATAAATTGTTTACGTGAAAATTTCCCCGAAAATGCAAGTCCCGGGAAAATTTTACGTAAAACACTGTAAATAATATACCGTAATTAAAATAGGTTTTAAATACATATTAACTCGTAAAAATATCACATATATATTCAAAATTATTGACACTGCATATCCCGGTACAGTGTAAAAAAAATATTTTTTAAAAACACGGGATATTACAGATGATTTTCAGTAAAATATATATAAAACGATTTTACAGCATATGTGTGTATTTGTCTATATATAAACATATTAGATATATACTGTTGACTGTATGCATTGTCATTTAGTATGCATGTATATATATTATAGTAATTCACTCAGTGAGGTCTGACTCCCCTCCGTTGACTAATTTTTCAGGAGAGTCATCATCTTCAGACCTCAGTAGCAGGCCTGTACGTCGGATTTCTTCCGCCCCGGCTTCTTTATGTAAACTGCTTATCTGAGTCTTGGGTTTATTTTATCTAGACACTGCAGTAGTCGTTAAATATTTAAAGAGATGTTGTATTATATTTGAACTGGATTTGTATTAAGATTTATATATATGAAATGATGAGGATTTGATTTAAATCCAGTTGGTGTATATGCTATTATTATATTTATGATTTTTTTTATTTCCGCTGCATTATATATTTTTATTATTATTGTATGTTTATTTTATTTTATTTTTAGGCTTGCTACGGGTTCCAGATTCGAAAGAATTCCCGTTCCCTAGCGCCGGTCATGGCCCTTGTTTTGGGTCGTGACAAGTCCATACCAAGAATCACATCAAACTCTAATACATCCAACAACACTAATTCCATTGATAATTCCCTACCTTACACTAACATCAGACACCCAGATAGAATAATGTCAGTGTCCAATGAATCATTTAGAGGTGTGGCAACAGATAAAGGAAATGCCATCCTCAAAGCTTACCAACATGACTTTGAAGAAAAAATAAGGGACACGAAAGAATGTGTGGCACCCAGATCAATTAAGACTCTATTATCCAAGAAACAAACTGGGAATATACTTGCAACAATAGCATTGGATGCCTAAGCATCCTGCTATATAAGGGTGAAGACTCTGGCCAGTCTATGGCCTTCCTATTAGCTGGTGGAACCTAACCAAAGCCTCTAGTACTACCTCTGCCTCCTCTGCCATGCCCCTATTAGGCTACAAACTGCTACGTACTAGGATCCTAAGCTAGAGGCAATTGAGGGAGCTGAAGCTATATTGGAAATAGATAGCTATGAAAACTACGGCTGATAACTAGAATAAGGATATGCTCTAGCAAAGTGCCCTATCTATTCGCATATAAAACATGTCAATGGAGAGGTATAATTGGGTCCCTGATAGACTCTCCCACACGTCTGGCAAGCACTGGCTATAGATCTTATGCTATAATATCTAGAACTCTATCCAATGCTACTACTTGTAGCACCAAAACCAAATCTGATAGGCTTGCAAACTCCACCACAACTATGTCTCCTACTCCTATGGTATTTGTGATGCTGTCTCTAGTCTTGCTGAATAGAGACTCTATACTGATTATTGGAACCTATCTAAAATGTTATGAATAGTATGCTCTGAGACCCTCCAATCTAAACAGCTCCTATCTAATAATAGTCAGGCATGACTCCTTGCTTAATTAGTTTGTGCTCTATCTTCTTGGCCAACTCTATCACAGACCCCAGAGTAAGGCCTGTAGTAGGCATCCTAGCGAATGTAGAACCCAATCCAGTGATGAAAGTGGTGACACAAAGTACTAGTCTTTCAGTAAATCCTCTACATATCGACCCAATTTGATGAACTCTCTAGTGTAGTCCTCCACTGACTTATTGCCTTTACTAATGTTAGTCAGTCGGAGTCTGAAGCTCATTCGCATAGGCTTTAGGCAAAAACACCTCATGACTCTCTCTCAAAACTGAGCCCAGGTGAGTATTGTCATGTGCAGCTGGATGACCTGTACAAACCAATCTAGGGCTGGTCCCTCTATAAAAAACTCAATGATCATAATCCTTTGGTACTTGATATGAGCAATCTGAGTCCTCGTCTCTATAGAATGCAAGAAATCCAGAGGATCTGTAGTCCCCTCGAATAATATCTTGCCAACTCTGGCATAAAACAAGGCTACCTTTTAGTCAAATTTGCCCTACTAATACACAGGCTACATCTGCGGTACGATAAGAGGTATAACAGCTTCCTCATTTTCCTGCTCTATAGGTTCCTTATCCTGTAGCTCTTTGCCTATGGCAAACTCTACTCCTCGAGGTCTACCTTTACCTCTGCCTCTGTGCCTAACTAGCAGTTTAGAGGCAAAACCTCATCCTAAAAAGACTCATCATCTTCGGCCTTAATGATCAGTGGAGCAACACATACTCACCTCCTCATTTTGAAAAGATAAAACCCAAAAAGAATCAAACAAAAAAAAACAAATAGACATCCTAATAGTTATGTAGAAAACTACAACAAGAAAAACTTATCAAAGATATAGTCGAACCTAATTTACTACAGTAGTTTCAAAGAAAATAAACACTACTAACCTAGGCCCACAACACTAAAACCTAGCCTCTGATACTAACTTTGTCATGACCCAAATATAGGAGTCTTGACTGACGCTAGGGAACATGAATTCTCATAAATTCGAAACCTGTAACAAGCCTTAAAAATAAAAACTCATGCAAACATATCACAAAAATACCTCAGAATTAAAACTTTAAATAATATAGAAGAAATCCTCATATCATAATATAATAAAATATATTCATATAATTATTCAAATATAAAATCTCTATATAATACATAACAAATACTACAACAAGATGCACTACTACTACAACATTTGCTAAAATACAAGAAAAGTATTAGTTTAAAGTTTACATAGATCGGTCAGTGAAGAAAGAGTCTAGCGAACAGAACTAATGTGGAGGTCTGAAGTAGAAGATCCTAAAAAAATAATTTATTATGTATATGCACTCAACCTAAAGACATATACACTCAAGCATCAGTATAATATTATATTTATATTTATTGAATATATATACATGCATTTCATACAGATGCTCAAAATCTATTTTTATTATAAAAATAAATGTATAAGAATTTTGAATGAAGGATAAGAGCAAAATCCCTAAATTTTTGCACAACCTCAATCATTGCAATACACTAGCTAACAAGCTTTCCATAACTCCAAAAAATATCCTTTATCCAAATTTTTGGCAGTAGAATGGCCTTGAGTACATAAAGGGTCAACTGAGGATTTGTAGTCCCACTACCAGTGTTAATTGGCCCCAAGTACTCTATAGGTCAACTGAGGACCCATAGTCACACCCTTTTATCCATCATTCACCATAATCATTATTTCCATATCTAGAATCAAGCAAAGTTCAAAGCCTAATTTCTAGCGTACTAGTATGACCCTAGTATGACCCACTAGGTGGCACGTTCTACAACTATCCTCCAAAATATTGTTTCATAACTTAAAATAATGAAATTCCAATAAAATATGAACGACATCCATTTTCACAATTTAATAATCATATGTAAATATATATGAAAATATATATATTCGAAATAATAACAATTAATGAATTAAAGCATAATGAAATTCATATTTATTCAAAATATGGATGCTCACAATATATTTTCTACATGCGATATATACATATAATAATAACTCACAGTTCAAGTGTGCTCCTCTACCCTGACTCAGCTGGCCTTATCCGATAAGCCTTGCTTGCAAAGCAACTAAGGAAAATAATAACAATAATAATATATTAGAATCGAAATCCTAATTTTATACTTTTAGAATTTCTTAAGAATGACTCAATCTAGGAAATGACTCGATAAAACTCAAAACTCAGGACCGACCCGATGTCACATTTTACGAGAATTCTACTAAAAATTCAAAAAAGTCTCCTTAGTAAGACAACTATCTCTCTATTAAAAGTAGAGTCGATCCTGCATGCAAACACACTTCAAATATTCACAAAGCTCAACTTCTCAAGTTGGGCCCCCGAACTACAATTATTGCCAAACTGAAAACCAACATAATCAAAATCAATAAAATAATAATAAATACTAATAATTCACCAAAACTCATAAAATTCATAAAATACCACAATTCAATTTATTTAAATAATAAAAGCATCACAGATATTTATTTTCAAAATAAAAAATAAAATTCCAAATATTATTAAATAATATTAATAAAATCCATTTTTCAAATATTCAAAATTAAATAGCATAAATAAAAAATAATTATTTAATTTGCTCAAGCATATAATAAAAATAGGTAAAAATTCATTAAATCTTAAAAATAATAGATAAAACTATTACTTGAATATATTTTTAAAAATTATTATTAATTAGCTAAAAATAGTAAATTATTCATAAAAATTATTTTAATACTATTTATTGGTAAAAGATTATCCAAAGCATAATAATTAACAAGAATTTCAATTAAAATATAAAATTTACTAACTTATACTAATTTTTCCAAAAATCCAATTTTTACATAAATATTCAAAAATTCATAATAAAAATTCAAAACATAATTTCAATAAACTTTCTTCACAAAATATGCTTAAAATAATTAGTAGAATTTATTAAAAATAAAACACATTTCTGAGCCAAGAACAATACTTGTGAACAATAACCGAGCTCGGAATACTGCCAAAATCATGACTATCTCCAAAATCAAATCTAAATATATTTTTAGAAAGCTAATAACTTCAATTTAACTAATCCAAGGTCAATTTAACTTGAATCAAACTAATTAAACTCAAAATCAACAAATGAAATATATGAACCCTAGAATCAAATTAATAAAATTGAAGCTGAATTCAAAGTTGTTCAAATGAATTACATTAGAGGAAATGAAGCCCAAGGAAAAAGCTTTCAATCAAGACCAACCTCAATCCCTGGCACTATCAGAGATGACACTGACGGTCTTTAAAAGTTATCGACGCCGAGGAGGAAGAAGAGGGAAGAGAGCAATAGTCGACGGCAGGACAAAAAGGAAGGGAAGGGTAGGTGGTGGTAGTGGTGGCAGTGAGCAGAGGAGAAGCGGCGACGATGGTGGCATGCTAATGGGATGGAGCGACTAGGTTTGCAGTATGAGGGAGAAGGAGGGAAAGAAGAAGGGAAAGGATAAGAAAGACAGGAAGAGAGAAGAAAGAAAAAGAGAAAGAGAGTAAAAAAAAGAAAAGAAAAATATGCTTTTGTATATAAAAAATTTATTTTATTCATTTATTTTATTAAAACAATTGTATATAAAAAAATTCTCACCACAATATTAAAATATATTAAAATACACTACATCAACTGGTGATACCTAGACCTCAAGTCTATCTTGGAGAAGCATGTAGCACCCTGAAGCTGATCGAACAAGTCATCAATCCTTGGAAGTGGATACTTGTTCTTGATGGTGACCTTGTTCAACTGCCTGTAATCAATACAGAGTCAAAGGCTACCATCATTCTTCTTCATAAACAACGTCGAAGCACCCCAAGTCGATGTACTGGGCCTTATGAAACCCTTATCGAGCAACTCCTGCAATTGCTCCTTCAACTCCTGTAATTCAGCTGGTGCCATTATGTAGGGTGGCATAGAAATAGGATATGTACTAGGTATAACATTGATACAAAACTCTATCTCCTTATCTGGTGGTAATCCCGATAATTCTTCAGGGAAGACATCCAAAAATTCATGCATCACTAGTACTTGTTCAATTACCCCTTTCTCTGTCTCAACATCTCTTACTATTGCCAAGTAGCCTTGATAACCCCTTCTAAGCATCTTCCGGACTGTAATGGCAGAAATGAGATTGCGAGGCATGAAGCTCTTTTCACCTTTAAAATAGAATTCTTCTTCATTTGGGATTCTGAACACCATTTCTTTTTCTTGACAATTCACAGAAGCATAATATCTCGACAACTAATCTATACCCAAGATGACATCAAATTCTAACACATCAAGTAACACGAAATCCACTAACAATTCTCTACCTTCAACTAACACCGGATAAGAAGGAAAGAAAATATCTATCTCCAACTTGTCATTAAGAGGAGTCGATATAGATAAAGGAAAGGATAACCTGGAAGGCTGCCACTCAATTCTAGAAGAAAACATAGGGGATGTGAAAGAATGTGAAGCGCTAGGGTCAAACAATACTTTAGCATCACAAGAACAAACTGAGAGAATACCTGCGACTACTGCATTACAAGTCTGAGCATCCTGTGGTGTCAAAGTGAAAACCCATGCTTGGCCACAACCTGCCTGATGAGATGTCGAAGGCTGCATAAAATCATGACCACTAGGTCTACCAATTGAACCTCAGCCCTACTGGCCTATAAACTGTGGTTGTCTCTGCTGTGGCTGTACTAGTGCTCTGTATTGTTGTGGCATTGGATAGAAAGGCTGAGCCACTGATAAAGATGAACCCTGGGCATACTGTGGCTAATATCTAGAGTGAAGACAAGCTCTGGCAAGATGACCAACCTGCCCACATCTAAAGCAAGCACCCGATAACAGATGACATGGGGCTTGATGAAATCGGCCACAACTAGCACATGCACTAGCTCCAGACACAGAACTACTTTGTCCGGAGCTCTACCCACTGTTATTGCTACTAACTCTAGTATTGAATCTATGACCTTTGCCACTTCTTCTGTTTGCGGCATAACCATGTCGACCTCCTCTGTGTGTTTTGGACCTTCTACCATTATGTTGTGAACTACCCTCAGCCCGCTGACTTGTGCTACCAACCTGAAATACTGGCTGCTGGTACCTAAGAGCTACACCATATCCACTACCACCAAGTATTTAATGATCTATCATGGTACCATGATGGATGTGTCGCCTCTCAATTAAACGGGCCTCTTCTATCACACTCTCCAGGGTGCGATCCTCAGTACGCATACTAATAAAAGCTGGTCCCAAACCAGTAACATACAACTCGAATGCTTTATAGGGATCTCTCCTGATATCCTATGCGTGTCGGGATAACCTATTAAACTCCTTGGTGTAGTCCTCAACAAACCTATCCCCTTTGGTGATATGAAGCAACTGCCACTTGTAGGCATCCTTGGTGGCTGGAGGACAGAAAAATCTCAGAAAGTGATCCTTAAACTCTAGCCAAGTCAACTCATGCATGAACGACTGAATCAACTATATAAACTAGTCTTCGGCTACCGCTTGGACTGACAGCTCAACAATCATGATCCGCTGGTAGTCTGTATGTCCTGTCCTGGTACGTGCCTTAATAGCATTAATGAAGTCTAAGGCATCACCAGTACCATAAAAAGAAACTCTACCAATCCGAGAGTAGAGAAGTGCTACATCAGTGTCTGACATCTCTTGATTTCTCTACTGTAACATCTGTTGCACTAAGGGCATTGCCTGATTCAAAGCTACAAGACCCTGATTAATTCCTGCTAGACCAGTTGTAAAGTCATGGGGTCTATTGCTGGAGCTTCAAGCTCTACTGGCAGTTGATCATGAACCTCAGCTGCAACTGCCCTAGCTCTACCTCTACCTCTACCTCTGCCCCTACGACGAGGAGCAGGAGGAAGAGCCTCATCATGTACGAACTGCTCATCAAGCCCAAATGTCGCATCGGCAGTGGGGTCTGTTCGCACATGTCTCATTTTGAAAAAGACAGAGAAAATCGAATTCAAAACAAGACAAGAGTATTTAACACATATACAGAATTTAGAAATAAGGATATCACAAAGACAATTATCAACCTAATGTATTGTAGTAGTTACACGGAAAGACAAATATAGACAATTAATCGAACCACGCTCTGATACCAACTTTGTCATAACTCGAACCCAGGGCACATGACCAGCACTAGGGAATGGGAAAGCATAAAGCTACTAAATCCTGTAGTAAGCCTTAAAATAAAAAAAATATGGAATATATAAACTTTAAAACCTTACAATAAATAATTAAATCACAGTGCACATTATCAAACTGATTTTTCTCCATATAATTTAAACCATAATATCATAGTGCATAAAATAAATAAACTTCAGTTGTACAATAATGTCTCAGTACACAATATTATAAATATATGATATTCCTAAATAAAATATGCAGTTATACAATTTTTCTCTACTGCATTACACGAAAATAAATTTAACACAACTAAGTAGACCTACATAGAATAGCCGGTGAAGAAATTACACGACGAAGAGAAGTATGCCTAATAGAAAAGTCCCAAACTCTTGAAAAAAATAAATTGAGGGGAGTCAGACCTCACTGACTAAGTTAATAAAAGAGTTGTACGATTTGAAAACTTTTTTGAAAACAATATAGATAAAGTGAAATAATTTATAACATATATATATATATATATATATATATATATATATATATATATATATATATATAGCTTTTGAACAATCTCGGTAGAACCCTAAACCCAATTCTAAATGGCCAACTGGGCCCACTTAATTCAAATAGACTGCCCGTCCCCGAGAGCAGAGGCATCTACTGAGGCACCATGTCGTAGTCATCCACTTAACCCAAACATATGGCACTGGCGATCCCTGAGAGCTAAGGTATCCACCAAGGCACTCATCCCAGTCCATTTTTAACTTTCCACATCACTGGTGGTCCCCGAGAGCAGAGGCTTCCACTGAGGCACCCGTCCCAGATTATAACTACAAGTTATACATATTTTGGATCCATCTCTCAATATTCACCATGTGCACACGGTCCTGGTGAAATCCACCAGGCAGCCCATTCTACCAAAATTTCTCAAAACTAGTTTTTTAAATAACTAAATAAATTGAAATAAAATTCTCGATAACAACATTTACTCTTAATCGATAATGTAAATAATACTAAAAATATGAGCGCATGCAATTTTAAAGAAAACACATGCATAGATCAGTTTATTAACTTACAAGATGAGCGAGACGGTTGACGACCGCGCGTCTACCTTGATCCAGAAGCTCCCACTCCGGTACTCTCTAAAAATAACATATTCATTTTTAAAATCATACTTATAGAATAAGAAGAAAAATTAATAAAATTACGAGACTCTAGAATGACTTGGAAAAAATCGGATAAGACTTGATAGATTGGAATTCCCTAAATTTACGCTAGGAAATTACAGAAGATGTCACATTTTACTAGAAAATCTACTGAAATTTTGGTAGAGTCTCCCCTATAAAATGGACATCTCTCTACCATAGGTAGATCCATTCCTACAAAGAAAAATGCACTTCTAGCATTCACACTTAACCATACTCAGGTCGGCTCTCCAATACTACATTTAGCCCGACCGAGTTCACAACCCAATCAAACAACACAACTTAATTCTAATTAATAAAATTCATATTTAATTGCTTAAATAGTTTAATTATATAATAAAATTAGTTTAAAACCCATTTTATTACCAAAATAATATATAATATATTATTTGAAAATAATTTTCAAAAATTAGTATGAATTAGTTAAAAATAGTAAATAATTTGTAAAGATCCTTTTAATTCCTTAAATATTATTAAAACCAACTAAAATATATTATTTAGCTATAATTATCATAAAATTACGTATTTACCCCTATAATACAAAAATATACATAATATACTATTATTACTCAAAAATTCTATAAAAATTATCCAAATGCATAAAAATTATTTTCTCAACTTATATATTATTAATATTAACTAAAACACATATTTAAACCATTATTTCAACAAAAATCCAACTCTAACCTAATTATTCAATTTTGACATAAACTATAAAAATTCATAAAAATTATATAATATTTTCAAAAATTAATTTCTCAACACTAAAATTAATAACAATATATAATGTCACTAAATTAACCAATTTTATAATTTAATAAATTAATTTACGAAAATTAATAAAATAATAATAAATTATTCAAAAATTCACAAAAATCAAAATAAATTCAAAAAATAAATAAAAAATTCATAGAGATAGATTGAGCTACTAGGAATCACATTTGTAAAGGGAATTTGCAAGATTCAAGCTAAAAAAAATTCGAAACCCTAGAACTCAAAAATTAAAAATCAACAAAAACTCAATCAAATAGAGATTAAAGCTTAAACTAAGCTTGGATTAGTACTCATCGGTGCAAGAGGAAGAGAAAGACACCGGGAACACGTGAAACAGTGGCCGAAAATGGAGGTTGCCGGATTCTATGGAAGGGAAGATGACAAGGAGAGGGAGAAGACGACGGAGGATGGTGGCATTCCAGCAAAAGGCTGACAGGCACAGTGAGGGTGGTGGTTCGACTTGCACGATGGGAAGAGAAGGTGAGGATGGTATGTTTATGTGTTTGTGTTTGTTGTTTTGTAAGTTTTTGTATAATGTATATAATACACATATATTATAATCATATAATATAGTTACATGTATAAATCTCCACCACATACATGCATACTACATATATATATATATATATATATATATATATATATATATATATATATATATATATATATATATATGTGTGTGTGTGTGTGTGTGTTGTGTGTGTGTGTGTGTGTGTGTGTGTGTATGTGTGTGTGTGTGTGTGTGTGTGTGTGTGTGTGTGTGTGTGTGTGTGTGTGTACATGCACATACTAACAATAATATACACACTACATTCACATAAAATACACATATAAATAATACAAAAACCCTAATTAATTATATATTACATTAATACATACAATAGCCTTGAAAAATAATAATGATAATAATAAAATAAATTATATTTATGAAATAATTAAATAATATTTAATAATATTAAAAATTAAGTAAATCAATCAAATAATATAGTACTTAAAATAATATTATTAAAATAACAACTTTCAAAATAAGAATAACGATATAAACCATAGTATAAGTTTATTAACTTCTAAAATACATGTTTACATAATATATATATATATATATATATATATATATATATATATATATATATATATATATATATATATATATATATATATATATATATATATATATATATATATATTAGCATAAAATGTCAATTAATAATAACAAATAATAGAATAATTTAAATATAATTTTAGAATTTATTAACACTGCATATCTTATTTTAAAATTAATTAATTAAAAAAACTAGGGTTATTACATAAATATGTTAATTATAATCTTTGAAATAGAGTACACCTCTATATATATATATATATAACCAAAACAAAAACAAAAAAACTAAGAATAAAAAAATTGAAAAATAAGAGTAACAAAAAATAAGGAAAACTAAAATAAATTAAAAAGAGAGAAAATTAAAAATAAATATAATGATAAAATAAAAAATGAAAAAATAGGAAAAACAAATAATAAGAAAAAAATAAGAAAAAAGAAAGAAAATGAAAATAAAGAAATAAAAAATAAAAACAAAATAAAGAAAAAAAAATAAATCAATAAGGATAACAGAGAAAAAAATATAAAAAGAATTAAAAAAAAGGCTAAAATTAAAAAAAATGAGAGAAAATAAAAAAATAATGAAGGAAAATACAAAAGGGGTAAAAATGAAAAAAATGATGCTCTTGAGAATTAAAAAAAAAAAAAAAAAAACCTCCTGCAGCACAAAACATATATATATTTTTGTAATTTTTCGAAATTCTTAACTGTAAAAGCCATAATAAAAAAAAGGGTCAAGCCTTTAAGCCACCCAAAATAAATGAGTTTCTTTTTGGATTCTTTACATAAATATATCAAAAATATATTAAAAAATGTTGTTAACTAAAAAAAATTTTTAAATTAATTTTTTTTAACTTTTTTATTTCAAATATAGACCACTTCTTTTGCCACTCTTATTTTTAGAGTTATTTTTTTCCAACGCTTTTTTTTTTTCTTTTTACTGAGTTTTTTCCAACATTGTTTTTCCTTTTTACTGATTTTTTCCATTTTTTTTCCTTTTTGTTTTATACTTTTTTTTTTTCTCAACATTTTATTTGTTCTTTTTTTAATAATTTTTTTTCTTTATATTATTTTCATCTATTTTTTTTTTCAATGTTTGTTTATGGAACAATTTTTCCTAATTTTTTTTCTACTGACTTCCTTTTTTTTCTCAATATTTTTTCTAATGTTTTCATCTTTTTTTTCTCAATATTTTTTTTTATTTTTAAGATATTTTCTTTATTTTATTCTTAATGTTTTTTTTTTCAATATTTTTTTTCTCTTAAGACTTTTGTTTTTTTCAAATGAATAATTATGAATTAAACATCTTTTAATTGTTGTTAAACCAAACAATAAATATTTTCAAATGTTGTAACAACAATATATAAACAAAATTTTCTCATTTTATATTCTTAAAGAATAAGGATTTTATTTTATTTTTTATTTTAATTTGTTTATTAAAATGTCTAACATTTTTTTTAAAAAAATTATTTGATACATATTGATCATCAATATGTAACAAGTTTATCATCTTTATAATATATTTGTAATACCAACAAAAAAAACACAAAAAAAATAACAAAAATAACAAAAATCAACAAACCGAAACAACAAAAACAACTAAAAACAACAATTGAAACAACAAATAAACAAAATTTTACAGTTATTGATTGTTGTTTATTTTTATTGATTTATAGTTGTTGATTGTTGACTTTTTGTTGATTCTTGTTTTTTTTAGTGTTTTTTAAATTATTTTTTCATTATTAATGACAAAATTAATGTCATAAATAATTTTTTTACTTTTATTAGTATCAGTGATAAAAAAAATAATAATCTTTTTGATATATCTCATAATTTTTATAGTTTTTTATTGTGATTTTTTATTTTTAACAAAAATCAACAAATACAAACAAAAAGAAACAACAAAAACAATTAAAAGCAACAACTGAAATAACAAAAACAACAAAAGTAATAAAAAAATTGCAGTTGTTGATATTTGTTGATTTTTGTTGCTATTTATTATTTTTTTCAATTTTTTCATCATTAATAATAAAATTAAGACCATAAATATAATTTTTACTTTTATTAGTATCAATAATAAAAAAATAATTTATTTGATATATTTCATAAATTTTTTATTATTTTTATTGAAAAAATAATTATTGAATACTATATGTAATTTTTACTTTAATTAGTTTAATTTCTAAATTATAAATAATTATGAAAAAATAATTATTGAAAACTATGGGTAATTTTTAGTTTAATTAGCTTAATTTTTATATTCTAAGTTTCAAAATTAAAAAACTTGTTATTTAGAATATAAAATTAAATTATTTAAAATATACAAATAAAATAAATACACATAATCAACTTAAATTAAAGATTACTTCAAAAATAATATGTAATATCCTGAGTTTTTAAATATTTTTATAGTGCATCGGGATATACAGTGTTAATAATTTTTGTATATATTTATGATATTTTATGAGTTTGTTGTTTGTTTAAAGCTAATTTTAATTATTTTATATTATTTTAAGTACTTTACGTAAAATTTTCCCAGGAATTGTATTTTCGGGAAACTTGACACGTAAATAATTTAATATTAATTATTTTGACTAGTTTTACGAATTTGCATGAACTCATACATAATTTTTAAGTGCTAAAATAAAATGTATATATGTGTATTTATTTAAATTAATTAGGATTTAATTAATTACCTTAATTTTTATTATTTAGTTTTAATATTAACTAATTAATTTTAAGTGTATAAATTATTAAATATATTAAAATATTTGTGTGGTGAGTATTATTTGTGTGTGGGAATATATATAATATTATAATATAAGGTGGACATATATATATATACATATATACATTATTATTTATCAAAAATCAGAAGTTTGCTTTATTTACAATTTTGTTACTATCTTCATCTTCTTCCCTCCCGATCAGTTTTCTACCATTTTCGGCCACTGTGACCTCTATTTCTTGCCGTCACTATGCCCCTCAACATTCCTCCTCCCTTTCCAGCCATTCCCGACGCCTGAAGCTCCCATTTCCGGTGAGTTTTGACCGATTTCTCTCAAAAAAATTGAAAATCGATCAAGCTCCGATCGACGTGATTCCAGCCACCAAATTCGATGCCACCGGTCTATATCTTCTCCTTGAGCTCCGGTGAGTGTGATTCCAAGCTTTTTTTCACTTAAAATGGTCTAGATTTTCCTAGGTTTCAATATCTTCATTTCAGCCATTTAGGGCTTCAAGTTTTTTTGAGCTTCAATTTTATTGATTCATGAAAAATCCCTTCACAAACTTCGATCCTGGAAGCTCAATCTACATTTTTTAATTTTTGTAGAATTTTTGGAATTTATTTTGATTTTTGGGTATTTTTGATTATTTTATTATTATTTTCTAATTTTCGAAAATTAATTAATTAAATTATGAAATTGTGTTTTATGGTAATTATAAGTGTTAAAATGAATTATAGAAATTTATTTGTAATTTTTGTGAATTTTTATATATTTATTTGGAATTTATTAAGTCTATGTAATTTTGAAAAATAGGGTTAATTATGTGTTTAATTGAAATAAATTGATAAATTGAGTATATTTATTGATATTATTGAGTTATATGTTGATAAAATTAATTTTGAGTAATTATATTATTTTTGGTGAATTTTTGGATTTATTTTATATATATATATATATATATATATAGGGGTATTTTGGTATTTTTACACTAAATTGGCTAAAAATGTAATTAAATCGGTTTTAATAGTTATTTATGGTATAAAAATGATTTCTACAAATTATTTAGTATTTTTAACTAATTAAAACTATTTTTCGTAAATTATTTTCAAATTATATGTATATTGTAGGATTTTTCTAAATAAATGAGTTTTTATCGGTTTTTAATAAGTCTTTGGGTTAATTATGTGATTTGGAATTATAAAATGTATTTTTATTATAAAAGGACATTTTCAGTATTTTATAATTATTCTATGAATTGTGAACCTCAGTCGGTGAATTGTAGTTTGGAGTCTGACCGAGGGATTGTGGTTGTGAATTTGGTGTTATTTCAAAGTGTGTTTTCTTTGCAGGACCGGCTCTACTTTTTGAGTAGAGAGATGTTCATTTTACAGGGGAGGTTCTGCTGGATTTTTGGTAGAATTCTCGTAAAACATGATGTTCGGTCAAATCCCTATTCTAATTCTGTGTCTAAAATTCTAGATCGAGTCTTTAGAATTTCCGTTAAATTTATTCTGATTTCATGTTGTCATTTGTTTGTTTAGTTGTGCCGAGACCGAGGCCTAACGGATCAGGCCTGCCGAGTTTGTCTCATGGAGCGCTAACATGTGAGTTATTATACTATATATATATGCATTGCATATAGGATGCATCACTTAGGTTTTTTTTATTTTCATTTTATGTCTTTAAAGTGATTTAAGTTATAATATTTTTGGTATATCTAGGGTTGTACTTTTGTATATATATATGCATGTTAAATAATTATTGATGATATTTTGGTATATGCACATTAAACATTTAGGTTTATGTTTAATACATTTTAATATATATATACATGTTTAAAACGTACATTTAGACATAATTATTTTATTAAATGATTAGTATACTTTAGGTATAGTTTTAGTAGATTTTAAGTTTATTCTTAAATAATTTCATGTTAAATTATAAACCTACACTTAAATTATTTTTAAGTTTATTTTTGGTATATTTTTGATATATTTCCCCAAATAAATGTATGTTTTATTATTAATTGAAACCTAAAACATTAGTGGTATACTTAGGGTTTAATTGTGATTTATGCATGCTAGAAAATTAGGTTATTTTGGTAGAATGTGAATATATGTTAAACCTAAACACATATTTAAATGAACATTTATACATAAATGTTTTATTAAATGATTTGTTTACTTAGGGCATATCTTTTGTATATTTAGGTATATTTTTAAGAAAATGCATGTTATATTATTGTTATACATTTAAATTGTTTTTAACTATATTAATGATTTATCTTTAGTTTATTTCATATTTTATTTGACACACACACACACACACACACACACACACACACACACACACACACACACACACATATATATATATATATATATATATATATATATATATAGTTGGTTTTACTATTATAAATATTGTTCTACATTAATTATTTTCTGAATGAAAAATTTATTTAAATAAAGGATATCAATAGAATGTGCTTCCTAGTGGGCAGCACTAGGACCGTATACATACCGGTGCGATAGATAAGGGTTGAGTGAGAAATAATTGTGGTGATTATAATTGATTTATTGGATTTGACTAAGATTAATAGTATGTTAGATAGTGTGATTGATGTAGCTCGATTGACCAGGGGTCTCGGGGCCAATCACACTAACAGTCAGACTGCTAGAGCTCAGTTGACTTAGTGTTTGGGGGCCAGTCTACTGTCCATAGTGGAATGAATGATCTATTGGGTTGATAGAGATGTGAGGTGATAAATAGTGTGATTGCTGGAGTTCAGTTGACCAGGGGTCTCGGGGCCAATCACACTGACAGCCAGACTGCTGGAGTTCGGTCGACTTAGTGTTTCGGAGCTGTAATATCCCGTGTTTTTAAAATATTTTTACACTGTACCGGGATATACAGTGTCAATAATTTTTATGCATTATACGATATTTTTATGAGTTGATATGTATTTTAAACCTATTTTAATTACTGTGTTTTATATACAGTGTTTTACGTAAAATTTTCCCGGGACTTTCATTTTCGGGGAAATTTTCACGTAAACAATGTATTATTAATTATTTTAAATGTATTTACGGGTTTGCATGAACTCATACATATTTTAAATTATTAAATAAAGCCTGTGTGTGTATATTTATTTAATTAGGGTTTATTATTACCCTAATATTTTATTATTTATTTATTATTATTTGATTATTTTATTTATTATTAAATTATTAAAATTTATTATTTTATTATTATTTATTTATTAATATTTAATTATTTTAATTATTTTATTTTTTTTTCTTTCTTTTTTTTTTTCTTTCTTTCCTTTTTCTTTCTTTTTCTTTTTCTTTCTCTTTCCTTTTCTTTCTTTTTCTTTTTCTTCTTCTTCTTCTTCTTCTCCCGTGGGTGCCCGACGCCACCACCATTTTCTCACCGCCGTTTCTCCCTCCTCCGGCCACCGTTTTCGACACCGCCGGTCTCTATCTTCTCCTTGAGCTCCGGTGAGTGTTATTCTAGCTTTGGTTTGAGCTAAAATGGTCTAGAATTGCTTAGGTTTTGATTTGAATATTTCGGCCACTTTTGGTTTTTGATTTTTTTGAGCTTCGATTTGGATGATTCATGGAAACTTCCTTCACAAATGTTGTTCCTGGTAGTTTAATCTTCATGTATGAATTTTTGTAGAATTTTTGGAGATTGTTTGGATTTTTGGGTATTTTTGAATATTTTAATATTATTTTCTAATTTTCGGAAATTAATTATTTGAATTATGAAATTGGAGTTTATGGTTGAATTGAGTGTTGAAATGAATTATAGGAATTTATTTGGAATTTTTATGAATTTCTAAGTATTTATTTTTAATTATTGAAGTTTAGGTGATTTTGGAAAATTAGGTTAATTGTGTTTTAAATTGAATTTAATTGGTTAATTGAGTTTAATTATTGATATTATTGATAAATATGTTGAGAAAATTAATTTTGGATAATTGTATGATTTTTGGTGAATTTTTGAAGTAATTTAGGTATATATATATATATAGGGGTATTTTGGTAATTTTACCCTAAATTGTCTAAAAATGTAATTTAATTTGTTTTAATATTTATTTAAGGTATAAAAATGATTTCTACAAAATATTTAGTATTTTTAACTAATTAAAACTATTTTTCGGGAATTATTTTCAATTATATATATAATATACGGTTTTTCAAATAAAATGAGTTTTAATCGGTTTTTATAGTGTTTCAAGGTTAATTATGTAATTTTTACCTATAAAATGTATTTTTATGATTTAAGGATATTTTTGGTATATTTGAATATATATTCTGTGTTTGTGGACCCCGGTCGACAGATTGTAGTCTGGAGTCCGACCGAGGGGTTGTGATTGATTGTGGTGGTTATTTCGAAGTGTATTTTCTTTGCAGGGTCGGCTCTACTCTTTTGAGTAGAGAGATGTCCGTTTTACAGGGGAGGTTCTACCGGATTTCCGGTAGAATTCTCGTAAAACGTGATATCCAGTCGAACCCTAATTCTGTTTCCGTATTTTAATACTCTAGATTGAATTCTAGGATTTCTGTTAGGGTTATTCTGATGTCGATTAATTATTTCTTGTTTAGTTGCGCCGAGACTGAGGGTTAGTGGACCAGGCCCGTCGGACCCGTCTCGTGGAGCGCATTAGGTGAGTTACTATATTATATATATATGCTTAGGATGCATGATTTAGAAAATGCATGTTTTAATTTGACTAAATATGCATAAATAACATGATTTATATTCAAGTATATTTTTGGTATATAATAAATTATATACATGTTTTATTAATAAAATATATTTAAAATGTTTTTAAATATATTTTTAGTTTAATTCATGATTTGATTGAATTTATTTGACGTATATATACTCAAAATATACCTGGTTTATGTTTGGTATATTTTCGGTATATATATGGTTTATATTGTTGATTTATTTAAATTCATGCATCATGTATTTGTGAATGAATGTTTTATTATTTATTACTGAAGGATATCAATAGAACGTGCTACCTAGTGGGCAGCACTAGGACCGAGTACGTACCGGTACGCCTATAGTATTTAGGCTTTATTACTAACTTATTTGTGGATATTGATTGATTATGATTATTGATGTGTGAGATGTGGTTTGTGGGTGTGATTGCTGGAGCTCGGTTGACCAAGTGTCTCGGGGCCAATCACACTGGCAGTCAGACTGCTGGAGCTCGGTTGACTTAGTGTCTCGGGGCCAGTCTACTGTCCATATGGATTAAGTGGATATATTTGGAATCAGTGAGCCTGTATGGCTAGAGTGTTGTTTAACATTATTTTCTGAGGTTGCGATATTCTAGGGTTCTATGTGATCCTTCATAAAAGTTGATTTTCAGACAAAATATATAAAATGATTTTTCTGCATCTGTATGAACTTGCCTGTATATATACATATTACTCATATACTGTTGACTGTATGCATTATCACTTAGAGTGTATGTACATATATTATAGTAATTCACTCAGTGAGGTCTGACTCCCCTCCGTTGACTATTTTTCAGGAGAGTCAACTTCCTCAGACCTCAGTAGCAGGTCGATACGCCGGATTTCTTCCGCCCCGGCTTCTTTATGTAAATTGTATACTTGAGTCTTATTGATTTTATCTAGACACTGCAGTAGTTGTGATTTTCAGTAGTTGTGAAATAAAGTATTGAATTTTATGTATTTGTTTTAAAGAGATGTATTATAGTAAAACTGGATTTGTATAAAGATTATACATTTATGAGATTTTATATGTGAAGTGATGAGTTTTGAATTATATCCAGTTGTTATGGATGATATTGTAATATTTATGATTTTATTTTCCGCTGCATATTATATTTTTATTGTTATTATTGTATATTTATTTTATTTTTAGGCTTGCTACGGGTTCCGGATTCAAAAGAATTCCCGTTCCCTAGCGCCGGTCATGGCCCCTGTTTTGGGTCGTGACAGGAGCCAGTCTGTTGTCCAGTTTGGAATAAGTGTTCTATTTGAAATCAAGTGAGCTTGTATGACTAGAGTGATGATAGGGTTGATTGGGGTTGCTATTATTAGGGTTCTATATATATATATATATATATATATATATATATATATAAAAGAATGCCTGATTATTATGATTTAGATTGCATGTATATATAGTATAATAATTCACTCAGTGAGGTCTGACCCCCCTCAATTATTTTTTTTTCAGGAGATCCCATATCGTCAGACCTTAATTGTAGAGTTCCTTGTCGGTGTTCTTCGGTCCCGGCCATTTTATGCAAACGTATATTTTGAACTCTGATTTGTATTCTAAAAACTGCAGTAGTAGTGTTATTGTATCATAATAGTATTATATTGTTTTGATATTATATACTCTGAAAATTTGTATTTGATTACTATACGAAGATATATTTATCGAGAAGGATTTGAAGTATTTATGTTATATATTGATTCGAAAAAGTTTAATTTTGTCGTATTTTTATTTAATTATTGTATGATTTTATTTTCTAAGTCTTGCTACGGGTTTCGGATTCGAAATAATTCTCGTTCACTAGCACCGGTCATAACTCCTAGTTTGAGTCGTGACATAATAAGTATGTAAAAAAAAAATACTGAAAATTAAAAAAATGAAAAAAAAAAAAAAAAAGGCGGAAAACACTGATTTTAGAGAATGAAAGAATGGAGCCAAAATGGGACAAAACTAAAAATTGAAAAAACAAATGTGAAAGAAGAAAATGGGTCTGGTTACAAATGAAAAGGGGAGAGTTGACTTAGAACATTTCTGCAAATAATCCTTTCTTCTTTGAGTTGTTCAGAAAAATGGAATTATTTGGACGAAAAGCCATTTCATTTAGATAAAGAGAGTGACACCAGAAAGAAGTGGGTTGCAGAAAACACTTAATCAGTGACATGACAAAAGCCATTCCATTTAGATAAAGAGAGTGATAATGGAAATTTTTTTCTTTTTTCAATAAATAAAGAAATATATATATATAATGAAAGACAAAAAGGAAAAAGAAAAAAGAAAAAACAGCAGAGAAAGAATGGCAAATGAGAACTAATATGTGGTATTTTAGATTTTAATAAGAAAAATACATTGATAATGTTTAGTTTTTTTTATATTTTTATTGTCTTAATATTTTCATATTTTTTTGTTCAATTAAATTTCTAAACCACAAAATAATTTTTGAAATAATATTTTTTATCAAATTTTATAGGTCAAAATATTTACATATGGCTCATTTTTTTTAAATAAAAATTTGACTTAGATTTTTTTACTATTTTATTTTTTTCTGCTTTTAAAAATTTTGAATTTTTAACTAAACTTGAAAAGCAAATACCAAATATCACTTTTATTTTATTAATTATAGTGATTAAATTTTATTTTAACCAATTAATATTTATAATTTTCTTTCATTTTTAGTTAATTGAATAAGTGAGAAATTAATTTTTTTATGGTTTCTAAAAATTAAATAAAAATGAAGAAAAGTATCAAAATGAAATATGATGTTACAAGATTAAATTTTGTTCCTCTAGTTTCACTTTACTTTAATTTAATAATATTTAGTATTTTCTTTCTAATTAAGGGAATAGGTGAAAATTTTTTTCGTTAATTTCTAAAAATATAAAATAAATATAAAAATATAAAAAATAGATATTTAAGTTATAAAAAAAATTAAACGTAGTAATTTGTTCTCATGATGTCATACTATAGCTACAAGTTAAATTCAATTTTATATTTTTAAGAACTACACAATTTATTTATGGCTCCTATTTTATTTTATTTTATTGAGAAAAGAAGTCACTTTTATTAATCAGAAAACAAATCAACAGCTAAACAATCCTCCAACAAAGAAGGAGGTTGAACAAAAGCAACAGAACAAGCATCGGAACAAGCGGCTTTCGCTAACCTATGGGCACATTCATTTGCTTGTCTTTTTACAAATGTAACAGAACAATCTGTTACTTGGTTACTGAAATGGATACAATCCATAATTATAGTTTTAAAATTAGAAATATCTTCTTCATTGGAATGGAAAGCATCAACTACTTCTTTAGCATCAGACTCAAACATAACTCGTTGAAGCTTCAAATCCAAACACAAACAGATAGCTTCCCAGACCCACCGCTTCTGCTTCACGAACCGAATTAAAACCATCACACAATTGCATCTTCCCATGGTCCATGAACCCAAATCATCACGAATAAGAATCCTATCCCAAAACATCTTTTATCTGTTGTTATTACGATATCGACATTGCAATTATACCATCCAGCAGGAGGCACTTGCCATCTCAGATATTGCTGAACATTAGAAGAACCTGAGACACTGCTATTCCTTTTACTCCGAGCGTCACTCCATGCATGAAAGTACTGAAACACATGGAAGACCACCTGCTCTTCTGTAAGACAATTATCATAATTTGTTATTTCTTTGATTCCAAATCGCCCATAAAATCATGGCCATTCTCTGCATCAAACTCGCAGAAAGTGTATTTAAACAATACAATAGCCATTGCTGCACCGTTTTAAAATCCTCCCAGAAAAGTTGAATCCCAACAAGCGCCCAACAATTCTTAGCAAATGAGCAATCATAAAAAAGATGCTAGCAATGTTCAATGTCTTGACAATATAAAATACAGTTGAGGGAGTATAAACACCTTTATAAACCAAAGTCGACCTTAGGGGTAGACAGCCATCACATAACCTCCAGAGGAAAATTTTAACTTTGTTTGGCACCTTCAAAGTCCATAATTTCACCCAATCTCTACTGTTCACCTGGTTAGACAACGCACTTCTATTTATATGCAACCAGTAACCCCGATTTAACACTGCACTATCCTCTCCTCATCATGTACCAAATAATTTTTTCAGAGATTTGTCTTGGTGATAAATAAACTCTACACACCTGCTCTATATTTGATTGACATAGCAACGTTCTTATCAGCTCGATGTTCCATGTTCTATTCTCAGTAATGATGCCACAGACCTTAAAATTTTCAGTGCCGGGTGAAGGATTTGTCTGCAGCATATTAGAAGGCGAATTTTGGAGCCAAGCTGAATTCCACATATTAATCTCATCCCCGTTTCCAACTCTCCATCTACAGCCCTAACCAAAATGGATTTTACCATCCATACACTTCTACATGTGAAGCTTGGATTAGAACCAAGTGTTGCTTCAAGAAAATTTGTAATGGGAAAATATTTAGCTTTGTAAATCTGAGCCACTAAAGTATGTGGTTTAGTTAAAAAATTCCATCCATGTTTAGCAAGCAAAGCAAGATTGAAAGCATGGAGATCTCGAAAAATCATGCCACCGACTTCCTTGTGCTTACACATCATGTCCTAAGACTGCCAGTGTATACTTCTTCTGCCATTAGCTTTAGATCCCCACAAAACGAATTCATAATCCTTTACAGCTCCTCACATAATGAAATTAAAAGTAAAGAGGTACTCATACAATACACTGGAATTGCTTGAGTAACTGTTTTAAGAAGAATCTCCTTTCCTGCTTTATATAAGAATTCATTGTTCCAACAATGTATCCTCTTCGACAACCGATCTTTTAAAAAACCAAAAATCATTCTTTTGGATTTACCTACAAGAGATGGCAATCCCAAGTAGCGACCAATATATAACTGGGAGAAAACACCAATAGCTTCTGAGATTTCTTTTTATTTATCCATCAGCACATTAGAACTGAAAAAGATCCTAGATTTCTGGAAATTGATTGCTTGACCCGAAGCTAATTCATACACCTTCAAAAGTGTTTTTAATAGCTAGACGTTCAACAGTTGTCGCTCTAAAGAACAAGAAGCTGTCATCAGTAAAAAGTTAATGAGACACTCCTAGAGCTGATCTACACACCTTACATCCATGAATAGAGCCTCTTCTCTCCTCCTGCATGATTAACTGAGAAAGACTCTCCACACAAAAAATGAAAAGATAAGGTTAAATAGGATCGCCCTGCCTTAACCCACGATCTGGAACAATAGGGCCAACAAGATCACCATTTAACAACACCGAATATAATATTGTAGTGACACATAGCATAATCCACCGAATCTAGTTAGCATGAAAACCTAATTTTCCGTCATAAACTCCATGAAATGCCGATTCATTCTGTTATATGCCTTACTAACATCAAGTTTTAAGGCAACATCACCCTGATTTCCACAGGTTTTCATCCTCATGCAGTGAATTAATTCAAAAGCAACCAAAACATTATCAAAAATAGATCTATCAGGCACAAAAGCAGACTGAGAAGGAGAGTATGTCTCCTATTTTATTAAAACTATTTAATTTGTATATTTGAATTGTTCTATTTTATTTATATTTTATTAAAATAATGAAATTATATTTATATATCAATTTACTATTTTCGCATTATTCATATTCACAGTTAGTATATGTATAATAGTTTAACTAATACCAAAAGTATATACTGCTAAAAATTGAATAATCAAATGCTGTAATTTTTTTTTTCTTACGTTAAAAGGTTCTTAAAGATTAATCTTCCTTCTATATTTATAAAAACAAAATATAAAAGAACATTTTTATTAAAAATAGTAAAAAATATCAGGTAAGTCTAAATTTTGTGAAATTTATTTTGTAATTTCAAATGATGTTTATTTGGTTTAACACTATATTTTTGTAAGTTTTTTGAACAGTATGTGTGAGTAACTATTATTATTATTATTTTTTTTTTTTGGTGATCACCAGAAATGATATCAACCTTTGGTTGAATTTACTATTAGATAAATTTGTTTCTTTGGAAATGATTTTTTTTTCATAAAGATTGGAGATCATAGTATCAGAAGTGCACCTAGACATTTCAATGAGGTTGGCACTCTCTTAGCACCAACATCATAAACTATGAAGCTGCCATATTATTAAAGAAAAAATAATAATAGAAGTTTAAGATACAAATCATAAAGGGCAAAACACAAAATAAAGATAAGTGAAATCTATAAGATTCCAAACTAAGGGCATTCTTAAGTATGAGATGCTGACATTCAAGAGGATAAGAAGACCACCAAAGAGAGGATTGAGCCGAAAGTCCAATAGAAGCTAATTTGTCTGCTACCCGATTACCTTCTCGAAAGATATGACTAACATGGAATTGCAAAATGGACAACTAATTAATACATTATTGCCAAGAGGTACGGACATCCCAAGGAATAACAGTGCTTTTGGAATGAAGAAGCTGGACAATAAAAGTTGAGTCTGACTATATCCAGAGAGGAGAAAGCTACAGGTGAACAACCGTCTTGATAGCGATGGAGACAGCTAGAATTTTTGCTTCAAAAGCAAACAAAAGCAAGCAAAGGAAGCCAAAGCTAATCCTTTGCAATCTCTCAAAATGTCAACAGCAATGGCTATACCAGGGGAGCCTAATGCTTCTCCGTCAGAATTAATTTTAGTCCAACCGGCCGGTGAGTAAAGCTAAATAACAGGGATGGCGGGTGGGAGCTTGCGCTGGATACCAGTGTTATAACCCAAGTTTTTAAATGTTTTTATATTAAATCGAGATATACAGTATTAATAAATTTATATATATATATTTGATTATTTAATTATTTTATGAATAATTAACATTATTTTAGGTTTATTTATAGTTTTTTACGTAAAAATTATCCCGAAACTTGTTATTTTGAAAAATAATATTTTATTATTTAATGTTATTTTATTTTACCAAATTATATTATTTCATGCATTATCATTATTTTATGAATATATATATATATATATATATATATAAAGAAGAAACACTTCTTCTTCTTCCTTCATCGCCCAGACGCCAAGCCTCCCCTTCCCTCACCGTCCGTTTCCCCTCCTTTCCCAGGCCGTCGGTATGCCTCCTAGAGTGCCGCCTCATCCTCCAACTGCTCTGCCACCTCCCATCGTCTTCTCCGACGACCTCTTATGCGTTTTGGCCAAAACCACCCTCTCCTCCGTTCATTAACTTTCCGGCCACCAAATCCAGTGATTCTGGTGTCGTTGAACTCCCTAGGCTCCATAGAATCCGATTCCAAGCTTCTTTTAGCTTGAAAATTCGATTTGGTAAGGATTTGAGCTTGATTTCATTTTCGACCCTTTATGTTTCTCAAATTTTTTGAACTTCATTCTTTGAGATTAAAGCTTAGTTCCTTCACGAATTATGTTTCCTTAGCTTAATCTACACTCTGGAATTTTTGGAATTTATTTTGATTTTTGTGAATTTTTTATTATTTTATTATTATTTTCTAATTTTTGTAAATCAATTAAATAAATTGTGAAATTGTGATTTTTAGTGTTTATGGTGGTTGAAATTAATTTTAGAATTTAATTTATAATTTTTGTGATTTTTGTGTAATTAATATAATTTTATTTAGTTTATGTAAATTTTGGAAATATAGGTTATATATGTATTTTGTTAAAATTAATTGGTTAATTGAGTATAATTGTTGATTTTATTGAATTATATGTTGAGAAAATAATTTTAGAGTATTGATATAGGTTTTATTGAATTTTTGAGTATTTATAGTATATTATGTGAATTTTTATATATTAGGGGTATTTTGATAATTTGGTAGTCATTTTAGTCAAATATTAAGTTTAATTGGTTTTAATAATTATTTGAAGAATAAAAATGATTTTTACAAATTATTTTCTATTTTTAACCAATTAAAACTATTTTTCAAAAATTATTTTCAAATTATATATAATATACTATTTTTGTAAATAAATGGGTTTTTAGTAATTTTTAATATGTTTTTGGACTAATTGAGTAATTTGGATTTACAAAAGGATTTTTCATTAATATTGGTGTATTTATCGTGAAATATCGATTTTAAAAATATTATATTAATTTTAGGGTTTTTAAGTAATTGTTAGTTAAATAATTACTTTTGGTGTTTTTAATGTTTAATTGCTATATTTTGGTATTAAAAGGGTATTTTTGGTATTTATGGAATTTTAATATATTTTTTGTGTATTTTCTTGTGAATTGTGAACCTCGGTCGGTGGAATTTACAGTTTGAGGTCCGACCGAGGAGTTTTGTGGAATCTATTCGAAGTGTGTTTTCTTGCAGGATCGGCTTTACTTTTTAAGTAGAGAGATGTCCGTTTTACGGAGGAGATTCTGTTGAATTTTTGGTAGAATTCTTATAAAACATGACATTCGGTCAATTCCTATTCTTTGTCTGTGTCTAGAATTCTAGATCGACTTTCTAGAAATTAAGTTAGATTTATTCTAATTTTGTGTTATTTATTTATTTGTTAGTTGCACTAAGATCGAGACCTAGTGGACCAAGCCCATCGGACCTGTCTCGTGGAGCGCACAATTGTGAGTTATTATAATGTATATGCATTGCTTAGGGTGCATGTTTTAGAAATTCTATGTTTTAAACATACGTTTTTGCATAATTGCCTAATTGAATATTTAAGTATATTTTAGGTATAATTTTAGTATATTTTTGGTATATTATGAAATAAATGCATGTTTTCCTTTTTCAATTAAACATGGCTTGTTTTTAAATATATTATTGGTTGAATTTAATATGTTTTGTGATTTATTTAAGATGATTATATGTATATATACCTGAAATATAGTTAGTTTATTTTAGGTATGTTTTTGGTATATAAATGGTATATTTTTTTATTTTAAATACTATTATGCATCATTTATTTTCTTGAATGTATGTTTTATATTAAAATGAAGGATATCAATAGAACGTGCTTCCTAGTGGGCAACACTAGGACCGAGTACGTACCGATATGACAATATATTTTAGGTTAAGTTACTAACCTATTGGTGGATTATGACTTGTTGATTGATTTGATTAATATGAGATGTGATTGAGAGTGTGATTGCTGGAGCTCGATTGATCAAGTGTCTCGGGGCCAATCACACTGACAGTCAGACTGCTGGAGCTCGGTTGATTTAGTGTCTCGAGGCTAATCTACTGTCCAGTTGGACTAAGTGAATTATTTTGGATCTAAGTGGGCCTGTATGGCTTAAGTGAGTTTTATTGATATTTGAGGTGGCGAAAATATAGGGTTCTATTTGATCCTTCATAAACTGATGGTTTTCATTATAAAAATGATTTTTGCTGCATCAGTTTGTATTTATCTGTATATATATTTATTATATATATTATTGAGTGTCTGCATTTGACATTTAGTTATGCATGTATATATATTATAATAATTCACTCAGTGAGGTATAACTCCCCTCTGTTGATATTTTTCAAGAGAGTCTTCATCTTCAAACCTCAGCAATAGACCTGTACGTTGGATTTCTTCCACTCCGGCTTTATTATGTAAATCACTTACTTGAGTTTTATTTTGTATTCTAGACACTGCAGTAGTGGTTATACTTTAATTTGTTGTGAGTTGTATTTATATTTATGCATGTATGAGATTTTAAATTCAGAGTGTTACTCTAAAAGATTTGTACTAAAAGATTTCTATTTATATATAAGATGTGAAATTATGTTGTTAAAGTGAGCTGAGAAATTATTATTTTATATTCAAGATTTAATTTCCACTGCACAATTATTTTATTTATTTTATTATATTGAATGCTTTTATTTTTAAGGCTTGCTACGGGTTCCGGATTTGAAAGAATTCTTATTCCCTAGCGCCGGTCATAGCCCCCTGTTTTGGGTCGTGAGAACCAGGGACTCCAAGTCGATGTACAATGAGAAAGTCATGTTAAGAATTAGACAGTGACCTGATTGAAAAAGTGAAGCTTCTTTAATAGCTTTGTAAATAAAGCAAACTACATGAGAAGTCAAGATCTTATCATTGTTATATATCATACTGTTGTGAGCATATCAAATGCTCCAAATCATGACAAGAATACTAGATGTTATAACCCGAGTTTTTAAATATTTTTATATTAAATCAGGATATGCAGTGTTAATAATTTTTAAACTATATATTTGATTATTTTGTGAATAATTAACGTTATTTTTACGTTTATTTATAGTTTTCTACATAAAAATTATCCCGAAACTTATTATCTTGGAAAAAATATTTTAATAATATTTAAATTTAGTGCATTAATAATTTTAATATTATTATTATAGGAAATTACATTATTGACCTTTGTTTCATGAGTCTATATATATATATATACATGCATATATATTATTAGGGTTTATTTTTTTCATGCATGTGTTATTTTTTATTGTGTGTTATATATATACATATGTGTGTGTGTGTGTGTGTGTGTGTGTGTGTGTGTGTGTGTGTGTGTGTGTGTGTGTGTATAATAAAATAAAAACTTCTTCTTCTTCTTCTTCTCACTCCCCAAAACCGAGCCCCTCACCATCACCGTTCGCTCTGTAATATCCCGAGATTTTAAATAATTTTAAATTGTATCGGGATATGCAATGTTAATAATTTATCTATATATATTTGATTATTTAATTAGGTTGTTATTTATTAAAGTTATTTTTAATTATTGTAAATTTCTTACGTAAAATTTTTCCTAGAATTTTATTTTTAGAAAAATTAAAATCTAAATAAATAATTATTAATTATATTGGTTGGTTTTATATATTTGCATGAGTCCATGCATGATTTTAATTATCGTATTAAAATATATACATATACATGCATATATATACATATATTTAATATTTTAGGGTTTATAGTAATTAAGTAAATATTATATATTAAACATTTTTTTATTAAATTAATATATATATATATATATATATATATATATATATATATATATATATATATACACACACACACACAGAGAAAAATAAAGTTTGATTTAATTACATCATTGTCATCATCTTCTCCAAATCGCACCCGATGCCATCCTTGCCATTCCCACTGCTGCCACCGTCGGAGTGCCTCCCAGCCATCCTCCTCCTTCCCAAGCTTCCTCCGCCACCTTCTCCCTTCATTTCCGTTGAGTTTTGGCCAGTTTTCTTCCAAGAAACCAAAACTCAAGCCAACGCCAATCAAGCCTTTTCCGGCAACCATTTTGAACACCACTGGTCTCTATCTTCTCCTTGATCTCCGGTGAGTTCATTTCCAAGCTTAGTTTCACTTGATTTGGTCTAGATTTTCCTTGGTTCTCAATTTTCATTTCCAACCTTTATGAGTTCTTGAATTTTTTTGAACTTTGATTCTAATGATTCAAGCTAACTTCCTTCACAAAGATTGATCTTAGTAGCTCAATCTACATCTTGTAATTTTTGTGGAAATTTTTGGAATTATTTTGAATTTTGTGAATTTTTTATTATTTTATTAATATTTTTTAATTTTCGTAAATTAATTAAATTAATTATGAAATTGTGATTTATGGTGTTTATAGGTGTTAAAATTAATTTTATAAATTTATTTGTAATTTTGGTGATTTTTGTATAATTATTATGAATTTATTTAGTTTAGGTGATTTTTAGAAAATTAGGTTAAATAAGTATTTTGTTAATATTAATGGGTTAATTGAGTATAATTATTGATTTTATTGAATTATATGTTGATAAATTAATTTTTGAGTAATTATATTATTTTTATTGAATTTTTGAGTATTTATAGTATATTATGTGAAATTATATATAATTAGGGGTATTTTGGTAATTTGGTACTAAATTGGTTAAAAATTAACTTAAATTGGTCTTAATAGTTATTTGAGGTATAAAAATGATTTTTACAAATTATTTAGTATTTTTAACTAATTAAAACTATTTTTCATAAATTATTTTCAAATTATATATAATATACTATTTTTGTAAATAAATGAGTTTTTATAGATTTTTAATACGTTTTAGGGCTAATTGTGTAATTTGGAGTTATAAAATGTATTTCGGTTATTGTTTATGAATTTATCAAGAATTATGGATTTTTAATAATATTTTATTAAAATTAGGGTTTTTATGTATTTGTTGGTAAAATAATTATTTTTAGCATTTAAATCTCTAATTTTCTATATTTTGATTTATAAAGGGTATTTCTGATATTTTTTGCATTTTAAATGTATTTTGTGCATATCTTGTGAATTGTGAACCTCGGTCAGTAGAATTGTAGTTTGAGAGTCCGACCGAGGGGTTGTAAGACTGTGTATTTTCAAAGTGTGTTTTCTTGGAGGACCGGCTCTACTTTCTGAGTAGCGAGATGTTCGTTTTACAGGGGAGGTTCTGTCGAATTTTTGGTAGAATTCTTGTAAAATATGACATCCGGTCGAATCCTTATTCCTATTATGTGTCCAGTGTTTTAGATCGAGTCTCTAGAATTACATTAGATTTATTCTAATTTTGTGTTGTCGTTTATTTGTTTAGTTGCATCGAGACTGAGGCCTAATGGACCAAGCCCGTCAGAACCATCTCGAGGAGTGCATAACTGTGAGTTGTTTTTTTGTATATACGTGTTTTAGGGTTGCATGTTTTAGAAATATATGTTTAAATTTTATGAAATATGCATAAACGGTTTAATAATTGTTTGGGTATATTTTAGGTATATTTTAAGTTAAATGCGTGTTTTATTATTGAATTATACTTAAAATGTTTTTAATTATATATAAGGTTTATTTTTTGTTTATTTATTAATTGAATTTAATTTGTTTAACATATATATATTCGAAATATACTTGATTTATTTTTGGTATATTTCTAGTATATATGGTTTATATTGCTATTTAAATTAATGTCATGCATCATTTATTTTATGAATGTATGAGTTTATTTTAAATGAAGGATATCAATAGAACGTGCTACCTAATGGGCAGCACTATGACCAAGTATGTACCAGTACGACGATAGAATTTAGGTTAAATTACTAACCTATTTGTGGATATTGATCGGATTGATTTATTTGATGTATGATGTGATTTGAGAGTGTGATTACTGGAGCTCGGTTGACCAAGTGTGTCGAGGCCAATCACACTGACAATTAGACTGCTGGAGCTCGGTTGACTTAGTGTCTCGAGGCCAGTCTACTGTCCAAATGGAATAAGTGAATTTATTTGAAATAAGTGAGTCTGTATGGCTAGAGTGTTGTCTAACACTATTTGAGGTTACGATCATTTAAGGCTCTATTTGATCATTCATAATCGAATATTATTTTTTGTATTTATATAAAATGATTTTGCTGCATCTGTATGTTTTTGTCTGTGTATATATTTATTATATATACTATTGAATGTATGCATTTGTCATTTAGTTATGCATTTATATATATTATAACAATTCACTCAGTGAGGTCTGACTCCCCTCCGTTGACTATTTTTCAGGAGAGTCTTCGTCCTCAAACCTCAGTAGCAGACTCTTACGCCGGATTTCTTATGCCTCGACTTTACTATGTAAACTGCTCACTTGATTTTATTCTGTATTCTAGACACTGCAGTAGTTATAGTTAAGTTTGTGGGATGTATGTTTTATATTTTTATGAGATTTGTCTTTTAAATATTTAAAATGAGAATTTGTATTAAAATATATTATATATATGAGATGAGTTTGTGTTATTAAATCAGCTGATGAGTTAATTTATTATTTATGAGATTTTTATTTCCGCTGTAAAAATATTTTATTTATGTTATCATTATTGCATGCTTTTATTTTATTTTAAAGGCTTGCTACGAGTTCCGGATTCGAAAGAATTCTCATTCCCTAGCGCCAGTCATGGCCCTCTGTTTTGGGTTGTGACACGTTCTTCCATTCCCCTCCATTCAATGTGCCTCCCAAAGCTTTGCCCCTCTAGCCAGCAGCTCCGCCGCCCCTGTCGTCTTCTCTGGCGCTGGCAGTAGCTTAGGAATCCATTTTGGCCGAAAATCACCCTCTCCTCCATTCACCAACTTTCTGGCCATCAAACTCAGTGATTCCGGTGTTGTTGGACTCCCTAGACTCCATAGAAGCCGATTCCAAGCTTATTGTAGCTTGAAAATTCAATTTGGTAAGGTTTTAAGCTTGATTCCATTTTTGGCCCTTTATGTTTCTCGATTTTTTTGAACTTCATTCTTTGAGATTCAAGCTTAATTCCTTCAAAAATTATGTTTCCCTTAGCTTAATCTACACTCTGGAATTTTTGTGTAATTTTTGGAATTTTTGTGAATTTTTTATTATTTTATTATTATTTTCTAATTTTCGTAAATTAATTAAATAAATTTTGAAATTGTAATTTTTAGTGTTTATGATGGTTGAAATTAATTTTAGAATTTAATTTATAATTTTTGTGATTTTGTGTAATTAATATAATTTTATTTAGTTTATGTAAATTTTGGAAAAATAGGTTATATATGTGCTTTGTTAAAATTAATTGGTTAATTGAGTATAATTGTTGATTTTATTGAATTATATGTTGAGAAAATTATTTTAGAGTAATTATATAATTTTTAGTGAATTTTTGAGTATTTACAGTATATTATGTGAATTTTTATATACTAGGGGTATTTTGGTAATTTGGTAGTCATTTTAGTTAAATATTAAGTTTAATTGGTTTTAATAATTATTTGAGGTATAAAAATGATTTTTACAAATTATTTAATATTTTTAACTAATTAAAACTATTTTTTGAAAATTATTTTCCAATTATATATAATATACTATTTTTGTAAATAAATGGGTTTTTAGTAATTTTTAGTATGTTTTTGAACTCATTGAATAATTTGGATTTATAAAACGAATTTTCATTAATATTGGTGTATTTATCGTGAAGTATCGATTTTTAATAATATTATATTAATATTAGGGTTTTTAAATAAATATCAGTGAAATAAGTATTTTTAATGTTTAAATATTTAAATTTCTATATTTTAGTATTTAAAGGGCATTTTTGGTATTTATGGAATTTTAATATATTTTGTGTATTTTCTTGTGAATTGTGAACCTCGGTCGGTGTGAATATTTCGTCAATTGTATTCGAAATGTGCTTTTCTTGCAGGACCGGCTCTGCTTTTTAAGTAGAGAGATGTCTGTTTTACAGAGAAGATTCTACCGAATTTTTCATAGAATTATCGTAAAATGTAACATTCGGTCAAATTCATATTCTCTGTCTGTGTCTAGAATTCTAGATCGAGTTTCTAGAAATTAAGTTAGTTTTATTCTAATTTCGTGTTATTTATTTATTTGTTAGTTGTGCCGACACTAAGGCCTAGTGGACCAGGCCCGTCAAACTGTTTTGAGGAGCGCACAACTGTGAGTTATTATAATGTATATACATTGTTTAGGTTGCATGTTTTAGACTTCTATGTTTTAAATATCAATTTTTGTATAATTGTCTATTTGAATATTTAAGTATATTTTAGGTATACTTTTAGTATATTTTTGGTATATTGTGAAATAAATGCATGTTTTCCTCTTTAATTAAATCTAGCTTGTTTTTAATTATATTATTGGTTTAATTTAATATGTTTTACGATTTATTTGAGTTGATTATATGTATATATACCGGAAATATACTTAGTTTATTTTAGGTATATATATGGTATATTTGTTTATTTTAAATATCATTATGCATCATTTATTTTCTTGAATGTATGTTTTATATAAATGAAGGATATCGATAGATCGTGCATCCTAGTGGGCAGCACTAGGACCAAGTACGTATCGGTACGACAGTAGATTTTAGGTAAAATTACTAACCTATTGGTGGATTATGACTTATTGATTTGATTTGATTGATATGAGATGTGATTGAGAGTGTGATTGTTGTAGCTCGGTTGACCAAGTGTCTCGGGGCCAATCTACTGTCCAGTTGGACTAAGTGAATTATTTGGAACTAAGTGGGCCTGTATGGCTAAAGAGAGTTCTATTGATATTTAAGGTTGCAAAAATATAGGGTTCTATTTGATCCTTTATAAACCGATGGTTTTCATTATAAAATGATTTTCTTTGCATCTGTGTGTATTTGTCTGTATATATATATATTTATTATATATAACTTTGAGTGATTGCATTTGTCATTTAGTTATGCATGTATATATATTATAATAATTCACTTAGTGAGGTCTGACTCCCCTCTGTTGATATTTTTCAAGAGAGTCTTCATCTTCAGACCTCAGCAGTAGACCTATCCGTCGGATTTCTTCCGCTCCGGCCTTATTATGTAAATCGCTTACTTGAGTTTTATTTTGTACTCTAGACACTACAGTAGTAGTTGTATTTAATTGTGTTGAGATTTGTATTTATATTTATAAATGTAAGAGGATTTTACTTCAGAGTGTTTCTCTGAAGGTTGTATTAAAAGATGTTTATTTATGATATATATATATATATATATATATATATATATATAAGATGTGATTTTATGATATTAAAGGATGTTGATTTATTTTGTGAGATTTAATTTTCGTTGAGTAATATTTTATTTATTTTATTTTATTGCTTGCTTTTATTTTAAGGCTTGCAACGGGTTCCGAATTCGAAAGAATCCCATTCCCTAGCGCCAGTCATGGCCCCCTGTTTTGTGTCGTGACACTAGACTTACAAAGAACAGAGATTTATGAAGAGAAATTTTGCTTCATCACGACTTTAAATAAATTTGAGAAACCAGAAGATAAGTCAACTATGGTATCAAATAAGCTGGCTAATGCATACTAAATAGAGGTAGCATAAAAGCATTTGGTGAAGATATGGTCCAAGGAATCAGTAGCTCAAAAATAGAAATAACAACACGAAGGCAAAATTAGTCTCTTGCTTTAAAGTATATCAGTTGTGGGAATTTTTCCATGCAAGATACGCCAAGTCAATAACCATCTTGATGGAGGGAGATAATGGTGCCAGACATTATGACTCTAGGTAACCTTAGACATCTCAATTTAAAAAAGATGATAAGCTTCTTTACAAGAGAGAGAGCTGGATGAAGTATTATAACAAACATAAGAGTCCATATCCATGGAAAAAATTGTGTTCTCAATATCAGCAGTTATTTGAGGAAATAAATTATAAAAAGACTGAGTAATATGCTAAACCCCTGTATAAAAAACATGTAAGATTGAGGCACACATAAACTTATACCTGGAAGGATGAATGAGCACCCTATTAGCAATACGATAGCCTAGCCAATTGCTGAACCAGAAGTTAAGCTTAGAATGAGAATGAATCACCCACTGACAATAATCTTGAAGATCCAAAAAAGTAGTCTTAATAGAAGACCAAATGGAAAAAGAGATGTAAGGTGATTGTGGTTTGCTGAAAGCCAAAAAATGATGGTGCAAGAAAGAAAAAACAAAACTATCTTTTAAGGCAACTAGCCAAGCTAGTTTGCTAAGAAGTGCTTGATTCAACCATTAAAGCTTCTTTATGCCAAGCCTGCCCTCATCAATAGGAACACAACACTAACTCCAATTAATAGTGATAGCCTTTTTTATTTGGACATCACCTGTCCTAAGAAAATTTTAGATAGACTTTTCCATGTGCTTACATAAATGCAATGGCTATTTATATACCATAAATGTATGAAGAAGATAGCCGAGAATAACTAAATTAATAAGAGCCGTCCGACCAGCCATAGTTTAAGTACTACCTTTCTATTTATCAAAGTTAGAAAGAAAGAATTTTATTAGCAACACCCTGTAACCACTTATGCTTCAAAGCACCAAGAAAAAAAGGGATACCAAGGTACGTGAATGGAAGAACACCACAATGAAAATCAATAAAAGAACACAAGGAATTAATTCGGTTAGGAGTAATAAATTTGCCAAAAATAATTTCTAACTTGCTCCAACTAACACATTGACTAGATAATTTCCCATATTTATAAAAAATATGAACGATCTTTTTCATATTAGCCATAGTAGCTCTACAAAAGAGAAGCACATCATCCGCATATAAAAGATGTGATGGGCAATGAATGTTTCCTGGGCATGCATTGATGTCTAGTAATTATTATCAAATGATTGAACCAACTACCTATTCAAAAAATCTTTCGCTAAACAAAAATGCAAAGGGGATAGAGGGTCTCCTTGGGCTAACCCCACAAGAGCAACTAAAATAACCTTTAGGAGAGCTATTGATGATAATGGAAACATGAGCTGAATTAAAAATATAAAGAATCCATTGGCAAAAAATATAAAGAATCCATTGCCAAAGCTTTCCAAGACAATAATTATGAAATTCCTATCCATTGTATCAAAGGCCTGTGAATGTCAATCTTCAAGGCCATATTACCACTTAAACAATAAGAATATAAAAGATTAATACATTCAGAAGTAGAGGCAATGCAATTTTCAATATTTCTGCACTTGATGAACCCAAACTGATGCGGATCAATAATTTTTTTAGCAACAGAAGCCACTCGATTAGCTAGATTTTTTATGATGATTTTGTAAACAAAATTACCCAAAAAAATTGGACAATATTTATCAATAGAATCAACAACTAGAACTTTAGGAATGAGAATCATGAAGTTCGAATTCAACCAATTAAAAATGGAGCTAGAAGTGAAAAAAGAGCGAATCGCTAAACATACCTCCTTACTAACAAAATCCTAACACTGCTTATAAAATAAACTAGTGTAGCCATCTGGAACTGAAGCATAATGAGGATCCATTGAGAAAATAGTGTCTTTGATTTCAATGTCAAGAGGCACATGAAGGAGCAAATTATTATCCTCCATAGAGAGTGAAGTAGGAATAATTTCCTTGATAAATTCAAAATCCCTATGAACCGATGGGCCATTAAACAATCCAAAAAAATCAAAAATATGATCACCAATCATTTGATCATCCAAAATCAAAATACAATTAATGAGCATACTATGGATAGCCTGAAGGGACAATGTCTAGAGAGGAAGCACTGAAAAAATTTAAAGCTTCTACACTATGTCTCAACCACTTAATTTGGCATCTTTCTTGGAGAAGAGAGTTTTTACTGGCTAAATGAAAATCAAGATGTTGATGAGCTTCTAATTCTTTGGAATGAAGAGCTTCAGAGAAACTAGAATTAGAAATTATTGCCAGAATGTCTGCCAGATCTTGCTTAGTAGAAATAATATTCTCATCAACATGTCCAAATGTGGACTTATTCCACTATCTTAGGAAAACCCGAAGTAACTTTAATTTCTTCATTAGAATAAGCATTAAATTACCTTAGAAAGAAAGTGATTGCCAAAAGGTATGGGCATCATTATGAAAAGATAGGTGATCCACCCACATGGAGTGAAATAAAAAAGGAGAAAGACCTAAAGCTATCACCCGATTATAAGACAAAAGGATTGGAGAATGATAAGATTAATGGTGCACAAGAATAGAACATTCCATAAAATTCCAAAAATCCAAAGCTAGATTATTACAAAATGCCCGATTAAGATGAATTTCAATTCGTTGATCCCCCAAACGATTATTTGCCCAAGTATAAAAAGCACCCCTCGGCTCTAAAATAAGCATATTACTAGAATTCATAGCTATTGTGAAATCATTACAAGAACGAGAAGAAGGAATTTGACCTCCCATCTTTTCATAAGCACCGAAGTACAAATTAAAATCACCTAAAACATACTAGTCACTAGTACAAATGCCAGCAATATGAGAGATATAATTCCACAAAAGATGTCATTTAGAAGAAAGCACATTACCATGAACACAAGTGAAAAATTGCCAATCCAAGTCGAAGAAAAATTGTATAGTTAATTGCTAATCAGAAGAAGCAATAATGGTAACATTGCCTAATCCAATTAAATTAGAAATAAAATCCACAAAGAAGTGAAATTATCAACAAAAACCAAGAGAGGACAAAAAATGAAAATTAATACCACTAGAGTCCACTTTAGGTTCAGCTACACATAAAACGTTAGGCTTCTGAGACTTACATAAATTGGATAGAGTAAGCTGGGTGGCCTTATTGCTGAGACCCCGACAATTCCAATACAATACCTTCATTTTGAAGAATGAGAAGAAGCTCGAGTAATGGGCTTATAACCTGTCAACCTGACTTGTTTTCTAGGAGTTTTTTTCTTATGCATAGTTTGCCATTCCTCAAGATTCTTAAATAAATTATCATTTTCTACCATGTCAGCCCAGTTTCCAGAAGCAACCTACTTTAATTCATTCTGAGCTTAATGTTTTTAAGAAGAAACCTCTGTAGTTGGTTTATTAATATAAAGCAGAGGGACCCCATTCTTATTATTATTAATACCTATATCATTATATGAGGCTGCATCTTATGAAAAATCATTGTTAGGAATAATATGATTTATTTTTAATGGCTTTGGACTGGTGTGCTTAGGATTAGAGATTTTGAGCTGCTAAACGTTACGAACCAAAGAGTAACCATGAGATGAATTACGTGGTAGAGGGGCACAGGTAGCTTCATGACTAATCGTTCTATATAAAGAACAAAACATTGGAAAGTTTTCATAATAAACATCAATATCAAATAAATTGCCATCACAGTCCAGAACGATTTGATATTGTAATGGAGAATCTAGATCAACATCTATAAGAATACGAGCATAGTATTTGAAATCTCCATACAAGGTTGCTCGATTAATTTGCAGAGGAACCCTAATATTTTTTACGATATCTACCAAAATTTGAACACCCCATAATTCCCAAGGTAATTGATAAAAACAAATGCAAAGATGTGTGCTTTTAGATTTTTGTTGGTGCAGATCGAAACCAGGTGTCCATCTTGTAAGATGAAGAATGCCAGGTTTGAGAGATAAGGAGCCACGGCTCCAAATAGACTCCTTATCTCATTCCGAGGTTAAGAAAATATGATAAAAATCATGCCCCAAGGAAATAAGTCACCATCGGGATGTCAGACTCCATATAGAACCGAGCTTCTTTTTAAGTTTGATTAGAGACCATGGTGAATCACCCTTATTTAAAATAACTCTTTCGATGAGAGAGTGTTGGCATAAAGATAATTATTTGTAATAAATATCATGGTTAATCTTGACAGCCTGATATGCAGTAGAAATTGTCATGCCAAAAGGACAGATAATTGAAAAGTGATTAGAGACTACAATGTTAAGTGATAAATACCAGCTATATTCTGTTACATATCAGCTGTATACACATCAGATATATTTTATCTTTTATTTGTAATTTTGTTATAACCATATTCTGTTTCTTTTCAGCTGTAACAAACATGCACATTTACATTTATTCTTCCTTTGTTTAGCTCTGTTCTACATGTATAAAAACAGAGAAATGTACAGCTTATGAATACTGAATCAACAATTCATCTTTTAGAAGTTTTTATCATTACCTTATCATGGTATCAGAGCTTTAGCTCTCAAACACACACACACACACACACACACACACATATATATATATATATACATTTTTTTCTCTGCAACACTGCATACAAAATCAATAGTCCACTCATGGCCAATCAATAACTTGTTCCCACCTCTCATACCTCTACACCAGTTCTATCTTCTTCTTCTACTCACACCTTTGCTATTAAGCTCAACAACAAGAACTACCTCACCTGGAAAGCTCAATTTATCCTTCTCCTTCATTTCCAGGATTTACATCAATTTATTAATGGTCCCTCTCCTGCTCCTCCAAAAATGATTTCATCCACTACTAATCCTCTTGTTCAAATACCAAATCCGGAATATGCTCTTTGGTTAAAAAAAGACTAGCTTCTTCTCTCTTAGCTTTTATCCTCCTTCACCAAGCCTATATTTGCCTATATTATCAATCTTTCCTCTTCAGTTGCTGTTTGGGATGCTCTAGCTTGAGCATTTGGTTCTGTTTCACAAAATAGACAGCTTCAACTCCATATTGAGCTTCAATAATTCAAGAAAAATGACCTTTCTATTTCTGAATATTTACAAAGAGCCAAAACCATCTTTGATGAACTTAGTTCAGCAGGTAGACAACTCACCTCAGCTGAGTTTAATGCTATTATCTATTATGACATTGGAAGTGATTTTCACAGTATCATCACCTCACTAAATCTTAGACCTGATCCTATCCCTTTCTATGAACTTCATGGCCAACTTATGGCACATGAAGTCTTGCTTAAAGCCTCCCAAGAACCCCCTCTTGCACATGTTGTTGTTCGCAACTCCTCTTCCCCTTTATTGCCCAATCCACCTCGCCCCCTGTACAACCCTCCCCACAACGAACATTGCCAACACTTCCCACCTTCACCTTACCAAATCTGTGGGTGGCGCAATCACACTGTAGATAAGTGTCGAAGAAGGTATTCTCGCCAACTTACATCCACATAGTCCTCTTTCCATCCACAAGCACACTACTCTTCTATGAGTCCTCCTCTTTCCTGGGGTTATGGTCATCAACCTTATGGTCATCATCTCAATTATGCTAATCATCTACCACCAGTCTGGGTCCTTGACACTGGCGCCACTAATCATATCACTCTGAACCTGTCCAATTTATAAATAATAGATGCTTATAGAGGTAATGATCAACTTTATGTTGGTAATGGTCACGGGCTTCCAATTGCTAACACTGGTATTGCCTCTCTCCTATCTACAAGTGGTACACTTGTTCTTAAACATATGTTACATGTTCCTAAAATAGTTAAAAATCTGTTGTCTGTTAAAAAATTTACATCTGACAACCATTACTTCTTTGAATTTCATCCTACCTATTTTCTTGTTAAGGATCGACAAACCAAGAGGGTGCTCCTCCAAGGACTTAGTGAGAATGGTCTCTATCTACTTCGCCCATCCTCCAAATTTGCCTTCAATTCTATAGTTCCATCTCTTCAATAATGGCACAAACAGTTTGGACATCTGAATATGCGCATCACTGCTCATATTGTCAACCAATATCGTCTACCTTGTTCCCATTGCACTTCACAATCATGTTTTCATGTTACTTAGGAAAGATGTCTAGGTTATCCTTATCTAGTGTTGATCATAAAAGCACTGCTCCTTTTGATATTATTTTTTCAGATGTTTGGGGCCCTGCTCCAATTCTTTCTTGTTTAGGACATCATTATGTTGTTTTGTTTATTGATGATTTCACCAACTACACTTGGATTTATTTCCTCAAAAATAAAAGTGAAGTGTACTCTTATTTTCTTAATTTTTGATCTCTTGTTAATCATCAATTTAATACCCAAATTAAATCTTTTCATTTTGACTAGGACGGTGAGTATCAAAAACTTAATAAATATTTTAACTCTATTGGCATTGTTCATCGTATAGCCTGTCCCTATACGCATGAACAAAATGGCACTTTAAAGAGAAAAATTCGCTATTTAATTAACAATAGCCTCACTCTTTTAGCTCATGGACATGCACCTTTTAAATACTGGAACTTTGCTTGTACCATGTGCATAATGTCAATTAATCAAACACCCAGTCCACTTTTACAACATAAATCTCCCTTCCAACTTTTATATGACAAAGATCCTAATTATTTAAATATGAAACCATTTGGATGTGCCATTTTTCCTTTTATTAGACCATATAATAGACATAAATTTTCTTTTCATTCCCTTCCATGTGTTTATCTTGGTCAGAGTCCCATTTACTGTGCATACCATTATTTGGACATTAACACAGGCTACATATATTTAGCTCTCCATGTCAAATTTATTGAGTACATTTTTCCATATCAAACACGTACAAAATACTTTCCCCATCTGAATCCTACTTCTCCTTGGCTATAGGTCACCAACAACCTATCTCACTGGGACTCTGGTGCATCCTCAGGTATGTTTGATTCAAACTCTAGCTCTTCCCCTATTTTATCTCCTTCTCTATTATCTAATCCTCCTATATCTCAACCTCCCCGTAACACTACCCCATCCACACCTATTTCACCCCCTTCTCACCTACATTATAACGTCTCTTCCCCACACCGTACCTCTCATTATCCAATAATCTTCACGTCTCCTTCCTCTCCTATTCATCCTCATCATAAATGCCAACCATTTTAAAGACCTCCTCCCACACACCTCAACACCTCAAAACTATCCATGATATTTATAATGCACTAGACCCAACACACATATCCCATCCTCAATGCACCCATCCAATGCACTTTTGTCTCTCTACCACCTATAAACGCCAAGCTTTCCTTCATACCTGAACAATAACAAATTATTTAACTACAAAACCAAATATATACAATCAAGCTAAACATTATGCAGAATGGAGGGAAGCAATGACTCGTGAAATTAATGCTCTAATGACCATGAACACTTGGACATTAGTACCTCATCCTACAGATAAAAACATAGTTGGCAACAAATGGCTTTATCATATTAAACGCAAAGCTAATGGCAATATAGAGCGATATAAGGCTCGTCTTGTTGCTAAAGGATACACATAGGAGCATGGAGTTGATTATTCAGAGACATTCAGTCCCGTTATCAAATACACCACTATTCAAACTCTCCTATCTTTGGCCACTTCCAATGTCTAGTGTATAAGACAATTTTATATTTCCAATGCTTTCCTTCATAGGAGTTTACAGGATGAAATCTATATGGAACAACCTTTGGGCTTTGTAAATTCTAATTTCCCTAATCATATTTGTCATTTACACAAGTCTTTGTACAGGTTAAAATAGGTCCCCCGTGCCTAGTTCCATAAATTGTCTAAATTTCTACTTCAGTTGGGTTTTCATTTTTCAAAGGCCGATGCATCACTCTTTATTCGGTGTGCTAACAATTCCAAGCTATTTGTTCTCATATATGTTGACGACATACTGGTGACTGGCACTTCTTCCGCCTTTGTTGATTGGTTTATGACACAAATTTGATCGACTTTTCCACTTCGGGACTTGGGCGACTTACACTTCTTTCTTAGCATGGAAATCATTAAATTTCTGAATAGTATGTTACTATCTCAAGAAAAATATATTTATGATCTTCTTCACAAATTTCATATGGAAGATTGCAAACCTTGTCTCACACCCATAGCCACATCTCCCCCACTCACAAAACTCTCAGGTGACACCTTCCAAGAAGGCGAACTATATTGTCAACTAATTGGAGGCTTACAATATGTCACCATCACTCGCCCTGACATTGCTTATAGTGTTAATAAGCTATGTCAATATATGCATTCACCCACAACTTCTCATTGGCAAGCCTTGAAAAGAGTTCTTCGCTATCTTCAACATTCACATCAGTATGGGTTATTTTTCTCTCAAAACTCCACTTGTGAGTTTCAATGCTTCTCAGATAGTGATTGGGGAGCATGTCCTGATGATAGATGATTAACCAATGGCTATGCTCTTTACCTAGGAACCAATCTTGTATCTTGGCAAACTAAGAAACAGCCTACAATTGCCCCGTCGTCCACTGAAAGTGAATACAAATCCATGGCTAATGCAACTGCTAAAATTATGTGGATGCAATCTTTATTGAGTGAACTTGGTTGTTCTATGCCTAATCTAGCTACTCTTTAGTGTGATAACGTGGGTGCCATATATCTTACTGACAATCCAATTTTTCATGCACAAACCAAGCACATAGAGTTAGATTATCACTTCGTTCGAGAACAAATTCAACTTGGTAAGGTTTGGGTAAAATTTATCTTAAGTGCTGACCAAATCGCTGATATTCTCACCAAGCCTCTCAGTCAAGTTCCCTTTGAATGGCATCGAAGCAAACTTTGGCTTCTCCATCATGCGCCTTCAGTTTGAGGGGGGGGTGTTAAATGATAAATACCAGCTATATTATGTTACATATCAATTGTATACACATCAGATATATTTTATCTTTTATTTGTAATTTTGTTATAACCATATTCTATTTCTTTTCAGGTGTAACAAACATGCACGTTTACATTTATTCTTCCACTATTTAGCTCTGTTCTACATGTATAAAAACAGAGTAATGTATAGCTTATAAATACTGAATCAACAATTCATCTTTTAGATGTTTTCTATCATTACCTTGTCATACAAAGGCAAAGGTCTTAGACAGTTTACTAGAGGGAGGCATAGGTTGCACAGACTCCAGAGGATTGGAGGAAGAAAGAAGTGCAAAGGCACTCGGCGTATGGTTTATGTAATTGGAATCATAATTATAAAGGGATCCGACGATCAAAAGGAGCACTGTTTTTGTCCGACGGCACTAAAGGTGGCGGCCCCATAAGGGTTTGCAAAGAATTCCCCATCACACAACTATTATTTAGTAGTCTCTTTCTTTGAAAATGATAAAAATTTTAATTTATACTCAAGAGATGAGGTGTAATCAATTATGGCTTCGTTTAGTAACCTCGTGACTACTTTTGGCCATAAATGTACCACCCCTCAACTACATCATTAGGAAAATTTGATTCTTATTTGACATATTTTTAATTTGGTTTCCTCATGTAATAATTAAAAATAGAGAAAATGATAATTTAAAGAGGATAAAATTCATCTTCAACCCAAAATTTAAAATTTATAAATGAAATATCAAAATTTTAAAATGCAATTAAAAATAAATTAAAAATATTTATTTTAATTTTGAAAGGTCACACTATAGGCGGCGGGGTTTAGTGTGCACCTAAGTGTTTGGCAACCACGACACTGTATGGGCTCGAGGCCCACTAGGAAATACGATATAGGTCTTAAGCCTATTCGGAGATAAATTTGCCACTTGGATAAAAGTCGGGACACACTGTATAGCAACTGGATCCCACGGAGGTTCCCAGAAGCCGTCATTAGAGATCGGGTTTGGAAACTGGGTATGAGCGTTTCAATGCTCACCCAACCTTGGGGTTGGCCTCCGTTTGTGTTTTCCATTTTATTACCATTTAATTATTTCCTTATTTACCAAACGTAATGAAATTGCCTTCAGATAATTGCCAGATTTTATAATTAAGTCCGAGTTTGCACATTAGTCCAATTTCATGCCTTTAAGTCCCAACAAAACAAAACGTAGTAAATAAGATAAATAATAATTTACAACCATACATTCAAAATTAAATGGGGAAAGGGATTAAGGATTACAATGCTTTTTAGCTAAATAAATGAATACAGAAAATAAACCAAACATATACCAAAAATAAACTATTAAAAAAACATAAAAGTGGCAATATGCAAGAGGTAACTAGCAAAAGTGACTACTCGATGACAGAAATCATTAAGTAATTCCTATAAATAACACACGGTTAGCCCTTCCTTTCACCAAAAAAAAAAAAAGAAATCACATGTAACGATATTTACAAAAAGGTTCAATAAAAAAGGTTTTCACATTATAAACTAAAGAAAGTATCAAACAATCAAGATCATGCAATCATACAGGCACATTTAAGATTAAAAGAATGCAAACCAAAGTGGACATCACGACGAGCATGAAAGGAAAATAGAACAGAAAGTAGGTTGAAACTATCAATGAGGCGGTTGCCTTATTGATGAGGTGATCGCCTAATTGAGATGAGGCGGTCGCCTCATTAATGAGGCGACGCCTCACCAACAGGGGGTCCCTTTGCCTTAATGCAAGAACACGAGACACACATAAAAAAGGGCCTTTTGGGGGCCTACCAATGGGGCGATTGCCTCATTGAGATGAGGTGACGCCTCTATGAAGAGGCGTCGCCTGATCAAAAGACTAGTTACAACTCTCAAGGCATTTAGACTTCCACTCTAAGCAACAATACATGCATACACACACTCTATAATCATCAGACTACAACTACATGCAAATAGTATTCAAAGACCCATCAATAATATGAGATATCAAGCTAGACACATTAGAGATAAACCTGAAATGTAGTAGGAATTTAGTCACACAAGTAAGAACTCACAAAATGATGCATATGTCAGATTTAAATGCAGATTTTATACCAAAATGAGAGACCCTCATAGCTGTTTTGATTGAGATCCTTGCTAGGATGTGGTATCTACCTTTAACACAAGTTCCTTCCTTCTTCTCTTATAGAGAAAGTGGACCTTTTTCTTTAACCTTCCTCCCCTTTCTTGAGGACGTTTTTTCTTTTCTTTTCTCTCTGTCTTTTTTTTTTCAGAGCCTCCTCTCTCTTTTTTCACCCACCTCCCTTTCTTCTCTTTCTTTTTTCTTTTATTCCTTAGCTTTCCCATGCCCCTAAGCCTCCTAGCCCATCATGAGCTCTCCTAGCCTTTTTTCCTTCCCTAAGAGTCTTTTTCTCACGCAAGAAGTAGGTCTGGAAAGTGGGGCCCGCACCACTTAGTTGTCATGATTGCTGCTGCATTAAATGTAGCTGCAAGTGGGCTGCCATAGAGGCGGTGCCTTATCAATGAGGCAATCACCTTTGTGATGAGGCGATCGCCCCATTGGCAGCTGTAAAAGAGGCGATCGCCTCATTACACTGAGGCGATGCTTCTTTGGCCCAGGCCTGCGCTGGGCCAAGTGGGCTTGGGCCGAATTTGGATAGTTGGGCTCGATTTTAGGTTTTTCAAGCTTCTGGGTTTTCAAGTTCACTTTCCATTTAGAGATTCAAGTTTCATTCTCATGTCCAAGTTTCACATTCTCATCATTAGGCTTGACTACAGGTTGGTCAAACCGAGCGCCCCTAATTTGTCCCCTAACACGGGCTGATCGAACCGGGTGTCTATAGTTTGCCCCCTGATTTTTGAAAAAAACAAATGCATGCAATGACAATTTTTCAAAAAATCACATGCACAACAACAAACAAATAATAAGATAAGAAACATACCTGACTCTCGCGTCTCACCCGAGAGATAAATTCTTCAATTTTGAAACGTGACCATGATCCTTATGTTTTCCTGGCCCAATCAGCCACTCATTAATATTTAATAAAGGTATTTGAAGACTGTTAACCTCGGGTTTTCCTGGCCTGATTACCGTTTTACTAGGGACATAGACTTATGGGTTTTCTTGGCCCAACCATCAATCGCCTGAAACATGACTCTCGGGTTTTTCTGGCCCGATCCTTATAATACTACAACTTGATTCTCGAGTTTTCCTGGCCCGGTCACCATTGGGGATGTGGTTTTTAGATTTTCCTGGTCTGATCCTCACTCCTCCGGGGACATAGACTTTCGGGTTTTCCTAGCCCAGTTGTCCTTCGCTTCCAACTTCGAGGATACTACCCGAACAGTCATCTCGATCCTTTGAGCTTCGGGGATTCAAACCCGAACAACCCTTTCTTTAAGTTTTGGGGATTCAAACCCAAGCAGCCCTTTCTTTGAGCTTTGGGGATTCAAACTCGAATAGCCCTTTCTTTGCTTCCAACTTCGGGGATACTACCTGAACAGTCATTTCGATCCTTTGAGCTTTGGGGATTCAAACCCGAGTAGCCCTTTCTTTGAGCTTCAGGGATTCAAACCCGAACAACCCTTTCTTTGCTTCTGACTTTGGGGATACTACCCAAACAGTCATTTCAATCCTTTGAGCTTCGGGGATTCAAACCCAAACAGCCCTTTCTCTAGAAACTTCATTTCAAAAATCCGTACTCTGAATTCTGTCTCCCTAGTATGCGACACTAATTTCTAACCATCATTTCATTTCATCATCATTTTTTCATTTTCATTTTTTTAGGGGAAAACCCTACATCTTTGCTTGCTTATAAAAATAATTTCTTCCTTTTGGCCTTTCTCCCTTCTATTTCTTTTATCACATTTTCTTTTTCTCTCTTTTTCTTCTCCTTACAGTTCTTGTACTCCTCGCATCTTCCCCCCTTTTTACAATCAATAGAGAATGAGAGAACGCCCCATGTGCCTGAGTGGGATCACATCCCGTCTCTTGTTAGCACTTCTAGGAGCTTGGGATTGACCCACAGAGACTCGATTCCTCTTTTAGCAAACCTAGGGTCCCACATTTGCTCGTTCGCATCCAGAGAGGTTAGTGCCCTATAATTTCCTGTAAAATTACATTGGGTCAGTGATTAATCAAACATGATTATCAAGTCAAGACATTAATTTATTAAGCAAATGAGAAATCCATGTTTTGATCGCCAAAAATCGAGAACTGTACCCGTCTCGCCTTATAGAGGCGATCACCTCATCGTAGAGGCGATCATCTCATTTATGAGGCGATCGCCTCATCGATGAGGCGATCAGCTTCTGCGAAGAGACGATAACCTATCGCCCTTTCACAGAGCTGATCGCCTCTCCAATGAGGCCATCGCCTCTGTGATGAGGCAATGATCTCTATGATGAGGCAATCGCTTCATCAACAAGGCAAACCACATAGTCTAAAAGTGCATTCATTCTGAACTCCCTTTCTGAAGCCATAACATGCATAAATTTCACTTCCCTATTTGTTGTTTACAGCATGACGCTCAGACGTTCAAGGGTGCCAGGAATTTTCATGGAGCCCAGGTCTTCTTCAATGACTTGACTAACGAGTAGAGGGAATGGATTCAGGAGACGAGGTTCAAGGACTTCGTACTCTCACTTCCATCCAAGCAGGGGTGCACAGATTACCAACCATTGCATGCCCTGATGGAGAGGTGGTTTGATATGACCCACACCTTCCACCTCCCATTCGGCGAGCTTACTCTAGACCTAGTATCATTTGCTGCCATCACAGGGATTGCCTGTGCCGGGGATCCTGTTCCCTTTGATGCGAGTCTACATTAGTTATCTCCGGATAAGGCCGCATATATCGAGTGACTTTTGGGGATGACTCCTGACATGAAGGGGACTCATACCCTTAAATTGGACTCGATCAAGAGCTTCTACACTCAGGATCAGGCCACAGCGATGGTCTCTCCCTTTGAGATTGACCAGGTGGTGAGGGCTTTTCTGCTCTACTTGCTCGATACCATCCTCTTTGCCAACACCGCTAGCTCCATCGATCTGATGTTCCTACCAGCCCTTCAGGATCTTGACCAGGTCCCTACATTCGACTGGGGTAGCTGCACCTTGGCATACCTATACTAAAGCATGAACGAGGTGGTCCGAGGGGCTATGAGGTTTTATAGCTTTTAGCATCCTGTTCTGGTACGTCATGATCCCCTTTTTTCTTCATCTTGTTCTGACCCCCATTACTTACATCAGTCTTCTTAACTTCTCCTGTTTCATTTTCCAAGTCTGGTCTCTAGAGTTAGAGTTGCTTGTGGGAGTTACCTGAGTGGGAGACCATTTTTCAACCCTCGGTAGGTGGGGTGCCAGCCGCGTCATGAAGAGGCACCTTGCACGAGTTCATATCTATAGGCAGCACTTGAACTCCCTGACATAAGATGCAGTACATACAAAGCAAAAACCTTCTTATTAGTAAATTATTCACATTCAATTTACTTACATATTGACATCTCCCTCTTTTTTCCTTTTTGCAGATCCGGAACAACTTGTGGGGTTTTGAGGACATTTGGACCATTGAGATTACTTGCTCTAGGCCTTTAGCCCAAAAGAGGGCACTCCTTTGTGGCCCTAGGTATCAAGCTTGGTACTTGGGAGAGCGGGTCTTGAACTGGAGGGCAGGCGTTAGGAATAGGCGGGTCCCCAGGTCCACTCCTGACAGTATGCTTTGGGCTCATGAGTTAGAGGGTGACAACCTCGCTCAGGCTATTGCAGGCTCATCGGCTGTGGATCACACAGTTCACGTGAAGAGCCGGTATGCGGAGTTCATCCGTACCCAACTTCTGCTGACTGTCCCCTTTCAAGCCGCTTCTACCTCTTAGGTAAATCCTTGTAAGTTCCCCTTTTTCTTGCAAATTCACTGCATTTTTAACATGTTCCTCCTGTTTTCATCTTCAAGCTATGCTTGCTAGGCCCTTGGCCCTAGTTAGGTCCCGAGTGCGGGAGAGAGAGCCTTTGAGGAGTCGACTGTATCCATACAGGGAGGAGACTTTTGCGGCTGGCGAGGAAGCCAAGCCAACTACTGCCCTTAGTTCTGAGTTTGTCCTAGGCAGCTTCATCCATGTCCCTGACCCCTTAGTCCAATGTTAGGTCCCTCCTGGAGAGTTGTCGTGTCAGTTCTTGACCTTGGATGGGGACCTGACCCCTGCATGCACCCCTGGTGGTGCTACTCATGTATGTTCTTTTCCTAACCTGCTTTCACTATAATTCTCAAACCAAATGTTAGCTCCAACATTTATTTCAATAATGTAGATTTTGCTAGAGCAGGGCTTATATATGTATCGCATGATAGAGGCCCAGAGAGACTATATGTTGGAGGTCACCCAGCAGTAGAGGGTAAGAACCTCTTTATTTTCTACATGTATGCATGCTTGTATGGTTTACTAACCTATGATTTGTCTGAATAGGATCGGGATGAGGCTAGCAAGGCGAGGATTGCTACTCTCGAGCATCAGATTGACGTGTTTCAGATTCATGAGGACGACGAGGATGAAGATAGGAGCGATAGCGGCGCTGGGGGAGAAGATGACCCTGAGGGTACGGGATCAGTTGCTTGATGTTCTAGGGTTAAAATTTGTGTAGTCTCTGAGAAGTGAACGCAAAATTTTGGTTTTAGACTTTATAAATAGAATGTTTGCAAGACTGAATGTTTTCCTTGATTAAATTAATTTGTTCACATATGAGTTAATTTCAATGTTTGCATGCATAACTGTCCCACTATATTCCAACGGCACCTGTTTAGACCGTGTGATTCGAAGAAACGCAATCGACCTGTACTGCTAATGAGGCGATTGCCTCATCAAAACCCGGTGAAGAGGCGATCGCCTCTTGCTGCTGAGGCGGTGCCTCATCGATGAGGCGACCACCTCAACAGTAGGTAGTCCTTCCCCTACAAAACCCATATTCCTATATTTGACCTAATTTTTGAATCCCCTTCATCCTTCCTTTTTTGTTTCTCCCTCTAAGTGTCTCTGAAAAGCCACAAACATGACAGAACAAAGACTGAGGTCCCTACAGTTGATTTTGAAAGGTTTGGACAACAAATCTTAGGCCGAGTTAAAGCCGTTTCATCTCACAGTCTTCAAATCACTCCATACTAGGAGAATTAATTACCCTTTTCTCCATGCCATAGTTCAATTTTGGGATCCCCAGAAACACATTTTTCAGCTCAACATAATAGAAATATGTCCCCTCTCGGAGGAATTCGAGGCAATTCTCGGCCATCATACAGATTTCGCTTGCCAACTTGCGATCCCTGCTCTTGAAAACCCGAATTCTCACTCCATTCAATAACAAATGGTGTGTATGCTCAATCTTCCACCTCAGTCTTCCTTCCACTGTATCTCCAGCTCAGAAATCAAATTGGAGTCCCTCCTCGAAGTCATTATGATTGTAGACAAAGGGGAAACTTACTGGCCCCGCATGTTAGCCCTCTATTTGTATGCTTAATTTCTACTGGTTTCCCCTTCAAGGCACTGTGATACGAAGATCCTCTCCATCCTCAATCAAGTGGAGTCAGGGCTTAATCCCTTCCCTCTCATCTTAGCAGAAACCATCATTAGATTGGATGACTTCATAAGGACGCGATAATTCTCCGGAAGCCCCTTTTTGCTAGAGGTAAGTTTCCCATTGCCCCTCCTTTACTTTCAACTGCCAATACTGCTTGTACCTAAACATTTGCAATCTCACAAATGTGGTTTTATGAAAAGTTGGGCTTGATCGAACCTCCCCAAGACATTAGGTGTTATCAAGTCAAGCATTATCAAACAAGGAAACTACATCCCATCCCTGCAGACATTCGTGGCTGGCTATCAACATTCCCTGATACACTAATTCGCTGGATGCGCCCCTCGTGATGGTTGTAGCATATGACCCTTCAGTTTTATACATATTATGTCCCGACTGCCGGTCTCCATTTTTCCACTTTCTACAATCCAGCTTGCCTCTGTTGCCAATACAGTCATAAACAACTGATTGTGGAGCATGTTCATGAGTTCGAGCCAGGGCCACTTTCTCAGAATTTCCTAGACCACCTAGTGGCGACTTGGCCTCAAAGAGTCATTGAAAGAAACTTAAGCTACGATGGTGATCAGACCACCGATGATCATTACAAAGCATGGGTTTGCTTGCAACAGACAGAAAGAGATGAATTTATTAAATATAAAAAGACAAGATAATTATAAATGTTAAGTTCACAGGTAAACAACAAAAGAAGAGAAAACAAAACTAGCTTATGGAATGAAGTCGTCATTTTCCTTTTTGTTAGAAGTAGTTTCCCTTTTGTACTAGTTAAACGGCTTATAATGGGCACATTATGCAATGTTTAATGATAATTAAAGCAATCCATTTCATTTCATTTAAGCACAAAATGTATATACATTTTGCTTCTGGTACATCTCATGTTATTAGTTGGCTTGCCCTTGCAAGTTTTCTAACTAACCATTTTGTGCCTCTCCTTCCTCTTTTATACGTCCTTAACTTTTGCCTAGACCACCTCTTTCGAGGTTTTTAGTCCAGCATGACCCCTTTTTTCTCTTTTTTTTCAGTTTTTAACTTTTTCTTAGACAGCCTTTTTTCAAGGTTTTCTCCCCAGTGAGACTTTTTACAGAAAGTATTTATTGAGCTTATCTAGGTTGATAGGTTCCTTAAACTCATTCCCCTCCATGTCAGACAAAATGGCAGCACCTCGTGAAAATAACTTTTTTACCAAATACAATCCCTCCCAATTAGGCCTGAATTTCCCCCGAGGGTTTGTCATGAGTGATCTCGTAAGTTTTAACACCAGATCCCCTTCTCGAATCTTGCCCGGCTTGATCTTCTTATTGTAGGCACGGACTATTCTTCTCTGATACAACTGAGAATGATACATAGCCTTCATCCTCTTTTCATCCAGCAGTGTCAACTGAGCCAACCGACTTTCGACCCACTGATACTTAGGGAGTTTAGATTCCAGAAGGACTCTCAGTGACCTTATCTCAACCTCCACTGGTAAAATAGCCTCACACCCATAGACTAAAGAGTACAGAGTGGCTCCTGTCGAAGTCCTAGTAGTAGTTTGATACCCCCACAATGCGAAATGTAAGTATTCAGCCCAGTCTCAGTAATTTTTTAGCGTCTTGGCCAAGATCTTTTTTACATTCTTATTTGCTACTTCCACCACTCCATTTTCCTTTGGCCTATATGGAGATGATCTATGGTGTTCAATCTTATAGTCCTTTAGTAGTGTGGCTGTCTCTGCTCAAAATTGAACACCATTGTCTGTAATTATGTGGTGTGGCAGACCATACCTGCAGATTATGTTCTTTTCGATGAACCTTGACATCTGCCTCACCCCCACGATAGCATAAGATTCAGCCTCAACCCATTTGGAGAAGTAATCGATGGCCATAATGATGTACCGATGGCCATTAGTTGCTTTTGGCCTTACCTCCCTTATGATGTCAATTCCCCATACAGCAAATGGCCAAGGAGATGTCATTCCTTGAAGTTCTATAGACGGTAAGTGGCTAACATCACCATATGTTTGGCAATTATGGCATTTCTTCACAAATCCAACACAATCTACTTCCATGGTGAGCCAAAAGTACCCTTGGCGGGCTATTTTCTTCGCCAAGATAGTCCCATTCATATATGGCCATACACCCCTTCATGAATTGCTTCCATAAGCTTCCGACCTTCATCCTTGTCGATGCACCTGAGGTGTACCCCGACTGGCATTCTCTTGTATAACATCCCACTATGGCTTATGAACTATTGAGACAACATTTACAGGGATATCCTTTCTTTCTTATCAGCGTCATTCAAAAATTGCCTAGTTTCTAGGTACCTTTGTAAATCATAGAACCATGGTTTCTCAGTGGCATCAACTGGCGTTACTCTCACCTCTTTGTAATAGGGGGCTTGAGACTTTATCAGAATTAAGGGTCTGGTCTCTGGTTGTTTCCCACTTTCCCACATGGAGGCTAGTATGGCTAAGGCGTCAGCTACTTGGTTTCCTTCCCTTGGCAAATAAATAAATTTACACTGTATGAAGGAGCACATGATAGTGATCAAGTATTCCCAGTACAACCGTAATCTGTCTTCTTTTATCTCCCATTCTTTGATGGCTTATTTTATAACTAGCATGGAATCCCCATAGATAGTGACATTTTTTATCCCTGTGCTACGTAATGCTTCTAAGCCAAAGATGCAGGCTTCATATTCTGCTTGGTTATTGGTCGCTTCAAATTTGAGCCTTTTTGCCATCGGGATCATTTCTTCTTCTAGCATAACCAAAATTACTCCTATCCCTGCCCCTTTGTTATTGACAGCTTTGTCAAAGTACATTTCCCAATCTTGTATCTCTATCGCCCCTAAATGCTTGTCGGAGAACTCCAGCTTCCACTTTTGGGTATCCCCCACCGGGCTTTGTGCCAACAAGTCTGCTACTGCTCTTCCTTTTACTATCTTTTTGGCCATATACTCTATATCAAAATCTATGAGCAAAACGAGCCACCTAGCCAATTTTCCCGTAAGAGATGGGGTCTGTTGGAGGTACCTGAGGGGATCATGTTTGGAAACTGCTTGCACTTTATAAGACTTGAAGTAGTGTTGGAGTTTCCTCGTTGCCCAAATCACTGCTAGACAAGTTTTCTCCACTAAACTATAAGTAGCTTCGTAGGTTAGAAGCTTTTGACTCAGGTAATATACAACATGCTCTATCTTCCTTTCACCTTCCTGTGCTAGCATCACCCCTATTGCATCCTTTTCAATTGCCAGATACAAGATTAAGACTTTACCTGGTCTCGACGGTTGTAAGACAGGGGGATTCGTCAGATAATCCTTGATAGTTTTAAAAGCCTGTTGATATTTCTCATTCCACACAACATGTTGGTCTTTCTTTAGAAGCTTAAAGATAGGGTTGCAGATGGCTGTTAGTTTGGCTATAAATCTGCTGATATACTGTAAATGCCCCAGAAACCCTCGGACCTCTTTTTTATTCTTTGGTGCGGGCATATATTGATTGCTTTGATTTTATATGGATCCATCTCTATTCCTTTCTGGCTGACAATGTGTCCCAATAGTTTCCCAGATGTGACCCCAAAAACACACTTCTTCGGGTTCAGTATGAGATTATACTTTTCTGTTCTGGCCAGAAACTTATCTAGTGCTTCAAAATGCCCTTCCCTGGTTGCAAATTTCACCATCATATTATCCACATATACTTCAACCTCTTTATGGATCATGTCGTGCAGTAAGGCAGTCACCATCCTCTAATAAGTGGCCCCTGCATTCTTCAACCCGAAGGGCATCACTTGGTAACAATATACGCCCCATTCAGTGATGAATGATGTCTTCAATCTATCCATTACTGCCATCATGATCTGATTGTATCCCGAAAATCCATCCATAAAAGAGTACATTGCATTGGAAGCTGCACTATCAATCAATGTATCAATATGCAGTAGGGGAAAGTCATCCTTAGGGCAGGCTTTATTCAAATCTCGGTAGTCCACACACACTCTGACCCTTCCATCCTTTTTAGGAACTGGAACTATATTTGCTAACCACTGAGTGTCCTCTACCACTTCTAAAATTTTTGCCTTCAGCTGCTTTTTGATTTCTTCCTTAACCAAGAGAGCCCATTATGGCCTCAGCCTCCTTTGTTTTTACTTTATTAGTGCTATGTGAGGGTATATGGGGATTTTATGTTCTGAGATCTCCCTGTCGATTCCGGGCATGTCTTCATAGCCCTAAGAAAATACTTTCTATCTCTTTTTTAAGGTTTTTTCCATTTTTCTCTCTCACCATGAGTTAAACCATAAGCAAGCAGTATATTTTTAGGATTATCGTCTGTGCCTAAATTAAATGATTCAGTTTGCGTGGAATTAAGGTCAAACATATGCATGAAATGATTATCACAAACAGAATAACCATTAGGGAATACATCATATAAATAAGCAAATTTAGATTTTATTGCATTCACTTTTGAAAAGAAAAGATCATCAGTTTCAAACAAAGAAGCCAAGGAAACACCAAAGTTATCATAAAAGGTATCTATGATGGAATTGAGGATGTAGGTCTCAAAGTCTAGGTCTTTGTTCTAATCATCAACGCTCTTCTGCTCCAAAGTAGCTTCATCCTCTTTAGACTCCTCTTCGACCAATACCAACTCCTCAGTAGGGGCCTTTTTTATAGCAGCTTCCTTGGTTTTGTTCACAAATTCAACAAAAATCTCGAATCCTGGGATAACTTCCCCAGCCATTAGGAGAGATTCTAGAGTCCCACTGTATGGGTGCTCGGTGCCTTTCTTTATAAAGATTTCCCACAAAGTCTTCTTTCTAGCTACGGTTTCCTTCTCCTTTTCCTCGGTCCGGGTCTGATATACCCAATTCCTTCCCAGCTTTGTCAACCTCTTTGAATCCTAACCCATGCTTCAAAATAGGTACCTTGCTTCCCACAAACTCTAAAGGTTCGCTCTGATTTTTCCTTAACCCCATGCCGGGCAAAAATTTCATATTGCGCATCATTCTCAGAACCCTTTCATCCATCTCATCTTTATAGATCACACAGACTTCAAAACTAGGGCTAAGGGAAATCTCCTTAAGGATCAATTTTAGTGCGGCTATGGCAACTTCAGTTTCGACTGAGATAGTGACAACCCTTCCTTCATGTGGAAACTTAACCTTCTGATGAACAGTGGATGGAACACCACCCAGGGGGTGAAACCATGGCCTCCCTAATAAAATGGCAAAGGTTACTGGGATATCAATCACATTTAGGTTAACCCAGACTTCTATAGGCCCTGTTCTGACTAACGCCCTGAAAGTTCCCTCCACAGATCTTTTGGTGTCATCATAAGCCTTGATAACTACTTCATAAGGCTTTAAGTCGGCCACCATCAACCCTAGCTTTGGTATAATCTTCAATGGACACACATTGATTTCAAAACCATTATCAACCATCACACAACAGGTCATCTTCCCTTTTAGCTCGGCTTTGATAAACAGGGCTTTGTGGTGATCCCTCCCTTCTAGAAGCAGATCGTCATTGAAAAATGTTATCATTCCTTGAGGAGTTTCTGTTAGTGACTGGACCATCTGTTCTGGAGTGGAATTAGTAGAAATATTTCTTTGGTCTAGTGCCAGGACCAGGGCTTCCCTGTGATCCCTAGAATGCATGAGTAACTCCCAAACACTGGCAATGGTCTCTTTGCTTTGTTCTACCTCCTTTCCCTTCTCTACACATTATGCCTTTTCGGGCCCAACCTTGGTAACCTTGGTTTCTTTTTCCTTTTCTTCGACCTTTCCCATAGACTAACTTAGCTCACACCCCTCGTTGTCCCATAGGTCAACTTGTTCTTTACTTTCATCATCGGAACTCCATATGTCCAAGACTTATACCTTTAACTTCGTGGGTTGTTTGCTTATTCTCAAGTTTTCAGGTTTGGCCTATTGGGAATTATAAGAGACATCAATGAAGGATTTTAGGACTTGTTCTTCTATTAGGCCAGAGTTAACCATCAGAATGGATGGGTTAGGAGGTAGTACATTTCGATAATTGGGTAATGGGTTGGTTTAAGTGTTTGGTTTTCTGGGTCAGTAATTTTTCCTGAGTCTATCAAATCTTGGATTTCATGCTTTAACTGGGCACAGCTGTCTATGTTATGCCCAATGGTCTGATGAAATTTATAGAAAAGCTTTAGGTTGGCTCCAGGCAAGGGTTGTTGCGAAGGCAAAGGTCGTAGCAGGTTCTTCTCAATGAGCTTATCGAGGACTTTGGACATAGGATGTCCTAGATTAGAAAATCTCTAAGGCTATCTAACTACACTAACTTGTACATTACTGCCCGGTGGTTGAATAGCATGAATCTGGATGTTGCTACTCGAGCTGGCCCCCTCTCTACCCTGAGAAACTCTTCCGAAGAATTTCTTCTCTTGAGCCAAATCTGATTCTTTCTGGACCCCAAATCTGTATAATTCTTCAAAATTCTTGATCCCCAGATCCCTTAATTTCCTAGACAATATGGGAACACACCCTTCTATTGCCAAGACTAACTGGTCGGACTCAACTGGCCTATACCTCATCAAGGAAAATTTTCCCCTTCAACGAGTCAGGTAATCAGCAAAAGGCTCGCTAAAGTTCTATTTGGTATTCTGCAAATCTCTCAGGGACACCTCTAGTTGAACGTTGAGACCATATTGCTTGACAAAAGCAGCATATAATTCTTTCCAATTTGACTGAACATGCGGTTCCAAGGTGTAATACCAATGAATCGGTGCTCCTTCCAGTGAAATAGGGAACTGCTTAACAATTTGGCTCTCAGTTAGCTCAGTAGCCTTCATGTATGTTACATATTGCTTCAAATGAAAATGGGGATCCTCAGCACCAGTATACTTCTTCATGTCTGGGAATTTAAACTTACGAGGCAGCGGTTCATCACCCTTTTCCAAATTAAGATCGTAATCTAGGGGGGCAACCATACCCTTCTCCTTCATCATCACCTAAATCTGGTTCATCACTTTGGTCATATTCTTAGCCTACTCAGTCTGACCCACATCCTCAACTTGGATGACATTTCTTTGATTCACCGAATTGGCTAATATCTTCACATCGTCTTCTTCCTTTCCTCTAATCGGTATTTCCTCATCAAGATCGACGGGATCGATTGGCGGTGCATTGGGTGGCTGTATTGGCTGACTTTCTCTGATAAGCTTAGTAATCTCCCCCATCATTTGTCTCATCATAGCCTGGGTTTCTATTATTACTTCTTCTTTCCACTATGCCTTGAATGCCTCTGGATCGAATCCTCCTGCCATTCTTAAATCTAAATTTCTAACCAAACAACCTGAACTAGCTCGGATCCACCTGGCTGAGCTTGAAGGATCTATAGTATTGCAAAACAGTCAATTAGAAGGATGCATGATGTGTATGCATAATATGTAAGTTCATTTTATTTAGAAACAAAAGGTCGCACACAAAAAGGTATACAACATTAAAACATGGAACTTAAATGTGCAAACTTTCACCCTTATTTCTCCCACACATATATTCAATGGCGAGTTTCTTGTCCTAGGATTTATGGCCTGGGTTTTAATTATCAGCGGGGGATAATAAAATCGACGTATGCAAGAAAACTCTCAAAATGATTCAAACAAGTAATGGTTCCTTTAAATAAAGCCCGAGTCCACTTTCTATGAGCCAAGATCCATAGCACCATAAACTTGCTTGTCAAGGCCCATTTGAAATGGGTTATGAGTAGGCATGAGAGGTCTTTGTTGACTAGCTTATTTATAATGGGCCTTGGTCAAACACGAGGGCCCATTTCATTTTGGATTGCTTATTGATGGGCTTGAGATTTATTTTAAGGGTCCATTATATGGCATAATACACATGCATGTGGAAAAATTCCTAAGGATAGTTGCTAAGTCATTACATGGGCTTGAGTCTTGGGTAAAAAGGCTTTGGCTCCCACAACGATATACATCCATATACGTCTCCCCACTCAAGGGTCAAACAACGCGGATTAGTATGTGTCGTGAGTGATAATAATCAAATATTCCACCACCAGATTTGAGTGAAATGTAGGTAGCGAAGCACTAACTATTGTCGGGTTTATTCGGGACTGAAGTGCTCGTTATGTGCAAAATGTGTAGTGAATGCATAAATGCAGGAAGAAATAAGAAAATAATTAAAGATGATAAAACACAAAACACTGGAATCAATTTCTCTATCCTTAATGGAGTCGCCACTAGAGGCGACGGGTTTAGCGCACACTCAAGTGTTTGACGACCATGGCACTGTGTGGGCTCGAGGCCCACTAGGAAATACGATATAGGTCTTAAACCTATTCAGAGATGGAGTCACCACCCGGATAAAAGCTAGGACACACTGTATAGCAACTGGATCCCACGGAGGTTCCCAGATGCCGTCATCAGAGATCGGGTTCGAAAACTGGGTATGAGCATTTGAATGCTCACCCAACCTTGCGATTGGCCTCCATTTGTGTTTTGCATTTTATTACCATTTAATTATTTAATTATTTCCTTATTTACCAAACATAATGAAATTGCCCTCAGATAATTGCCAGATTTTATAATTAAGTCCTAGTTTGCACATTAGTCCAATTTCATGCCTTTAAGTCCCAACAAAAAAAAAACGCAGTAAATAAAATAAATAATAATTTACAACCATACATTCAAAATTAAATGGGGAAAGGGATTAAGGATTACAACGCTTTTTAGCTAAATAAACGAATAATATACAGAAAATAAATCAAACATATACCGAAAATAAACTATTAAAATAACATAAAAGCGGCAATATGCAAAAGGTAACTAGCAAAAGTGACTACTCGATGAAAAAAATCATCAAGTAATTCCTGCAAATAACACACGGTTAGCCCTTCCTTTCACAAAAAAAAATGAAATCACATGTAACGATATTTACAAAAAGGTTCAATAAAAAAGGTTTTCACATTATAAACTAAAGAAAGTATCAAAAAATCAAGATTAAACATCATCATGCAATCATACGGGCACATTTAAGATTAAAAGAATGCAAACCAAAGTGGACATCACGACGAGCATGAAAGGAAAACAGAATAGAAAGTAGGTTGAAACTGTCAATGAGGCAGTCGCCTCATTGATAAGTAGGTTGAAACTGTCAATGAGGCGGTCGCCTCATTGATAAGGTGACGCCTCACCAATAGGGGGTCCCATTCCCTTGATGCAAGAACATGAGACACGCACAAAAAAGGGCCTTTTGGGGGCCTGCCAATGGGGCGATCACCTCTGTGATGAGGCGATCACTTGATCAAAAGACTAGTTACGACTCTCAAGGCATTCAGACTTCCACTCTAAGCAACAATACATGCATACACACACTCTATAATCATCAGACTACGACTACATGCAAATAGTATTCAAAGACCCATCAATAAAGTGAGATATCAATCTAGACACATTAGAGATAAACCTGAAATGTACTAGGAATTTAGTCACACAAGTAAGAACTCACAAAATGATGCATATGTCAGATTTAAGTGCAGATTTTATACTAAAATGAGAGGCACTCAGAGCTATTTTGATTAAGATCCTTACTAAGATATGGTATCTACCTTTGACATAAGTTCCTTCCTTCTTCTCTTATGGAGAAAGTGGACCTCTTTTCTTCAACTTTCCTCCCTTTTATTGAGGATGTTTTTTCTTTTCTTTTCTCTCTGTCAATTTTTTTCAGAGCCTCCTCTCTCTTTTTTCACCCACCTCCCTTTCTTCTCTTTCTTTTTTCTTTTATTTCTTAGCTTTCCTATGCCCCTAAGCCTCCTAGCCCATCATGAGCTCTCCTAGCCTTTTTTTCCTTTCCCAAAAGTCTTTTTCTCACACAAGAAGTAGGTCTGAAAAGTGGGGCCCGCACCACTTGGTCATCATGATTGCTACTGCATTAAATGTAGCTACAAGTGGACTGCCATAGAGGCAGCGCCTCATCGATGAGGCGATCGCCTCTGTGATGAGGCAATCACCCCATTGGCAGCTGCCAAAGAGGCGATCGCCTCATTACATTGAGGCGATGCTTCTTTGGCCCGGGCCTACGTTGGGTCAAGCGGGCTTAGGCTGAATTTGGATAGTTGGGCTCGATTTTTGGGTTTTTCAAGCTTCTGGGTTTTCAAGTCCACTTTCCACTTAGAGATTCATGTTTCATTCTCATGTCCAAGTTTCACATTCTCATCATTGGACTTGACAACGAGCCGGTCAAACCGAGCGCTCCTAATTCGTCCCTTAACATGGGCCGATCGAACCGAGTGTCTACACACACTTTTAGTGAAATTAAAAAAAAAAATTAAAAACCACAATCTATTTAAAAGGATAACTCTGACTAAAATTAAAAATTAATTTAAATTTTAAACTTATATTAAATATAATATAATATAATATAATAAATATAAAATTCATCTAAAATAAATTTTATAAATTATTTATTAGGACCAATATATTTTATTAATAAAAACTTATTTTGAAACGAATTATATTCCTAATTCATTTGAAAATATGAATTTGTTATTAAAATTCAACAGAAACATAATTTAAATTTTATCAAACAAAAATCTGCAGCTCTTTAATCAGCTCAGCTCTTTAGCATGCTGACTTACTTTTAATGAAATTAAAAAAAAAATTTGAAAAACACAATTTATTTAAAAGGATAATTCTGACTAAAATTTAAAATTAATTTAAATTTTAAATTTATACTAAATATAATATAATAAAATAAATATAAAATTTATCTAAAATAAATTTTATAAACTATTCATTAACACTAAATATATTTTATTAATAAAAATTTATTTTGAAGTGAATTATATTCCTAAGTCATTTGAAAATGATATGAATTTGTTATTGAAATTCAACAGAAACATAATTTAAATTTTATCAAACAAAAATCTGCAGCTCTGCTCTTTAGCATGCTGATTTGTGTCTGGAAAAAAAAATAAAATAAATAAGGACTATAAAGGAGTCAAGTCAGATCAAGTTTTATCTAGTTTTTGTTTAATTTATTTATAGTCAAGTTAAATTTGAGCTGAAATTACTATTTTCATTTGGTGTTTGCAAGTTGATATGTGTAAAGAAATTTTAAAAAATAAATTATTTATTAAATAAAGTATAATATATTAAATAAATTTATAATTTTATTCTAATAATATATTTTTAAATATTTTTTATATATTACATCAAATTTTAATACAATAAAATTATAATGCTAATTGGAATGATTTCAAATGAGATTTTATGGAGTCAAATTTGGCATATTGTGAGTTATAGTACATCAAAATTATAATCCTAACCACCGATAACTGATAGAATTAATTAATAGGAGATTTCATTTAAATGAATTTTTTTGTTCAAACTGGATTAATAGAATTTAGTAAGTGAAATTTAAATATCGATAATTTAAATAAAATAAATTATAATTCTTATAAACAAGAATCATAAAATTTTGTATAAAGTCTACAACATAATTCAATTAAATCACCACCATAATTAACCAGTAGTTCATACGTGTTGAATTAATTATTGAAATACATTTATTGTTGTTGTCGTTTTATCCAAATTAAACAAGTTTAATCAGAATTGAGCGAATGAGCACCAAATACCCTGCTTCAGAAAAAATAATAATAATCCTAAGCATAAATCATAAAATTTTGTATAAAGTCTACGACAGAATTCAATCAAATCACCACCATAATCAAGAATCCAACCATGGAAGATCCGACCCAATACTTATCCCTCTCGCTTTCCGTCATCCTCCTTTTCTTCGCTCTCAAATTTTACCAATGCCAAAACCACCACAAACACCTCCCTCCGAGCCCACCTGCACTTCCGATCATCGGTCATCTCCATCTCGCCAAACCACCCATGCACCGCACTCTCCTCGCTCTAGCTCAACAATACGGCCCAATTTTCTCCCTCCGATTCAGATGCAGCCTCGTAGTGGTGTTCTCATCATCAGCCATCGTCGAAGAATGCTTCACCAAGAATGATATTATCTTAGCCAACCGTCCGAAATCAATAGTGACCAAATACATAGCATACAACAACAGCACCATCACGGCGTTCTCTTATGGCGACCATTGGCGCAACCTCCGCCGTATTGGGAGTGTTGAGATTTTTTCTAACAATCGTCTTAGAATGTTTTTAAGCATACGAAAAGATGAAATCAAAAGACTACTGTTTAAACTGTCTCATGGGTCGGTTCAAGATTTTGCTAAAGTCGAGTTGAAATCAATGTTTAAAGATCTAGTGTTTAATATTATAGTGAGGATGATTTCAGGGAAGAGTTTTCATGGAGAAGATGTTAGCGATGAAGAACAGGCAAGAGAGTTCAGATATTTTATAGGTGAGATAATGAGTTATTTAGGAGCATCAAATCCAAGAGATTATTTCCCAATCTTGAATTGGATTGATGGTGGTAGATTTCAGAAAAAGATAAAACAACTTGCTAGAAAGACTGATTGATTCCTGCAAAAGTTGATTGATGAACACAGAAACAAGAAAGAAAATTTAGAGAGTTTCAATACTCTGATTGATCATCTTCTTTCTTCGCAAGAATCAGAACATGAGTACTACACTGATGAGATTATCAAAGCCATTATGATTGTAAGTGCTCTGTTTCTACTCTATTTTTTCTTTTTTCAAGAAAAAAACTCTGGATGAATTGGTTTTAAGTTGTTTTAAAAATATATTATTAGAAGACTATCATAATTTTTATTAAATATATTTTAACTTATTTAATTATAATTTATTTTAAATTTCAATGAATAATTTTAATTTTTTATTCCCTCTAACCTCATAAATAACTCTGCGAAAATCAGGTGCTCTAATGAATTTAACTTGAGCATAAATGAACTAAGTTGGTTAAAAAAAAAAAAACCAAGTTTGAGATAAAACTCAACTTGACTTAACCCATTTACATCCTTACAAATAATTCTCATTTCATAGAATATAATTTTTATGCCTAGTTTTTAATTAATGTATATATATATATATATATATATATATATATATATATATTTAATATATTATTAAATAATTTAATTCACATACCCAACATTTGAAACTAACAATTCAAATAAAGAATCAAAGTTAAAAAGATAATTGATTTGATTAAATTTTTTGATGCAACTGTCACGACCGAAATTGTTATGACTGATGCTAAAGAATGCGAATTCGTGAGAATACAAAAACTATAGCAAACCTTAAAATATAAAAAAACTCAACAAACATAATATAAATATACTCAGAATTTGAACTTTTACTAATGAAAAAGAGTCTTCATAAATAATATTTTAATAAAATATGTTCATACAATTATTCAAATACAAAATCTCAATCAATGCAATATAAAATACTACAACAAAATATACTATTATTGCAGTGTTTAATAATACAAGAAAAATGTAATTTAAAATTCACATAATTCAATCGGAAAAGAGAGACTTCGGCGAAGAGAACTATTATGAAAGGTTTGACGAGATAAGTCTTGAAAATAATTAAGAGGGGTCAGACCTCATTGAGTGAATCATTATTATATATATACATGCAACTTAAGCATATAAGCAATCAAGCATTAATATAATATTTACATATTTATATTTATATTTATATAATTTATACATGCATTTCATATAAATGTTCAAAATCACATGTTCGACAAAAAAATAAATGCAGTAAGATTTAAGTGGAGGACTGAAGTAGAATCTTAAAATATTCCACAATCTTGATCACCAGTCAATGGGCTCATTTAATTTCAAAAATATTTATCTTCTCAAATTTTGATAGTAGACTAGCTCTAAGACACTAAATCAACCGAGTTCTTATAGTTTCTGTAATACCCTATATATTACTTAAATAAAAAGGGGTATATTTTTTTTCATCAAATCATATTAGTAATAAATATGTCTTCATCATATTATATTTTATTTATGCTTATATTATTTTAGGGCTGTTAATATATGTGAGTGTTATTTAATTATTGTTTAAAATTTCATTGTCTATCTTATTGTTATTATTATTATTATTAATAAATTATATTGAATATTATGTCTATATGGGTGTTTATAACCAAATGTATATAATATATGTATTATATATATATAGTAAGGAAGAAGAAACAGAGACCGAGCTCGTCCCCCTCTCCCCACCGCGCGACGCCCTCGATTGCCACCATCACTGTGCCTCCCCCACCTCTGGCCACCATCTGCTACTTCCTCCTCCTTCTCCCTCACCTCCGGTCGCCTGCAGAGCCGCCGGAAACCGCTGGAAGGGAAGAAGCCGAGAGTTGCTCCAAAACTCACCCAAGCTTCGTCCGACCACCATTTCCCTCCATTCCGATGCCAATCTCCTCCCCTTGCACCAGTGAGACACATTCCAAGCTTAGTTTAAGCTTTAATCTCGTTTTTGGTTGAGTTTTGAGGATTTTTAGTTTTTGAACTCTAGGGTTTTGAATTTTTTTTAACTTGCTCTAGCTTGATTCATGCAAATTTCCTTTTCAAATGTGATTCCTAGTACCTCAATCTACCTCTATAAATTTTTGTATAATTTTTGGAATTAATCTTGATTTTTGGTGAATTTTTGAATATTTTAATATTATTTTAGGAATTTTCGGGAATTAATTATAAAAATAATAAATAATAATAATATTTGGTATTTTGGTGTTATTATGAGTTGATATAAATTTTAGGGTAAAGAAGATTTTTTTTTTTTTTTGAATATTATACAATTTTTAGGAATTTCTATACTTTATGTCAAAATTCAATTATTAGGCTAATTATATTTTTTTAGAAGAAATTAAAAAGCCATTAATAAGTTTTAATTATATTAAGAATTTAACATTTAGAAAATAAGTTTTGGATGATTAAATAATTTTAAGAAATTTTTTTAGTATATATAGCACATTATGTAATTTATATATATACTAGGGGTAAAAATGTAATTTTACACTAAATATGGTAAAATATATATTTTTATTAGTTTTATTAATATTTAAAAGGGTTTAGACAATTTTTATAAATTAATTGATATAATTTCCTAAGTAGTGTAAAAATTTAAATGTCAAATTCCCTATATATATATATATATATATATATATATATATATATATATATATATATATATATATATTCATATAATACATTACCAAGGTTTTAATGTGGATAATAATTATATTTATATTGTTGGTGACAGAATACAAATTTAATTGTTTAATTTTGAATAATTGAGATTTTATATAATTTTATTTATTTTAGCATACGTGTATGTGATATATGTGTTTTTAGAAAAATGTTAATACTTCTCGATATTCTGTTGAGTTGTGATTTCGGTCGAGGCTGAGTGTAGTTTTGGGAGCCCGACTCGAGTGGGGATGATGTGAATATTATAAGTGCATTTTCTATGCAGGTCTGGCTCTACCTTTGGTAGAGAGATGTCCGTTTTACAGAGGAGACTCTGTCGAAATTTTGGTAGATTTTCTCGTAAAACGTGATACTCGTAAAATTTCTACCGTTAGTTAGGTTAAATCCTGTCTGTCGAGTCTCGTCTGGTTTTCCTCGAGTCAATCTGGAATTTTATTATTTTGTTGATTTCTGATTTCGATTCCTTAGTCATGTTTTAAAAGTCGATTATTATTTTCTTTTAGAGCATTTTGGAGCAAAAGTCGTGAGGCCGAGGCAGATGCGTGGTCGTCAGTCTTCGCATTCATCCTGTAAGTCAATAGAACGATCTGTGCGTGTGTTTATTTAAAGAATGCATGCGCTCGTATTTCTATTATATTGATTATATGATTTATTTAATTTAATGCTATTATTTACGATTTAAATGCATTTTATTTATTTAAAATCGATTTGAGAAATTTTGATAGAACGGGCTGCCTGGTGGGCTTCACCAGGACTATGTGCACATGGTAGAGATTGAGAGATGGATCCGATAATTTTATGATTGATGAATGTTAAACTAGGACGAGTGCCTCGGTAGAAGCCTTAGTTCTCGGGGATCGCTAGTGATTGGAAAGTCAATAATGGATTGGGATGGGTGCCTCGGTTGATGCCTTAGCTCTCGGGGACCGCCAGTGCCATTTATTTGGATTAAGTGAATGACTACAACTTAGTTCCTTGGTTGATGCATTTGCTCTCGGGGATCGTTAGGCTAGTGGGAATAAGCGGGTCCGGTTGGCCATTTAGATTTTGGGTTTAGGGTTCTACCGAGATTTTTCAAAAGCTATACTTATATATTATAAATTATTTTCACTATAAACATATATAGTTTTCAAAAAGGCTTTCAAACCGTACAACTCTTTTATTGACTTACTCAGTGAGGTCTGATTCCCCTCAATTTATTTTTTTTCAGGAGCTTGGGAGTTCGACCTCAGACTACCTCCACGTCGGGTTTCTTCTTCACCGGTTATTTTATATAGGTCATTGTAAGTTGTACTGTGTGTTAATCTAGGTTACTGCAGTAGTATATGTACTAAGGATTTGTATGGTTTAAACATAATTATGTAGTTTATTGTACAAAATACGCTTATGTATGAGATTTAAATTCGATTTGTAATGTGAGACGTTGAAGTACATTTTATTTAAGCAGTTGAATTTGTGTATTTTGAGAAAAAAATCAGTTTGATAATGTGTTCTATTTTAAAATAAAGTTTAAAATATGAATGGTTTTATTTTCTTCTCCTTTAGGCTTACTACGGGTTTCGGGGGCCTTATGCCTACCTATTCCCTAGTGCCGGTCACGTGCCCTTGGGTTCAGGTCGTGACAGTTTCACTGCCAGTATAATTGGTTCTGAAACACTAAGTCAACCAAGCTCCTATAGTCTCACTACTAATATGAGTAATCTCCAAACACTAGGTCAACCGAGCTCCCGCTCTTTTATCATAAATCTCAATAATCAATTTAATCATATCTCACATTAATAAAATTATACCCTAGCATTTGGCGTATTACTGCGCAACAGCCCTACTGTAACCCATTATGTGGCACATTCTATAACTATCCTCCAAAATAACATTTTATAAATAAAATAAGAAAATCATATATTAATTATGAATAATATATAATTTTATACAAATAAATATTCACTTTTATATATATGCAAACATATCATAATAAAATTCATATTTATTAAAAATTGTGGATGCCAATAATATTTTTATATGCAATGCATACATATAATAATAACTCACAGGAGGAGTCACTCTTCTAAAATGATTCGACTGACCCAATTATGTAGACTTCGGTCTCAGTGCAGCTATAGTAAAATAATAATAAAATAATTAGGATAAAAATTCTAATATTTTATATTCTAGATTTCTAGAGAAAACTCGATTTAAGGCACGACTCTAATAAAAAAAACTCAAAATTATGTATATTTTATAAGAAATCTATTAAAAATTCAGCAGAGTTTCTTTTGTAAAATGAATGTCTATATACAAAAAGTAAAGTCAAACCTACACGAAAACACACCTCAAATATATTCAAAATCTTAACATATCGGGTTGGCCATCGAACTACAATTTACGCCAAACTGAGAACCAACATCACAAATACATAATAAAATAATATAATTCCTCAAAATATATCATTAAAATATTAAAGAAATTTATTTTCTAAATAAATAATAAAATTCTAGTTATTAAATACTATTTTGCTAATAAAATCCATTAATAGCATAAAATTCCCATTTTACAATTATATTAGCATAAATTATAAATAATTAATAAAATCACTTATTATCATAAAAATAATAAAATGCTCATATAGGCTCAAAAATAATAAATAAACTTATTTTTCATATATTACCCAAAATTACTACTTAGTAATTAATAATTGGAAAATAATTATTGTAATATCCCGAGTTTTTAAAATATTTTTATACTGCATCGGGATATGCAGTGTTAATAATTTTGTATATAATTATGATATTTTTTATGAGTTTGATATTTATTTAAAGCTTATTTTAATTATTTTATATTATTTTAAGTACCTTACGTAAAATTTTTCCTAGAATTTTATTTTCGGGGAAATTAACACGTAAATAATTTAATATTAATAATTTTAAAAAAATTCATGCATTTGCATGAACACATATATATTTTTAAAGTGCTAAAATAAAGTGTATATATGTGTATTTATTTAAATTAAACTAGGGTTTAATTAATTATCCTAATTTTTTATTATTTATTATTTAGTTTTAATATTATTTAATTATTTTTAAGTGTATAAAATTATTAATATATTAAATTATATGTGTGTGGAGTATATTTAATGTGTGTGGGAGTTTATATTATTATAATATGTAGTGTGATTATATATATATACATATATACATAATTTTTAATAAAAAAAACTAAAAGTTTGCCAAAATTACGAAAATGTCATCGTCTTCTTCTTCCTTTTCCCGATCGTCCCTCACCGAATTTTGGCGTCTGTAACTCGGTTTTCTTCCTGTCGGTGTGCCTCTTGGTGTGCCACCTTCTTCCTTAGCCTTCCCTGCCGCTAGCAGCTCCCTATTCCGTCGTGGTTTGGCCAGAAAAAGCTAGAGTTGCCGAAACTCTTCTCACCGTTGTTCACAGCATTTCCGGCCATCATTTTTGACACTGCCGGTCTCTATATTCTCCTTGAGCTCCGGTGAGTGTGATTCCAAGCTTTGTTTCACTTAAAATGGTCTAGATTTCCCTAGGTTTCAATTTTGTAATTTCGGCCTATTAGGGTTCTTGATTTTTTTGAACTTCAATTTGAATGATTCATGAAAAATCCCTTCACAAACTTTGATCCTAGTAGCTTAATCTTCATGCTGGGATTTTTGTAGAATTTTTGGAATTTATTTTGATTTTTGGGTATTTTTTTATTATTTTATTATTATTTTCTAATTTTTGAAAATTAATTAATTAAATTATGAAATTGTGTTTTATGGTAAATATAGGTATTTAAATGAATTATAGAAATTTATTTGTAATTTTTGTGAATTTTTGTGTATTTATTTTGAATTTATTTAGTTTATGTAATTTTGAAAAAAATAGGGTTAATTATGTGTTTAATTGAAATTAATTAGTTAATTTAGTATATTTATTGATATTATTGAAATATATGTTGATAAAATTAATTTTTGTGCAATTATATTATTTTTGGTGAATTTTTGGATTTATTTTAGTATATTTATATATATAGGGGTATTTTGGTAATTTTACCCTAAATTGGCTAAAAATGTAATTAAATTGGTTTTAATAGTTATTTAGGGTATAAAAATAATTTCTATAAATTATTTAGTATTTTTAACTAATTAAAACTATTTTTCGTAAATTATTTTCAATTATATATATAATATACGATTTTTTTAATAAAATAAGTTTTTATCGGTTTTCACTATGTTTTAGGGTTAATTACGTAATTTCTACTGATAAAATGTATTTTTAGTATATAAGGGTATTTTCGGTATTTTATAAATATTCTGTGAATTGTGGACCTTGGTCAATGAATTGTAGTTTGGAGTCCGACCGAGGGATTGTGGTTGTGTTCTGTGTTTATTTTTGAAGTGTGTTTCTTTGCAAGGCCAGCTCTACTCTTTGAGTAGAGAGATGTCCATTTTACAGGGGAGGTTCTGCTGGATTTTCGATAGAATTCTCGTAAAACATGATGTTCGGTCGAGCTCTAATCCTAATTTTATCTCTAGTATTCTAGATCGAGTCTTTAGAACTTCTGTTAGATTTGTTCTAATTCCTGTCATTTTTGTTTGTTTAGTTACGCCGAGACCGATGCCTAGTGGACCAGGCCCATCGGACCCATCTCGAGGAGCGCAATAATTATGAGTTGCTATTTTATATATATATGTTCTAGGGTGCATGATTTTAGAAATATATATTTTATTTTGATTAAATATGCATAATGGTTTAATTAGTACTTAAGTTTATTTTAGTTTACTTTTGATTTATTTTTTGTTTATTTTCGGTATATTTTAAATTATATGCATGTTTTATTAATGAATTATATTTAAAATGTTTTTGAATATATTTTTAGTTTATTTTGTAATTTAATTGGATTTATTTAACGTATATATACTCGAAATATACCTAGTTTACTTTTGGTATATTTCTAGTATATATATGGTTTATGTTGCTGTTCATTTCAATTACATGCATCATTTATTTTATGAATGTATGTTTTATATTTAATAATGAAGGATATCAATAGAACGTGCTACCTAGTGGACGGCACTAGGACCGAGTACGTACCGGTACGCTTATAGCATTTAGGCTATATTACTAACCATTTTGTGGATATTGATTGGATATGATTATTTGATGTGTGAGATATGATTTGGGAGTGTGATTGCTAGAGCTTGGTTGACCAAGTGTCTCGGGGCCAGTCTACTGTCCAAATGGAATAAGTGAATATATTGGAATAAGTGAGCATGTATGGCTAGAGTGTTGTTTGACACTGTTTTGAGGTTGCGATTTTCTGGGGTTCTATTTGATCCTTCATAAACTGTGATTTTCAATAAAAATATATAAAATGATTTTATTGCATCTGTGTGTATTTGTTTGTATACATATGTAATATATATACTTTTGACTGTGTGCATTGTCATTTAGTATGCATGTATATATATTATAGTAATTCACTCAATGAGGTCTGACTCCCCTCCGTTGACTATTTTTTTCAGGAGAGTCATCGTCATCAGACCTCAGTAACAGACCCTTACGCTGGATTTCTTCTACCCCAACTTCATTATGTAAACTGCTCACTTGAGTTTTATTTTTATTAATCTAGACACTGCAGTAGTTGTAAAAAAATTAAAAAAAGATATTGTATTATATTGGTATGAGTTATGTACTTTAAATATTTGAACTGGATTTGTATTAAAAGTTTATTTATATATACGAGATGAGTTATTGATTTAAATCCCGTGGTGGATTACTATTTAATTATTTATGATTTTATTTCCGCTGTAAATTATATTATTATTATTATTGTATGTTTTATTTTATTTTAGGCTTGCTAGGGGTTCCGGATTCGAAAGAATTCCCGTTCCCTAGCACCAATCATGACACCTATTTTGGGTCATGACAAAGTTAGTATCAGAGCGGAGTTCTGTGTCAGGGCTTAGTTGTGTGAGTCGTGGCCCTAGTTTTCAAAGTTGTGTTTTCTTTTGGTAACTACTGCAGTGAATTAGGCTCAAGTATGTCTTGATAAGTATTCCTTGCTTTAGTTTTTTGCATTATTCTTCCATTATCTGTTTTGTCTAAATCATTCTGGTTGTCTTTTCAGAATGAGGAGGTGAGTGCGTGTCGCTCCACCGGTCATTGAGGCCGAGGATGACGAGTCTTTTCAGGATGAGGTTTTACCTCATGAGCAGCCAGTTAGACGTAGAGGTCGTGACAGAGGTAGACCTCGAGGAGCTGCAGGTCGTCGTAGGCAGAGAGAGTTACAGGACGAGGAGCCTGTAGAGCCTGAGTTTGAGGATGTTCCTATGCCTCCAGTTGTTCAGCCTGCCTATAAACAGGGTATGTCTGACCCTGAGGCAGCTCTGTTCTATGCCAGAGTCGACAGGATTACATTTGATGGGACTTTTGACCCACTAGATTTTCTACACGCGATTGAGACTCGGACTCAGACTACTCATATCGAGTACCAGCAGATTATGATCTTCGAGTTATCTGTCGAGGGACTAGCCTTAGACTGGTTTATTCAGATGATTCAGCTCTATATGATAACGATGACCTGGGCTCAGTTCAGAGAGCGGTTTATGAGGAGATTCTGCCTAGAGCCTCTCCGTATGAGTTATCGTCTCCGACTAACCAGCATTTTTTATGGTGATCGATCAGTAGAGGAGTACACCCAAGATTTTCTCCGGTTGGGTAGATATGCAGAGGATCTGATGCGCGATCAATATTTCGCAGTCACTACCTACGTCACCGGATTGGGTTTAACATTTGCTGGTATGTCTACAACAGGCCTTACTCTGGAGTCTGTGATTGAGTTGGCCAAGGAGATTGAGCTGAGGCTAGTTAGGCAAGGAGCGATGCTTGATTATTACCAGTTGGGAGTTCAGTCAAGTGGATTACAGACTATTCTGTATTTGAGTTTTCATGTTAGTTTGAGTAGTCAGCAGAGAGGTCCGACTCAGCAAAGTCAGAGGCAGCAACAGCAAGTGCATCGAAGCAGTAGACATGGCCATGGAGGTCAGCGTAGACCATTCAAATTTGGGTAAGGTGCTTCGAGCAGCAGTAGTGGTTGCAGTTCTGGATCAGTTGCCAGTGTATGCCAGACCTGCGGTAAAGTCCATCAGGGACCGTGTTACTTGACACCACTGACATGTTTCAGATACGGGCATACAAGACATTATGCTAGATCGTGTCCTGACTCCGGGTATCAGCAGCTGCAGATTCCATGATTTCCACAGCAGTCGATTGCTAGTGCTGCACCCATTCCATTTCAGTTGCCTCCAGCCCAGCATCAGAGTTCCACTCAGCTTGTTCCACATCAGGGTCATGGTAGAGGTACTAGAGGAGGTGCCAAAGGTGTAGGCCAGGCTTCTACCAATTAGCAGGGAGGTTGAGGTTAGGCTAGAGTCTTTCATCTTACTCAACAGGATGCTCAGGCATCTAATGCAGTCGTGGCAGGTATTATTTCTGTCTGTTACCTGGATGCATGGATTTTGTTTGATCTGGGTGCCATGCATTCATTTGTTTCTCCCATTTTTGCTTCCAAGTCTTGTTGGTAAGCTTCAAGGATGCCTTTTCCTTTATCTGTTGCCACTCCTTTGAGCGATTCTTTGGACACCGATATTATTCTTTCTGGTTGTCCTGTTCTCGTGGGAGATAGAGAATTACTCGCTGATTTGATTTTGGTGGATGTGATGGAATTTGATGTTATTCTGGGTATGGATTGGTTATCTCAGCACTATGCCATAGTAGATTGTCGGAATAAAGAGGTGACTTTCAGAATTCCTGATGAAGAAGAATTTAAGTTTGTGGGTGATAGGAGTTCAGCACCTTAGAATCTTATTTCTGCTATTACGGCTAAGAAGTTACTGAGGAAAGGATGTCAGGGATATTTGGCATTAGTCAGGGATACTTTAGTGGAGAAGTTGTCACTCATAGATATTCCAGTTGCCTGTGAGTTTTTTGATGTTTTTCCTGAGGAGTTGCCAAGTTTACCACCTCACAGAGAGATTGAGTTTTGTATAGATGTGGTTCCAGGTACTACTCCTATATCTATGCCACCCTACAGAATGGCTCCTGCAGAGTTAAAGGAGTTGAAGGAGCAGTTACAAGAGTTGTTTGATAAGGGTTTCATCAGACCCAGTGTTTCTCCTGGGGTGCACCAGTCCTATTTGTAAAGAAGAAGGATGCTACCCTGAGACTGTGCATTGAGTGCAGAGAGCTGAATAAAATGACAGTGAAGAACAAGTATCCTCTCCCGAGGATAGATGACTTGTTTGATCAACTACAGGGTGCACAGTTCTTTTCCAAGATTGATCTGAGGTCGGGTTATCATCAACTTCGGATTAGTGAAGTCGATGTTCCTAAAACGGCATTCCGCACTCGATATGGCCATTATGAGTTTCTGGTGATGTCTTTTGGTTTGACTAATGCACCATCAGCTTTTATGGACCTGATGAACAGGGTATTCAAACCGTATGTGGATCAGTTTGTGGTAGTCTTCATTGATGATATACAGGAGTATGGAGGAGCATGTATATCACTTGAGGATTGTACTGCAGACATTGAGAGATCATCAGCTTTATGCTAAATTCTCAAAGTGTGATTTCTGGATGGAAAATGTTTCTTTTCTTGGACACGTGGTGTCTAAAGAAGGTATCCAAGTTGATCCACAGAAGATTGAGGTAGTGTCTGAGTGGCATAGACCGACTTCTGTTATTGAGATTCAGAGTTTTCTGGGTTTAGCCGGGTATTATAGGAGGTTTGTGCAAGATTTTTCTAGAATTGTAGCCCCTATGACTCGCTTGACTCAGAAGAATGTTAGATTTGAGTGGTCAGAAGCTTGTGAGAATAGCTTCCAATTGTTGAAGGAGAAGTTGACCACAGCCCCAGTGTTAGCTTTGCCTAATAGTATGGACAAGTTCACAGTTTATTATGATGCCTCTAGAGTTGGCCTTAGTTGTGTGTTGATGCAGAATGGTAGGGTGATAGCCTATGCTTCGAGGCGGTTGAAGAAGCATGAGCAGAACTATCCTACACATGACCTTGAAATGGCTGCAGTGATTTTTGCTCTCAAGATTTGGAGACATTGTCTGTACAGGGTGACTTGTGAGATTTTTACTGATCACAAGAGCCTTAAGTACATTTTTCAGCAGAGAGATATGAATCTGAGGCAGAGGAGATGGTTGGAATTGTTAAAGGATTATGACTGTGAGATATTATATCATCTGGGCAAGGCTAATGTGGTAGTAGATGCCTTGAGTAGAAAGTCCTCAGGCAGTCTTGCTCACATTAGTATTGAGAGGAGACCGTTGATCCAGGAGTTGTATCTGTTGCTGGATCAAGGTCTGATGATGAAGATCAGTAGGTCAGGTGGACTGCTAGCTCAATTTAAGGTGCGATTTGTACTGAGGGATAGGATTAAAGCAGCTCAGAGTCGAGATCCTATTCTAGAAGAGCTTGCAGAGAATGTTCGAGTAGGGAAGTTCACTGATTTCACACTCGATGATGATGATGTGTTGTGGATCAGTGGTAGATTGTGTGTTCCTGATGTGGATGATTTGAGAGAAGAGATCCTAGAGGAAGCACATTCTACAGCTTATAGTGTACATCCAGGTGTCACTAAGATGTACCACAGTATTAGAGATTTATACTGGTGAGACGGATTGAAGAAGGATGTCGCTAATTATGTTGGTAAGTGCCTGACGTGTCAGCAAGTGAAAGCTGAACATCAGAAGCCTTCTGGAAAGCTTCAGCCTCTTCCTATTCCCAAGTGGAAGTGGGAAAGGATAGCTATGGATTTTATGGTAGGTTTGCCTCGTTCTAAGGATGGATATGATTCCATATGGGTGATTATAGACAGGTTGACGAAGTCTGCACATTTCTTGCCTGTGAAAGCCACCTATTCTGTAGCTAGATTGACGAAGCTATATGTGAAGCATATTGTGTGCCTTCATGGAGTACTTATGTCCATTGTATCAGATAGAGGTTCAGTGTTTACCTCTCATTTTTGGCAAAAGTTGCATGAAGCGATGGGCACTAGGTTGGATTTTAGTACTGCTTTTCATCCTCAGACATATGGTCAGTCTGAGAGGACAATCCAGACACTGGAAGATATGTTGAGGATGTGTGTCCTGGATTTGGGAGGTAGTTGGGATGATCATTTGCCACTCGTAGAATTTGCATATAATAACAACTACCATAGCAGTATTGGCATGGCACTGTATGAGGCATTGTATGGAAGAAAGTGTAGATCACCTCTGAGTTGGGATGAGATTGGGGAAAGAGCTTTGACTGGACCTGAGATGGTTCAGGATGCTGTAGAGAAAATCACCGTGATTAAGCACAGATTAGAGATTGTAGTTAGTAGGCAGAAGAGCTATGCGGATCCTAGGTGCAGAGATGTGAAATTTCAGGTTGGAGACTATATTTTTCTGAAGGTGTCTCCGATGAAGGGTGTGATGAGATTTGGCAGAAAGGATAAGTTGGCACTGAGATATATCGGACCGTTCGAGATTCTGGAGAGAGTTGGCACTGTTGCATATCGGTTGGCTTTGCCCACAAGTATGTCACAGGTGCATCCGATGTTTCATATCTCAATACTGAGGAAGTATATCTCAGACCCTTCACACGTGTTGCAGCCCGACAGTGTAGAAGTGAGTGAAGATTTAACGTTTGTGGAAGAACTTGTGACAATCGTTGATTATCAAGTTCGACAGTTGCGGTCGAAGCGGATCCCGATGGTCAAGGTTCTGTGGCATAGCAACAGAGTTGAGGAGCATATGTGGGAGACTGAAGCTGAGATGCGAGCTTCTTACCCGTATCTCTTCCCTTCTTGATCTTGTAATTATTCTTTTTTGGAATTCAGGGACGAATTCTTGTAAGGGGGGAAGACTGTAATATCCTAAGTTTTTAAAATATTTTTATACTGCATCGGGATATGCAGTGTTAATAATTTTGTATATAATTATGATATTTTTTATGAGTTTGATATTTATTTAAAGCTTATTTTAATTATTTTATGTTATTTTAAGTACCTTACATAAAATTTTCTCGAGATTTTTAGTTTCGGGGAAATTAACACGTAAATAATTTAATATTAACTATTTTAAACAAATTCACGCATTTGCATGAACACATATATATTTTTAAAGTGCTAAAATAAAGTGTATATATATGTATTTATTTAAATTAAACTAGGGTTTAATTAATTACCCTAATTTTTTATTATTTATTATTTAGTTTTAATATTATTTAATTATTTTTAAGTGTATAAAATTATTAATATATTAAATTATATGTGTGTGGAGTATATTTAATGTTTGTGGGAGTTTATATTATTATAATATATAGTGTGATTATATATATATATACATATATACATATTTTTTTTATCAAAAAACTAAAAGTTTACCAAAATTACGAAAATGCCATCGTCTTCTTCTTCCTTTTCCCGATCGTCCCTCACCCGATTCCAGCGTCTGTAACTCATTTTTCTTCCTGTCGGTGTGCCTCCTGGCATGCCACCTTCTTCCTTAGCCTTCCCCGCCGCCAGCAGCTCCCTATTCTGTTGTGGTTTGGCCAGAAAAAGCTAGAGTTGCCGAAACTCTTCTCACCGTTGTTCACAGCATTTCCGGCCACCGTTTTTTACACCACCAGTCTCTATCTTCTCCTTGAGCTCCGGTGAGTGTGATTCCAAGCTTTGTTTCACTTAAAATGGTCTAGATTTTCCTAGTTTTCGATTTTGCAATTTTGGCCTATTAGGGTTCTTGATTTTTTTGAACTTCAATTTGATTGATTCATGAAAACTCCCTTCACAAACTTTGATCCCAGTAGCTTAATCTTCATGCTGGGATTTTTGTAGAATTTTTGGAATTTATTTTGATTTTTGTGTATTATTTTATTATTTTATTATTTTCAAAAATTAATTAATTAAATTATGAAATTGTGTTTTATGGTAAATATAGGTGTTTAAATGAATTATATAAATTTATTTGTAATTTTTTTGAATTTTTGTGTATTTATTTTGAATTTATTTAGTTTACGTAATTTTAAAAAAAAATAGGCTTAATTATGTGTTTAATTGAAATTAATTGGTTAATTGAGTATATTTATTGATATTATTGAAATATATGTTGAGAAAATTAATTTTTGTGCAATTATATTATTTTGGTGAATTTTTGGATTTATTTTAGTATATTTATATATATAGGGGTATTTTGATAATTTTACTCTAAATTGGCTAAAAATGTAATTAAATTAGTTTTAATAGTTATCTAGGGTATAAAAATAATTTCTATAAATTATTTATTATTTTTAACTAATTAAAACTATTTTTCGTAAATTATTTTCAATTATATATATAATATACGATTTTTCTAATAAAATGAGTTTTTATCGATTTTTACTATGTTTTAAGGTTAATTATGTAATTTCTACTGATAAAATGTATTTTTAGTTTTTACTATGTTTTAGGGTTAATTACGTAATTTCTACTGATAAAATGTATTTTTAGTATATAAGGGTATTTTCGATATTTTGTAAATATTTTGTGAATTGTGGACCTCGGTCGGTGAATTGTAGTTTGGAGTCTGACCGAGGGATTGTGGTTGTGTTCTGTGTTTATTTTCGAAGTGTGTTTCTTTGCAAGGCCGGCTTTACTCTTTGAGTATGGAGATGTTCGTTTTACAAGGGAGGTTCTGCTGGATTTTTGGTAGAATTCTCGTAAAACGTGATATTCGGTTGAGCTCTAATCCTAATTCTGTCTCTAGTATTTTAGATCGAGTCTTTTAGAACTTCTGTTAGATTTGTTCTGATTCCTGTCATTTTTATTTGTTTAGTTATGCCGAGATCGAGGCCTAGTGGACCAGGCCCATCGGACCCATCTCGAGGAGTGCAATAATTGTGAGTTGTTATTATATATATATATGTTCTAGGGTGCATGATTTTAGAAATATATGTTTTATTTTGATTAAATATGCATAATGGTTTAATTAGTACTTAAGTTTATTTTAGTTTACTTTTGGTTTATTTTTTGTTTATTTTTGGTATATTTTAAACTATATGCATGTTTTATTAATGAATTATGTTTAAAATGTTTTTGAATATATTTTTAGTTTATTTTGTAATTTAATTGGATTTATTTAATGTATATATACTCGAAATATACCTGGTTTACTTTTGGTATATTTCTAGTATATATATGGTTTATGTTGCTGTTCATTTTAATTACATGCATCATTTATTTATGAATGTATGTTTTATATTTAATAATGAAGGATATCAATAGAACGTGCTACCTAGTGGGCGGCACTAGAACCGAGTATGTACCGGTACGCTTATAGCATTTAGGCTATATTACTAACCATTTGTGGATATTGATTGGATATGATTATTTGATGTGTGAGATATGATTTGGGAGTGTGATTGCTGGAGCTCGGTTGACCAAGTGTCTCGGGGCCAATCACATTGACAGTCAGACTGTTGGAGCTCGATTGACTTAGTGTCTCAGGGCCAGTCTACTGTCCAAATGGAATAAGTGAATATATTGGAATATGTGAGCCTGTATGGCTAGAGTGTTGTTTGACACTGTTTTGAGGTTGTGATTTTCTAGGGTTCTATTTGATCCTTCATAAACTGTGATTTTCAATAAAAATATATAAAATGATTTTATTGCATCTGTGTGTATTAGCTTGTATACATATGTAATATATATATACTTTTAACTGTGTGCATTGTCATTTAGTATGCATGTATATATATTATAGTAATTCATTCAGTGAGGTCTGACTCCCCTCCGTTGACTATTTTTTTCAAGAGAGTCATCGTCATCAGACCTCAGTAGCAAACCCTTACACCGGATTTCTTCTGCCCCGGCTTTATTATGTAAACTGCTCACTTGAGTTTTATTTTTATTAATCTAGACACTGCAGTAGTTGTAAAAAAAATTGAAAAAAGATATTGTATTATATTAGTATGAGTTATGTACTTTAAATATTTGAACTGGATTTGTATTAAAAGTTTATTTATATATACGAGATGAGTTATTGATTTAAATCCCGTGGTGAATTATTATTTAATTATTTATGATTTTATTTCTGCTATAAATTATATTATTATTATTATTGTATGTTTTATTTTATTTTAGGCTTGCTATGAGTTCCGGATTCGAAAGAATTCCCGTTCCCTAACGCCGGTCATGGCCCCTGTTTTGGGTCATGACAATTATAAAAATTATTTCTATACTTTTATTTATCAAAAATTAATCTAAATGGCATAATTAACAAAAATTCCAATTAAAATCAAATAATTCACTATTTTCTAATATTTTTTCAAAAATACATAATTTTACATAATCTTTAAAAATTCATAATTAAAATTCTATACATAATTTCATAGAACTTCCTTAACAAAGTTTACTATACATAATTAATGGAATTTAATAAAAATATAAAGTTTTCAAGGCTGGAACAATTATGTGAACAGTAACCCGAACCCGAAAAATTTGAAACAATCACAAAAATAATTAAAAATCACAATTATCTAGATCTCAACCTCAATTACAATTTATCTCAAAGCAAATGTGTCTAATTATATCAAATTTAAACTCAATTTCACAAAATATTCAAAGTTAACTTAAACGCAAATTCATAAAATTGGAGTTGTTATCAGAGTTACCCAGACAAATTGGTTGAAGGGAAATGAAGCCCAGAAGATGAGCTTCTGATCAAGACCTGTGGCACGCCTAGAGGTGGCCGAAAACATCACTAGCAAGTCCAAGAGCAATCCGGCAACTAAGAAAAAAATGGAAAAAAGAAGAGAAGGAGAAAGGGTGGTCGTGTTGCCGAGGAAGGAAAGGGCTATTGGCAGCAACGTTGATAGGTGGAGGTGGCGGCGGCGGCATGGTGGTGCTGGTGCTATCAGGTGGGTGCATGAAGAAGAAGAAGAAGAAGAAGAAGAAGAAGAGAAGAGGGAAAGAAAAAAAGAAAAAAAAAATTAATTTTGAATCTTTATTTATAATAATACAACATAATAATCTTTTAAATTTAAAAATAATAATTTAATATTTTTAAAATCTAAATCTCTCCCAAAAAATATATACTCTTAACAATTGATCGAAATTTAATAAAACTACTCTAAATATAATAATCTCATAAATAATTAAATAATAATTAACATTAAATAATCTCACACTTAAATTAATAATTAATAAAAATTCGGGTTATAACATCAACATAAATATTTTAAGTTATTATTTAAGTAGAGATATTTTAAAATTAATATTAATTAATCGGTATTTAATTAAAATTTTAATTATATAAAATTAAAATGAAACATTTAATATTTTTACTTAAACGATATAATTATCATTTAATAGTTAAATTCTAAAAAATTAGTTTAATTTTATAAAAATATAATATATTCAAGTATAATAATTTCTAAATATTAGTGGTTAGTAGTATAATATATTTAAGTAAAGAGAAAAGAATAATATTTACTTAATAATTATCATATCAGTTAAAAAGAATTATAATAAAAAATCAACAGAAAAGATAATTAATATAATTTTACAAGATAAAAAAATTAATATAAATTTTAAATATTAAAAATAAAGTAGTATAATATAATAAATAACAAGAAACAAATACTAATTTACCCTCAAATTTATAAAAAGTCGTCATTGTTAACATGTACTTTCCTTTTTTTCCATGACCCACCAAAAAATATAAATAAGAGGTACATATGGTAATGAATAACGCAATATACATAAAATATAGTAGTTTATAAAGCACAAAAACAGAAAAACAGAAAAATGAGAGAAATAAAAGGCATTACATTGCAAAGCTGAGGCACACACTCGGATTCCCCACAATATTTCTGATAAATAAAAACTAACAATTATTAATTTCGATAAAATCTTCACACCTAAAAAATTTCTCTTGGTTTATATAGAGGAATTGGCTATTATTAATGCGTTTTATTTTATTTGTTGTTTAAAAATTAGAAAAATTACAATCATCCCTTAACATTTGGTCAAACCTATTAATTTGTTTTTATATTTTTAAAAGTCAATTAATGACAATTTCATATTTGATTTTATTAACTATTTCCTTCTACTAACTAATTATCTCCTTAGATTTGATATTTGGATGAGGATTTTTACACTCACCCATTTATTTCTACACTTCTTTTATTTTTTGAAATTTTATATTACATAATTACCCTTTACTTATAATGTTTATTTTTTCATTAATTAAAAAGCTGAAACTATACTCTTTTTTAATTTTTTCTATCTAAATTTATTATTTAATGTTTAAAAATATAAAACTACTTGTGATTGAGCTTGCATCATTTTTTTTTTGCATTAAACAACTTAGAATAATCAATTATTTGTTTTTATAAGCACTCTTTACCTTTTAATTTATTTAGACAATTATAAAACTTGCAACAATTATAAAAAAAAAAAAACAATATTTTTCACTTTTTATGAAAGTTTCTTAATTTTTGCTTGTATGAACAGTTTTTTTAATATCAAATGCATATTATTTTATTTTTATTTTTCTTATCATAATTTTAAATAAAATAATATAAAAATCAAATTACATGATTAAAAACAAATATTATAAAAATTTAATAAAAATTCATCATATAAAAAATTGTTGTAATTTTAAGTTGTAAAACAAGTGTTATAACACCCATTCACGGGAACCGAGGAGTGAGTTGGTCTTTCGAGATCCCATATTGGTTGTGGAGTGTATGTGTGCTTGGATTATATGGGTTAACACGTATTTACAAAATTTTCATGGTTTTATGAAGGAGTATATCATGTCTCTAACTCTGTGCGTGTGTTGTGTGTATTTTGTATAATTCAAAAAAAAAAAAATTAAGTGTTATAACATATTAATAATAGAAATATATATATATTATCAAATAGAGTTTTCTTAGTATAATGATTTCTATGATTGATTTTAACTCTATTCATTGAATTTATGAATACTTTTTATATGATTGATTATTGTTGAATTTGTTGTAATGATTTTTTAATCACATAATTTGATTTTTAAATTATTTTTTGAAAAATGATGATAAAAATGAAAAAATAAAATCATATACATATGATATTTAAAAAAAATCTCTTCATAAAAAATAAAAGAACTTTTATTAAGTATAATTGATGCAAAATTTAAAATCAAGATAAGTTAAAAGTTAAAGAGTATTTATATATAAAAAAAGTTACAATATTAAATTTTATTAACTAAAAAAAAACTCAATTACAAGAATTTTAAAATGTTAAACATCAAATAATGAATTTGGAAGGAAAATAAAATAAAAAATGGTAGTTTAGTAATGGTAATTAATGAAAGAATAAATTTCTCAATATAAGATAGTTATATAATTTACAATTTCATAAAAACAAAAATGGAGTGCAAATGTCAATGGGTGCAATGTAAAAATCTCTACCCTTGATATTTTTATTGTAAACTTAAGGGGATATTTAGTTAGTAGAAAGAATACATAGTTAATAAAATCAAATTTAAAAGAGCAATTAGTTGACTTTTAAAAATAAAGAAATGAATTGTGAATCAGAACAAATCTCAAGGGTAATTGTTGTCAAATCTTGTCTCACATAGCTGGAGATGGACATTTAAAATCAATTATTAACAAACTATTTAATTTAGTCTAAATATATTATAAATATTATTATATTTGGAAAAGGATTTAAATTAAACTCTTTTAAAAATTTAATCTTATTCATATGTTACATTTAAAGAATAAGAAATTTTTAAGATAACATGTATAAATGAATAGTGGAATATGTATTTATGAATAGTAAAATTACGTATAGATTGATAATAATCTTTGTAAACTAAAAATACAATAGTGAAAACATCATTAAGATAATATAAAATACATTTCCAAACAATTATATTACATAAAATTTAGCCACCATTATTTAAACTTAAAAATATACCTTTTTACAATACTTCTATAATAAGCTTAAGAAACCAAGAAACAATACTTCTCTAACAAGGATATTGGCTAACCTTATTCTAAAACTTCTATTTACACTCACTTAACTTTGTCCACCAACTATCAAGCCTTATTATCTAAAAACGTTTATAAAACAAGTGTAAAATGAGTACAAAAAATAGTCAATGAATAGATATATCAAGTAGAAAACAATTTGGTTAAACCAAACACATTTAACTTCTCAAATGATATTAATAGCGCATTTGATATCATATTAATATCCATTTAAAACATCAAATCCTTTCTCACTTTCAAACTTGTGCAAAGCATAGTGAAGTAAAACACATGCCTTTTTAAACATCAATACAACATTTCACATGTATTAACCATCCTTATAATAAGCATCACAACTCGATTATAACAAACATGCCATTACAAACTCACTCTCTTGGCATACTTGAAGGCTAATCCTTCGACTACATTAACACATAATGACCCTTCTCCCTCCATCGACCTGTAATCAAATGTCCTATTGTTTATTACGCAATAACAACCAACACGATCTCAAATGTGCATATATTACCTCAGCACATTTACACAACTCATATAAGGTGGTAATACTTAAATAAAATACCATTTCCATCAAATAATCAATCAAAACAATATTATCGTATTTATGGTTCAATAACCATTCAAAATCAAACAATCTTCATTATAATTCAAAGAAGAAAGAAACCATGTAGAGTATATATTTATTTAAATCACCAAGTAAATAAAATGACTTTAAATCAGGTTACAAAACAAAGCATGTATTAATAAAACATTTAACTTGCACACTTGAAACCATTATTGTTTCAAAGCTTAAATACTTCAAGTAGTAATTAAATTGAATTGAAACATTTATTACACATAATCTCTTATTCACAAAACATCATTAAAAACACATTTTCTTGCTATTATAAAAATATTTAAAAAGTTTGAATATCTACTTACCAAAATAGCCTATAAACACACAAATTTGGTTCACCAAATTTACGTAACTTACACCTGCACTTCCCTTCCCTTTTTCCAGCACCTAACATATGTAATTTCTTTTATAAATCATTAATATAACAATCTCATATATTGACTTAACCATGCATCCTCCAAACTATATGTAAAATATGCAAATTAATTTAACTCTACAAACCAACCTTATTAACTTATAAAGGCTGTTTTCAGACTTAAATTATAAAAATCGCTTTGACTTGTAGAAAATGAATTTTAACCTAAAATTTTAACCAAACCTAGATCTTTGTCTCTAGTACTTTCAATGGGCAATAAAAAATATAGGTCTATTAGATCACTATTAAAACATAATTAGATCTTCATCAAAACTATAAATTTTAGATAAATCTTTCAAGTTCTCTTAGAATCAAACTCAACTCAATTTTGAGTCTCCTAGATCAAGATTGACCAAAAGTGTTTAGACTAGTTTTAAATCATGAACTCTGTAAACTTGGTTTACATAATCAAAATGACTGGTTTTAAAGATGACTTTGAAAAAATTCTGGGACTTATAGAAAAAGAATTTTAAGCTAAAATTTTAAATAGTTGTAGATCTATATGTTTGGAATATGCTATAAAAATTTTACACCAATTGGACACCTACAAATTGAGTTATATATAATGAATTATAACCCGCTCAAAGAAACTGATAGACTGATGAATAAAATGTTTTCTTTTATTACTCTAATATAGATATTAAATCATATCAAGCTCAAAGAGAAAACCTTTTAGATAATTCTTCAAAGTTTTCAGATCATCAAATAACACTTAATTTGAAGCTTTCTAGCTCAATATATGACCAAATTAATATAATTAAAAAAACCAGCAGAATTCAACCCAAGGATTGATGCATATGAACCCTAATTGAAATCAACAAAAACACTTAAATTACTTATCAAATCAAGTAAAGCAGGCTTTTGGGATGAAAATTACAGCCTTAAAAGTGGTTTAAATCATCAAATCTAGTTTAAACTTGAAGAATTCAAGCAGCCCATCTTTTCTCTCATCTCCTCTTCTTTTCTTCTCTTTTTGTTTTAACATCTATTGTTGCACACAAGGACCACGAATTGCAGCAGATAGCAGCCCTTACTTGGATAAGTCAACTTATAAAATATCCATTTAGATATTTAATGAAATGGTTTTGTTACCTATAAAACCTTGAGCTTTCACTTGTTTCAATATAGGTCAATCATTTGCTTCAATGTAATCCTCATCTCATGCTAACATTTAACTTCTTGTCCTTTACTTCAATATAACCTCATATCCTTATTATTCTCAATATTTTATTTATTTTGAGTGCCACTAAAATTCAAAATTTCTCACTCTTTAATTGAGTATAAGTCATGGTTCAACCCGAAATACTAGCTTAACTATATATACTAGCTTATATTTAAAGTTAATCAAGATATATGTAAATACAACATATAATGAATGCAAATATATTTAAAATTAGGGTATGGATATGACAATTGTAATTTCCCGTTAAAAATTTCTAGTTATTGCCTATTCTGATGCCACTTCTAGCTATTATAGTTAGTTTTTTTTTTTTTTTCGATCAAATTTTAGCTATCATAGTTGATATGTGTCACTTGTTACTATACTTCTCTTTTTTATAAAAAAAAATATTTTTTTAATTATATAAATCACACATACGCAAAAGTCTAGGAAATTACATATTTTTTCATACAATCATAACAATTTTATAAAAAGCATTAATTTATATAATTTATACGCATAGTCCACAACTAATTAACTCATAAAAGGCCATTTCTTGTTTAGAAGAAACAATAATTACTTTTTGATTTTTTTTTTCAGAAAATTCTAAATCTATGTTATTGGTAATATATATATATACAGAATTTGTTAATTGCCAGAATAGACACATCTTCAACGACACTAGAATGGGCAATTTCTAACCTACTGAACCATCAAAGTGCATTGTTGAAGGCAAGAGATGAAATAGACAGTAAAGTTGGCCAAGAATGCTTGCTAGATAAACATCATCCCTCCAACTTACCTTATCTCCGGATGATAATCCTTGAAACCCTTGGATTGTGCCCCGCAGCCCCACTTCTAATTCCTCATGTGGCATCCGAAGATTGCACTATTGGAGGGTGCAATGTGCCACAGGACACCATGTTATTGGTAAATGCATGGGCTATACATAGAGATTCTACACTCTGGAACGACCCATTAAGTTTCAAACCTGAAAGATTTGAAAATGGAGAAGGGGAAAGTTTTAAGCTGTTGCCATCTGGAGTGGGAAGAAGGTCTTGTCCTGGTGCTGGTCAAGCCCATCGTGTCCTTGGTTTGACTTTAGGCTCACTCATCCAGTGCTCTGAGTGGAAAAGGGTTGGCCAGGAGGAAGTTGACATGAAAGAAGGCACAGGGCTGTCAATGCCTAAAGCTGAGCCATTAGAGGCCTTATGCAGAGCACGCCCTATCATGGAAAGGATTCTATCGTAACATGTTTGGCGTATGAGCATTTGGTCATATGCAAAGCATATTATATATGTCTGGTAATAATGTGCTAATGGTTTTAAAAATATAGATATTATATAATTGTTTAAAAAATATAGATATTATATACAACTTTTAAAAATATAAATATTAAAATCTAACTTTTTGAAAATGTAAGTAAGAAAAATAAAAAAAATGCAAAGACCATTTCACCATTTAGAATTGCTAAAATGCCATGACACTAAGCCATTTTGCTAGTCTAAATAGGGGTAGTTATTCTCTTAATACTCGCTATAAAGTTAATAATTCTCACTAGTATTAGCGCATATAGTGGTGATAAAAATTTGAATTTCAGATCTCCACAATTCTCATAAGTGAGGATGAACTATTAACTCTAAATATTATAATATATATAAAAATCGTCCCTTATAATTTTTTCTTAAAAAATTTCTCAAACTTTGACACATTTCACCATTTGCATAATGAAGAACTATGTTAATGGGCAGGGAAATTAATATCGCAATTTGTTTGAACATATAATACAAAATCAAGTTTGTATTTACATGGAGTGACGATGAAGTTACCATTGGGTACGCTAGGCCATTGTAAAAAGCTTCTCATAACATGAAATTGTACGCACAATCTCAGAATTAAAGGGCTATATGAGGTGAAAGTAGCACTTCTCCAATTGGCCATTTCTAATTTTAGTGAGATGGAGAAAACCTTACACTGCTCTTGTTCTTTTGCAGAGGCATGCACGCAAATGTAAACATTCACATGGAGTCTACTTTGCCAAGCACATGTAGCTCAAGGTGCTTTCAAGTCTAATATATTATTTTCCAACCACATGTAGGATTGAATACGTAGCAAAATAATACCCGAACCTAATTTCCTAATCAAATGAAATACAATAAGTGGTAACTCGTTTGTAGATATTTCGAGTATATATTTATAAAATATATGTAATTTACATATTAAAAAATATATGTAAATATATTCAAATATAAAATAAAGTGAGAATGACCAACTTTACCTAATTATAAAAATAGTAAAAATTTTAGAACTATATTATTATCTCTATTAAAAAAAAAAAGTAAATTTATTTTCGTTTATGTTGTAACCAAATTAACAGGAATGAGAAAATAACATATATTTTCATTTTTATTATTCCAGCCTTATTTTTTCTTCTTGTTTCCTTTCCAATTCATTTTTTTTTTTAATTATCCAAACAAACGGTTAGTGTAGAAAATTATGTGTGTGATGCGTTTGTGGCCCATTTATGAGATGCATGCTAAGATGTGGTAGCTAATATATTATTGTAAATGATATCTGACTTTTATGAAAAATAATACGTAACTAACATCTAATAGAAAAATAAAATATATACAAAATAAAATTATCTAACAATATCTTATTCTTATCTTACTCGAAAGGAAAATTCTAATCCACATCAAATAGTAAAATTATCTAATAAAATATCTACAAAATAAAATGTTGTCACAATCCAAAACAGGGGCCATGACCGACATTAGGGAACGGGAATTCTTTCGAATCCGGAACCCGTAACAAGTCTAAAAATAAAATAAACATGCAATGGTAGTAACCATATATATAATGCAGCGGAAATGAAAATCATAAATATCACAATTTTATTTTCACCAACTGGATTTAAATTAAATCTCATCTCATATATATAAATCTTTTGATACAAATTCAGTTCACATAATACAATATCTCACATAAATAAAATACATAAAATCTCACAATTTAATTTACCACTACTACAATGTCTAGATTATAAAAATAAGACTCAAGTAAGCAGTTTACACAAAGAAGCCGGGGCGGAAGAAATCCGGCGTACATGCCTGCTACTGAGGTCTGAAGATGTTGACTCTCCTGAAAAATAGTCAACGGAGGGGAGTCAGACCTCACTGAGTGAATTACTATGATATATATACATACACACTAAATGACAATGCATACAGTCAACACTATATATAATATGTATATATACAGGCAAATTCACACAGATGCAGTAAAAATCATTTATATATATTTTTATTGAAAATCACAATTTATGAAGGATCAAATAGAACCCTATGATATCGAAACCTCAATCAGTGTTAGACAACACTCTAGCCATACAGGCTCACTTAATCCAAATATATCCACTTAATCCATTTAGACAGTAGACTGGCCTCGAGACACTAAGTCGACTGAGCTCCAGCAGTCTGACTGCCAGTGTGATTGGCCTCGAGACACTTGGTCAACCGAGCTCCAGCAATCACACCTCCAAACCACATCTCACATCAAATAATCATATTCATTCAATATCCTCAAATAGTTAGTAGTATAGCCTATTTGCTATAAGCGCACCGGTACGTACTCGGTCCTAGTGCTGCTCACTAGGTAGCACGTTCTATTGATATCCTTCATTAATAAATATAAAACATTCATTCACAAATAAATGATGCAGGAAATTAAATAAAATAACAACATAAACCATATATATACTGAAAATATACCAAAAGTAAACCAGGTATATTTCGAGTATATATACGTTAAATAAATCCAATTAAATCATAAATTAAGCTCGAAATATATTTAAAAACATTTTAAATATAATTTATTCATAAAACATGCATATAATTTAATATATACCAAAAATATACTTAAATACAAATCACGTTATTTATGCATATTTAGTCAAAATGAAACATGTATTTCTAAAATCATGCATCCTAAAGCACATATATATAAAATAGTAACTCACAAATTAGTGCGCTCCACGAGATGGATCCAACGGGCCTGGTCTACTAGGCCTCGGTCTCGGCGCAACTAAACAAATAATAATGACAAAAATCAGAATAACCCTAACAGAAATCCTAGAATTCGATCTAGAATATTAAACACAGAAACAGGACTAGGGTTCGACTGGACATCAGGTTTTACGAGAATTCTATCGAAAATTCGGCAGAACCTCCCCTGTAAAACGGACATCTCTCTACTCAAAGAGTAGAGCCGACCCTGCAAAGAAACACACTTTGAAAAATAAGCTCAACACTCAACCACAACCCCTCGGTCGGAGTCCAAACTACAATCTACCGACCGGGGTCCAAAAACACAGAACAATTCCAGAAATATCAAAAATATCCTTATAAAATAGAAATTCATTTTATAAGTAAAAATTACATAATTAACCTTAAAACACTGTAAAAACTGATAAAAACTCATTTTATTAGAAAAATCGTATATTATATATATATTTGAAAATAATTCACGAAAAATAGTTTTAATTAGTTAAAAATACTAAATAATTTGTAGAAATCATTTTTATACCTTAAATAACTATTAAAACCAATTAAATTACATTTTTAGCCAATTTAGGGTAAAATTACCAAAATGCCCTTATATATATAAATATACTAAAATTACTTCAAAAATTCACCAAAAATTATTCAATTATCCAAAATTAATTTTCTCAACATATTTATCAATAATATCAATAATTAAACTCAATTAACCAATTAAATTCAATTAAAAACATAATTAACCCTAATTTCCCAAAATTACATAAACTTCAATAATTCAAAATAAATACATAGAAATTCATAAAAATTTCAAATAAATTCCTATAATTCATTTCAACACCTAATTTAACCATAAAACACAATTTCATAATTTATTTAATTAATTTCCGAAAATTAGAAAATAATATTAAAATATTCAAAAATACCCAAAAATCCAAATAATCTCCAAAAATTCTAAAAAAATTCATACATATAGATTAAGCTACTAGGATCAACATTTGTGAAGGGATTTTTCATGAATCAATCAATTCGAAGTTAAAAAAAATTAAAAACCCTAATATGGCCGAATTCGAAACCTAAGCAAATCAAGACCATTTAAGCTCAAACCAAAGCTAGAATCACACTCACCGGAGCTCAAGGAGAAGAAAGAGACCAGCGGTGTCAAAAATGGTGGCTGGAATCGTGGTCGACGGCGAGGAGAGGAAATTTCGACCAAAATGGGAAAAATGGGTTGGCCGGCGCCGGGAAGGAGCTGCTAGCGGCGGGGAACAGCTGAGGATGAAGGTGGCAAGCCGAGAGGCACACCGACGGCAAGGGAACGGCATGACAGACGGTGGTTGGCGGTGAGGAAGTGGTCGGGCACGGGAAAGGAAGAAGGAAGGAGAAGAAGAGAAGAAAAGAAAAAGAAAAGAAAAGAAAAAAGAAAAGAAAAAGAAAAAGAAAAAGAAAAAAAAGAAAAAAAAGAAAAAAAAAATTTTTAATAAAATATTTGAAAAAAATTACATCCACACACTTAATATTTAATATTTTAAAATTTAATATTAATTAAAAATAATAAAATAATAATAAAATAAATAATTAATTATTAAAATATTAGGGTAATATATTAAACCCTAATTAAATAAATATTTAAGCGCATAGGCTTTATTTAGTAATTTAAAAATACGTATGAGTTCATGCAAGTCCGAAAATATATTTAATATAATTAATAATAAATTAGTTACGTGAAAATTTTCTCGAAAATGCAAGTCCCGGAAAAATTTTACGTAAAACACTGTAAATAAGACACAATAATTAAAATAGGTTTTAAATACATATCAACTCGTAAAAATATCGTAATATATATACAAAAATTATTAATACTGTATATCCCCGTACAGTATTAAAATATTTAAAAACACGGGATATTACAAATGTGGATTCAAAATTCATGCCCCTAAGATGCAAATGTCAACCAATTTCAGATTAAAGCTTTTCAACTACAACATACATGAGAGTCAAGTAGTAACTTTGTGGATTCAAGTCATTTGGCTAACAAGTATCTCAAGGACATAACAGTTCCAAAATGGGATGTGCTTGCAATGCAGAAGAGATTTCAAAGGAAACTTGGAGTAACAGTGTCATTACATTCATGCTATAGAGCTAAGAGAAAGACAAAGCAGATTATAGAAGGGAATCAGTTAGAGTAGTACCAACAGTTATATGACTATGCTGAAACAATTAGGAAAACTAACCCTGACACTATGGTGAAAATCAAATGTGAAAGTGTCTATAAGGACTTATACGATGTTGGTGTATATGGTGTTGAAAGGAATTAAGATGGCAGTAGCATCCCTGTAAGTATACAAGTATTTGACCACATTTATGTAAGGTTTAGTGCACAAAAATAAGCATTTTTCTTAGGCATGAGACCATTCATAGGATTAGATGGGTGTCATTTAACCACACTAATGAGGGGGGCAACTCTTGTGTGATATTAGGAGAGATGGCAATTAGAACATGTTTCCCATTGCCATGGCAGTTGTGGATATTGAATGCAAAGCTTCTTAGCTTTGGTTCTTAGGTATACTTTGTGAAGATTTTGGATCTTCATAGGAAACCAAATGGTTTTTATATTCGATAAACAAAAGGTACAAAATTATGTCTTGTTTATGTCAACAAAATTCAAGTTAATTTTCTAAAATTACTAATAAGGTTTTATCAACTTAAGTAAATTTAGGGATTAGTAGAGGCTTTTGAATAAGTGATGCCCAACATGGAGCACACAAATACTGTGTTAAACACATTAATGCTAATTTCAAAAAATTATTTAGAGGATTGGATTACAAGAAAAGGCTTTGGGCTACAACAAGTGTTGGGACAATAAAGGCTTTTAAAACTTTTATGAAAGAGTTAAAGAAATTCAATCACAAAGCTTATGATTGAATGATGACTGATGACCCTAAATGTTAGGTAAGGACATTTTTTTTTGACTCATACGAAGTGTGATGCATTGTAAAAAAAAAATTAATAAATCATTGATTATATTTTCTAATAGGTAGAGATATGCTTATTCTTAGCATGCTTGAGTGGATTCAAAGGAAGTTAGTGAAGTGAATACATGTTAAGTACACTAGCATACTGAAATACAAAGGGGAGCTATGTCCTAACATTCAACATAAGTTGGAAAAGTTGAAGATTGAACCTTATAACTGTTTATGTACATCTGCAGGTGAGAAAAAGTATAAAGTACACTTTTACTTAACTTAGCATGTTGTTGACTTAATTGCCAAGACATGTAGCTATAGAATACGGGATTTATTAGGTATACCTTGTTATCATGCCATCTCTACCATCTATGCCAAAAGAGAGAAGCCTAAATCTTATGTCCATACATATGTTTAAAAATAAACCTACATGGCTTTGTATAAGCATGCTATAACTCCTGTCCCTAGTAAAGAAGAATGGGAAAAACTGAGCTAAATGACATTTATCCTCTCATTTTAAGAAAACCAGCAAGGAGACCTAAGAAAAAAGAGTTAGAGGTCCATAAGAACTAAAAAATCCTTACAGAGTTTTACGAGTTTGTGAGAAGATTGTTTATGGAAATTGTGGGCAAATTGGACATAATATTAAAGGGTGCGCAAAGTTGCCATTACTGGTAAGACAGCATGGCAAAAACATATGTATAAAAAATCTAAGAGCAATAAACTACAACATATGTGGCATCATAATGTGAAATAATATTGACCTAGTTATATGTCATGTAAAAGTCTTTGGAATTTATTATGTGATTGTGTTTGGACTTGCAAAATTAGCTTAAGTGAAGAAAGGGATGGCAGCCAAGTAATGTGCAAAGCTTGTCCCAACCAACACTTGTTATTACACATAGTGAATTAAGAAGAGCTATAGAGGTTTGTGTGCCTCTTAGTCAACCACTACTAATAAGAGCACATGACAGTGCACCTAATAGGAAACATAGACAAACTTGATCTTCTTTAATTAGGCAATAAAGTGGTTCTCAATTTGCATCAATATTCCTCCCTCAAGCTTTAAAAACCTCAATAGAGCCTCTGAACTTGCAAAATTCATAGACTCAACTAGAAGATCAAAGAAGACAATTTGAATGTTAACTTGTTTTTTTGCTTTTTGTCAAGTAGTGATATTTCTAAGATTTTTGTTAAGTGATTATAAGGCTTAGCTATGTTTGTCAAATTTTTTTTAGCTTGAACATGTTGCAAGATTATCAATTTAATTACTTAAAAACTTATGGTTTGTATTTGGTTACTTATATGATTAATATAATGCCATTTTAACTATCTTATATATCCATGTATTATTGAATTCAATAACAAATGCATAATTTTCACACCACTGTTGATGAACTCAAAGGCACCTTTATCACAAATAACTATTTTCATTAGAGATAAGGTATTTCATTCATGTATTACATCAAACACCTGATATGTAAATCCTTACACTCTTAAGTTTACATACACATAATACACACTGCACACATCAACACAAACAACACAATAAATGCATAATAATAACATTTTGGCTTTGGTTTTTTCTTCATATCACCATCTAAAATTCCTTTTAATTTACTAATTTCTCCAACTGCTTTACCTAAATCTCCTTCTAAGTCTTTTAGATATTTTTTTTACAGCTCCTAATTCTTTTTCCAACTCAATAGTTCTCATGTAGCATTTAAGAATCTCATCTTCCCATAATTGCTTATTTGATGTTACTGCTATTGTCTTTTCATTGATCCAGTTAAAAAATTCATAAGTTGCAAGAGTTGGAAATAAGAGACAACCCCTGAATTGTCTCCATTTGTTATTTGCAGTAGTCAAAGTCTTAATCATTGTATTCAGGCCACAATAACATTTCTTCTCTTTTCGTCGCAATTTTGGAACTCATCGTAACTGCGAACTCATTTGGAAAAGGTAGCATCATAATTTTTGGGATGACCCAATAAAAAATTTTGGGCAGAAGTAATAAACTTTCTTCTCTTTCCTTCGTAATTTTGCAATTCTTCGTTTAGGTATTAGAGATTTAGACATTTAGACATTCTGAATTAGGGTTATAGGATTTTGAATTTGGGGATTTCGTAGAGTTTATGTTTAAGAATTTTTCAAATTATGATTTTAGGTTTTCTTTTAACCCTTTATTACTTATTTAAAGAGGGGAGAGGAGCTGAATTAAAAGTGGCCACGTGGTCTACCACGTCTATTGCCATATAGGCTGATTTAATGTAGTTACACCAATTGTGACTTAGTTGCTAATGACATTTAATCACATGTCACTTAAATGAAAAAAAAAGCAACAACAACAGACCCTCGAAGCTAAAAACGTGAAACCACAAGATACTTTTCCATACCTTCCATTATATGTTATAATTAAATTTATAATACATAATGCAAGTGTTTGATGCTTAATCAATAAAAATAAGACTTATATATTTATATTACATATTCAATAGGAAAAATATATAATGTACTCAAGGTTTAGCAAAACTTTCCCCATTTGTAAAATGAAATGTAGTAGAATTTTAAACTTCTAACAACATCTAGCTAATTATATAATGATATGGTGCAGTAGTGAATATGAGGCCACCATATTCAGCTTGGAATGAGTAGACGAGGTTCATATATCTGCTCTATTTAATGTACATTTTTTTGGCGGGGCTACAAATGAATTGAACTAGGGAAAACGTATAAATAAATCCTTAATATTTTATGTGGACCATTTATATAATTAAACTTTTGATTTTTACTTTGACAAGAAATTTAAGTTCCTAATGATTTTATTTAAGTGTGACTATAAGCATAGATACACATTTACATTCAATCAAAGCTAAGTCAATTGATCAACCTTCCGAATATGTTTGAAGACATTTGAACCACATTTAAAGCCTTCAAAGACCTCTAAACATGTTGCCTTATACGTGGGAAATGAACCAAATTCAAATGATTGCGTTTGGATGCAAAATAAACAAGTTTTCATTAGGCTAGCCTATGATTAGGGTCCAACCTACCCTTGGGGTCTATGCTCAGGACCTTGACTCCTCATGCCCAAAATGAGAGAAAGAAGGTTGCCACACTCAGGGTCTATGCTCAGGACCTTGACTAGACCCTAAGTGTTTGCAATGGACATATTTGTAATCAACGGTCATATTTTTTGAACGCTCAGGATCTTGAGCGTCTGAAATTCTGCAAAAGTCAAATTTGCATTTATAAAAGGAAAGAGACATTGGAAACATAATCAATGGTTCCAACAACCATATTTTTTAAGCTCATATATATATATATATATATATTCTTTGTATTGATTAACTCATGTGAGAGTTAGTTGTGTGATAGAAATAGGAATTCATCTTCATTTAATTCTTGGGACAAATTAGACGGGAAGTGAAATATATTTCTAGTGGAATTAGTTTAAGTGTTTAGTCATTACAACACTTGGGAATTGGTTTAAGAGTGAGCCTAAAAACTCTTGTTTGTTTGGTTGAAGAGTTAGCCTTAAAAACTCTTAGTTGTTAGGGTGAAGAGTTAGCCTCAAAACTTTTGTGTAATCTCAATCTTATGAATAAGATTGTAGTTATTGAAAATCTTAAATTGAGGATAAGTTAGGTGAAGACGTATGATTATTAAGAATCTGAACTCCTTAAATTTTTGTCTTCATTGTTCTTCATACTCTATTTTCTTTCAATTTTTGTTCATTTCTTAAATTCATTTTAATTTTCTTAAATCCTTCATTAGCATTATTCACCCCCTCTTAAGGCATTTTCATTTTATTTCTAATATCCCGAGTTTTTAAATATTTTTATATTGTATCGGGATATGCAGTGTTAATAATTTTGTATATATTTATGATATTTTTATGAGTTTGATATTTCTTAAAACTAATTTTAATTATTTTAAGTACTTTATGTAAAATTTTCCCGAGAATGTTATTTTCGAGAAAATTAACACGTAAATAATTTAATATTAATTATTTTAAATAGTTTTACACATTTGCATGAGTTCATGCATTATTTTAATTGTCGTATTAAAATATATACATATACATGCATATATATATACATTTATTTAATAATTTTAGGGTTTATTAATTATTTTTAATTATGTATGTATATACTATATAGTTATTATTTTAATTAACATGTGTATATGTATATATATCAATTATTTTTAAATTATGTGGTGTAGAATTTTTGGTGAATATAAAATTATTATATTAAAGTATAAATTGTTAAAGTTGTTGTTATTATTATTATTATTATTATTATTATTATTATTATTATTATTATTATATATATATCACCAAATTTACAAATCTTGCCATCGACCCCTTCTCACCATCGCCCGATGCCCTACCACCATCACCGTCGTCTGTCAGCCTTCCCCTTATCGTCGGTGTGCCTCCCGGCGTGCCACCATCATCCATAGCCATCCCCGCCGCTAGTAGCACCCATTTTCGGCGTGTTTTGGCCAAAAAACCAAGAAGAGGCCGAAACTTCATCTCATCGCCGATCGACGTGATTCTGGCCACCAAACTCAAAGCCACCGGTCTCTATCTTCTCCTTGAGCTCCGGTGAGTGTGATTCCAAGCTTTTTTTGACTTAAAATGGTCTAGATTTTCCTAAGTTCCAATTTCTCAATTTTTGCCTATTAGGGTTTTTGAATTTTTTGAGCTTTAATTTGATTGATTCAAGAAAACTCCCTTCACAAAATTTGATCCTTGTAGCTCAATCTACATGTGGTAATTTTTGTAGAATTTTTGGGAATTATTTTGATTTTTGGGTATTTTTGATTATTTTATGAATATTTTCTAATTTTCGAAAATTAATTAATTAAATTATGAAATTGTGTTTTATGGTGATTATAGGTGTTTAAATGCATTTTATAAATTTATTTGTAATTTTTGTGAATTTTTATATATTTATTTGGAATTTATTAAGTTTATGTAATTTTGAAAAATAGGGTTAATTATGTGTTTAATTGAAATTAATTGGTTAATTGAGTATATTTATTGATATTATTGCATTAGATGTTGAAAAAATTAATTTTGAGTAATTATATTATTTTTGGTGAATTTTTGATTAATTTTAGTGAATTTATATATATAGGGGTATTTTGGTAATTTGACACTAAATTGGCTAAAAATATAATTAAATTGGTTTTATTAGTTATTTAAGGTATAAAAATGATTTCTACAAATTATATAGTATTTTTAACTAACTAAAACTATTTTTCGTAAATTATTTTCAAATTATATATATAATATACGATTTTTCTAAATAAATGAGTTTTTATCAGTTTTTAATGTGTTTTAGGGGTAATTAAGTAATTTGGATTGATAAAATGTATTTTTATTATTAAAGGGCATTTTTAGTATTTCTATAGTATTCTGTGAATTGTGGACCTTGGTCGGTGAATTGTAGTTTGGAGTCCGACTGAAGGATTGTGGTTGTGAATTCTGTGTTTATTCTTGAAGTGTATTTCTTTGCAGGACCTGCTCTACTCTTTGAGTACATAGATATCCATTTTACAGGGGAGGTTCTGCTGAATTTTCGGTAGAATTCTCGTAAAATGTGATGTCCGGTCGAATTCTGATTCTAATTCTGTGTCTAGCATTCTAGATCGAGTTTCTAGGATTTTTTATTAGATTTATTCTGATTTTTATTGTCGTTTGCTTGTTTAGTTGCGTCAAGACCGAGGGCTAGTGGACCAGGCCCGTTGGACCCATCTCGTGGAGCTTAATAAACAGTGAGTTGTTATATATATATATATATATGTGTGTGTGTTTTAAGGTACATGTTTTAGAAATGTATGGTTTATTTTGATAAAATATGCATAAATGATTTAATTATTGTTTAGGTTTACTTTTGGTATATTTTTGATATATTTTAAATTATATGCATGTTTTATTAAACATTTATACTTAAAATGTTTTTAAATATATTTCTAATTTATTTTGCAATTATATTGGATTTATTTGACGTATGTATACTCGAAATATACCTGGTTTACTTTTGGTATATTTTTAGTATATATATGGTTTATGTTGCTATTCTATTGAAATTCATGCATCATTTATTTATGAATGTATGTTTTATATTTAAAATAAAGGATATCAATAGAACGTGCTACCTAGTAGGTAGCACTAGGACCGAGTACGTACAGGTACGCAGATAGCATTTAGGCTATATTACTAACCTATTTATGGATATGGATTGGATTTGATTAATTGATGTATGAGGTATGATTTGGGAGTGTGATTGCTGGAGCTTGGTTGACTAAGTATCTCGGGGCCAATCAAACTGACAGTCAGACTATTAGAGCTCGGTTGACTTAGTGTCTCGGGGCCAATCTACTGTCCAAATGGAACAAGTGAATATATTTGGAATAAGTGAGTCTGTATGGTTAGAGTGTTGTCTAACACTGTTTTGAGGTTGCGATTTCCTAAGGTTCTATTTGATTCTTCATAAACAGTGATTTTCAGTAAAAAAATATAAAAATGATTTTGTTGCATATGTGTGTATTTGCTTGTATATATATTTATTATATATACTATTGGTTGTGTGCATTGTCATTTAGTTATGCATGTATATATATTATAACAATTCACTCAGTGAGGTCTGACTCACCTCCGTTGACTATTTTTTAGCAGAGTCATTGTCTTCAGACTTCAGTAGCAGACCCATACGCCGGATTTCTTCCGCCCCGGCTTCACTATATAAACTTTTTATCTGAGCCTTATTTTATAATATAGACATTGCAATAGTTGTAAACAGTTGTGGAGTTTATGTATTATATTTGTGTGAGTTATGTATTTTAAAGATTTGAACTGGAATTTGTATTAAAAGTTTATTTATATGTGAGATGAGTTGTTCGATTTAATTTCATTGGTGGATTATTATTTTAATATTTATGATTTCATTTCCGCTGCAGAATATTTTAATTATATTATTATTATTATTGCATGTTTTATTTTATTTTAAGGCTTGCTATGGGTTTCGGATTCGAAAGAATTCTCGTTCCTTAGCGCCGGTCATGACCTCTATTTTGAGTCCTGATATTATCTTAATATCATATTAAGTTTTTGTGTTTTTAAAGTGAAAATATACCTTTATTGTATCTGAAATGGTATATTTAGACCCATCTTGTAAAGGGCGCTATTTTTTAGTGTTGATGGCGTCCATTTGTATCTGACATGTATAAAAGAATTTAAATAGAGATGCATTTTTATCCCTAATGATTATACTGAAGAGCAAAATTTCCCTTAAAAAATTTATAAACATTTAAATACAATTTTTTAAAAAACAAAAATTTAAACTTCTCATTTAATAAAAGTGTTAAAGAACTCCCCAAAAAAGTGTTAAAGTACAATTTATTTTAAATACTCATACTAATGCTAATACGATATAAAAAATTTACATATAATTGTTTATGGAAATTTTTTTAAAAAAAATTGTATAAATGCATACAATTCTATTTTTTTTTATAATTAAATTATTTAAAAAAATCCATCTCATCTAATATAAAAATATTTTGTTTAAATTTTTAAAATTTTTTTAAATGGGATATCACCTATACAAATTTTAAAAACTAATAAATTCACATAAAAATTCTATGTAAAATTATTTATTGTCATATTAGCATTTACAAATTCTATGAGTATGGAAAATATATTGCACTTTAACATTTTTATTAAATGAGGAGTTTAAAACTTTTTTTAAGAAAAGTTTTATGTTTAATTGTCTATAAATTTCATTAGAGGTAAATTTGCTCCTTAGTGTAAATGTTAGGGGCAAAAATGTACTTTTATCTAATTTCTTTTATACATATCATATACAGTGGATCTCACTAACAGTAAAAGTTAATATCATTTAAAAGAGAGGTTAACTGTGTCATTTTCAAAATGATAAAGTTGTATTTACACCTTGAAAAATATAAAGTGTTGATGTTAGATTAGGCTAAAAAATTAAAAGTATATTTACATCTTCCAATTGAACTTTTGCGAGATATTAAAAATTTGACTTATCACCATTATATTTTATTATTTCTTAAAGTTTAACTTATCTTATTTATTTAGAATTTTTGACCATGCTAACTTTTTTTTTTATACTTATTAGTTTGATTTGGTTAAATTTTCTCTAAAAATAAATATTATTGATTAACAAAAAAATAAAAAATATATATTCATCAGTTGGAAAGTAATCAAATGATAATTTTTTTTTTAAACACATCCTTCCTGAAAAAAAAAATCCCAAACATGATGATAATTTACATGTTTTGCAATAGTCTCATTGCACTCGGTTTGTAGCTTTATATATAACACGCTCAACAAAGCATAATCGATCAACCAACCAAAAATGGAAGACGTTACTCTTTACATCTCCACATCCATTTCTTTCCTATTTCTGTTCCTTGCATACCGATTCCACCATTCAAAAACAAGCCATAGAAACCTCCCTCCAAGCCCACCTTCTCTTCCAATTCTCGGACATCTCCACCTCTTTAAGCCGCCAATTCACAGGGTCTTCCACAACTTGTCTCAAAAATATGGCCCTATCGTTGCCCTCAGATTAGGGTGTCGTCTCGTTGTGGTCGTCTCATCACCATCAGCTGTAGAGGAGTGCTTCACCAAGAATGACATTATCCTGGCCAACCGCCCCAGGTTTATCTTGAGCAATTACATCAACTATAACAACAACAACATCATCTCAGCACCTTATGGGGGTCACTGGCGCAATGTTCGTCGTATAGGAACTGTTGAAATCTTGACAACTAATCGCCTTAACGTCTTTTTAAGCAGTAGAAAAGATGAAATAAAGAGATTATTATGCGACTTATCACGCCAGTGTTGCCAAGAACATTTCATTAAGGTAGGGTTGCAACCAATACTCTCAAATGTTGCTTTCAATGTTATAATGCGAATGGTTGCAGGGAAAAGATACCATGGAGATGATGTAAGTAATGAGGAAGAGGCTAGGCAATTTAGGGAGATCATAGAAGCGCTCTTCAGCTACGGTGGGATATCAAATCCTGAGGATTTTTTTCCCATTTTGAGGTGGATCAATGGTGGTAAACTCGAGAAGAAACTGAAGAAACTCGCAAAAAAAACGGATGAGTTTTTGCAGACGTTGATTGACGAGCACCGCCAGAGTAAAGCAGAGGTTTTAGAGAGCACATACACCATGATTGATCGTTTGCTTTATTTGCAAGAGACTCAGCCAAACGAGTACAGTGATGAGGTTATCAAAGGGCTTATGTTCGTATGTACCATACCTTTTAGCTGAGCAACACTATTCTCTTATAATTTGAAACTACATCATTTTAATTTTTTTTTCATCTAACTACCTAATATCCAGTATCCCATAGGATCCGGTTAATTTGAATTCAATATAGGAATGACTCCGAAAGGCGATAAAAATTTATCTCAAAAGTATTATATTTTTTTGATAAAAATATATAAAATAAGAAACTTTAATTAATCAATATTTTAATTTTTAAATATTTAAAAAATATGAAATCGGCTGATAGAAGTTTTTGTCACTTAAATGACATTCAAATTTAATCCATAATATGAATATTCGCACTAAAAACTTTTCTTATATTAATTCAGTTGAACAGTCAACTAATAAGAACTATATTTATATCAATTCAAAGGATTAGTTTAGTGGAGTGAAATATAGTTTAGTAGTGTAAATTTCCACTAAGTTTCTGTGTCCTTATATTTTATAGCAGAAGGTCCTTTATCTGAATTCTCATGAAATTGAGTTTTATATCTAATGTGATGTAAGAACACTTTAATTATTTGCATAAAAAATTGCTCTTTTCATATCATTAAATAGGTCATAATTTAATTTATAACTACCACGGAAAAAACTCCTTTTTTAAGCTTTAAAAAAGAAAATTGAGTAAATCATTAAGTCAAAATCTCACTGAATTTAATAGCTATAGTTCAGCTTTTTGTCTCATGATCTTGATGCAGATTATGCTATTTGCGGGAACGGATACTTCAGCTGTGACGTTAGAATGGACGATGTCAAACTTAGCTAATCATCCACATGTGTTACACAAGGCTAAAACAGAACTAGATGCTCAAATTGGACAAGCGAGATTGATTGAAGAATCCGATCTTCCAAAGTTACCCTATCTTCAAAACATCATATCAGAAACACTGCGTTTGTATCCTGCAGGACCACTTCTAGTGCCGCATTATTCATCTGAAGATTGTGTTGTCGGTGGCTACAATGTGCCAAAAAATACAATCGTAATAGTTAATGCATGGGCTATTCATAGAGATCCCACACTTTGGGATGACCCTACAAATTTTCGACCAGAGAGGTTTGAGGCTAAAGGACTCTGTGAGGGCTATAAATTTGTGCCATTTGGAATGGGGAGGAGGGCTTGTCCTGGAGTAGGCTTGGCTCAACGCATTCTGGGACTGACTTTGGGGTCCCTGATCCAGTGTTTTGAGTGGAAAAATGTGGGTGACAAACCAACTGATATGAGAGAAGGTAGGGGCATGTCCATGCCTAAAGCCCAGCCACTGGAGGTCATGTGTAAGGCACGTCCTATCATGAGTAGGGTTCTGGTTGAAGCTCCTTAGAATTTAATGGATGAACTTTTATGTTGGTTCATTATGTATGAACTATTGTGATAAAGGTTTCCGTGTGGAGTTGAATTATATTGTGAGGAGTTTATTATTAATTAGCATTGATAGCAGGAACGGGTGATTGTTATATGTCGTTTTTATGTACTATTGTGGTATATGTCATGTGTGAAGTATAATATTCCACTGTGGGATATTTTTAGTTAGTATAAATTTGCCTTAATTTTTACCAAATCAATCGTTGTTGTTTCTTTATTAATAAAAAGGTCATCGACCTAATTATGGTTATATCAATCAGATTAACTTATATCTAAGGTCAGTTACCTAAATATAATGTTAGATATAATAGAAATTTAAATGGTAAAAAGTGTAGATATTTTATTAAAAATAATAGGATTTGAATCCTTTATCCTTATCCTCATCCTCTTTGCTTCTCTTTTATGGTATTAAAAATTAACTATTTTTATTAATTATTTAAAAAAATATTCAAATTTTATATTTCAAAATATGTTTTTTTTTTAAATAAACTATTTTCTCACTAGCTCTTTTGCTTTCAATTACCAAAAAAAGCTAATTGATTACCTTAAAGTTTAATATTTTTTTTAACGAATTATTAAATTTAATTATTGTGATAAGTTTATATCTCTTCCTTTTTTATTTTTTATTTTTTAAATCCTCAAACTTGGCACTTTAGACCATTTGCGTATATGATGAAGGGATAAGGTAAAGAGCAGGAAAATTAACGTGGCAATTTGTTTGAACATATATATAATAGGAAGACAAGTTGGTATTTACATTGATTGATGATAAAGTGAACCACTGAATAAGATAGGCCTATCACGATCTAAACTTGAGAGTTATAACTGACGTTAAAGAAGAGAAATTCACATGAATCCAGAACTTATAGTAAGTTTTAAAATAAAAACACATGTAAATATATCACAAAAATACTTTAAAATTAAAACTTTAATTAATATAAAAAGAAATCCTCATATTATAATATAATAAAATATATTCATACAATTATTTAAATATAGAATCTCAATCTAAGATATAACAGATACTACAACAAGATGCACTACTACTGCAACATTTACTAAAATATAAGAGAAGTAATAATTCAATATTTACATAAGTCGGTTAGGGAGGAAAGAGTCTGGTGAAGAGGTCTAATGTTGAGGTATAAAGTAGAAGATCCTGAAAAAAATATTTGACAAGGTCGGACCTCAGTAAGTGAATTATTATTGTATATATATACGCAACCTAAAGACATAGATACTTAAGTATCAGTATAATAATATATTTATATTTATTTAATATATACATGCATTTCATACAGATGCTCAAAATCCATTTTTATTATAACAATTAATGTAGAAGAATTTTGGGTGGAGAATCAAAGCAGAATCCCTAAATTTTTCTGCAACCTTAATCACTATAATTCACTAGCCAATAAGTTTTCCATAACTCCAAAAATATATTTATCCAACTTTTTGATAGTGGACTGACCTCGAGTACACAAAGGATCAATCAAGGATCCACAGTCCCACTACATGTGTTAATTGGCCCCGAATACCATGCAAGTCAACTGAGGATTTACAGTCACACCCCTTTATAAATCATTCACCTTAATCATTATTTCCATATCTGAAATCAATCAAAGTTCAAAGCCTAATTTCTAGCGTACTGTTGTGCAACAGTTTTAGTGTGACCCATTATGTGGCACGTTCTACAACTTCCTCTAAAATGTTATTTCATAATTTTAAATAAGGGTAAATTACTATTTGGTCCTTATATATTGTCTTACACTATTTCATCCCCGACTTTTTAAAACTATATTTATTCATCCTCATATTTTGCTGAAATAGATTAAAACGTCCTTTATGTACTATTACGGTTAAGTGGACGTTAACTGGCAAGGAAAAGACTATAATAGCCCTTTAATATTTTGTGCCCTAAATGGAGTTAGAAAAAAAAAAAGGAAATGAGGCATGTGGGGAGCACCTCCAGCGACGGGCAGAACGACACACAGAGAGTCGATCATGTTCTTGTAAGCTATAGAGAGGAGGTTACACTCCTCACTGGTCAGCTCACTAGAGGGTGTTAAAAAGTCACCTTACTCATCCCATAACTGCCTGTGCTAACCGGAACCAGGCTCACCAACACAGTTACTCTGAGTTGAATCAGAAGAACCCACATTACTAGTTGCAACAGCATCCATAGAAGCAAAACGGTGAGCCTTTTGGTTGAGCAATTTGCCAAGCCAAGAAGGCAGCGCTACCACCACCGTAATACAACCCAATCACCACTGCCCTCTCCCATCTCCATTCCACCTTGTCATCACCAGTTCCTCCATTCCCTACCTAATTTCGTAGGTGACTAATGCCTCACTCCCTTGTAATTTGCATTCTGTAGCATGTGTACAAGCATGTTATCATTTGATTTTCATATTTTTAGTGTTTCTGAACACAACCCATTTTGCTAAAATTTAGATTTCAATCATTTCTATAATTTTTTAATGTTGGTTTTTTTTATTCAATTTAAAGATGAATGGTTTGTGCTTTTGATTAAATAAATTTAATGATGTGCATTGAAACATGATTTATGGATTATTGCAAAATGATGTCTTGTTTAATAGCACCAAATACTTAGGTTGTGTCCTCATTTTTTTAGCTCTCATTCAAAAGTAATTAATATTCATAGGTTATAGCAATGAAGCTATCAAATGAAGCCATTCTTCAGGTTAGTTGCACTCAAACTACTATTATGCTCAAAGGGATTGTTCCTTTTGCTCTTCCATCTCTATTGATTGATGGACCTAAAGTTTTTGTTGCCTTGCAAATCATTCTTCAAAATTCAAAGTTTCTACCCTACTAGTTCTGTTGTTTATTGCTTGCCTTGTAATTCATTATACACTACAACTACGCTGATTTCATATGGTAATCAAAGCATCAATGTTAATGTGACATGGCTGCTTGATGTTGATCATGGTTTTGAGTATTTGGCTCGGTTCCATTTTTATAATATATTGAGTTGAAGTCTTACAAAATTCTACTTTAATATATACATTGGTTCCTCTTCAATTTTTCAAGATCTTGATCATCTTAATGTGGGTGCTCTATGTTCTATGGATGTGATCACAAAGGCAAGTAGTAGCCAAAAGCTAAATGTTAGCATTGGTCCTTCAAGCAACAGGCCTTACCCAAATGTCATTCTCAAGGGTTGGAGATAATGAAAATAAGCAATTCGAAGGAGAGTCTTGATGTCTTGGACTCCATTTCCTCAGGATTTTCCAAGATACTTATATTCTAATAGTTAGTGTGGTTAGTATAGTTGTGGGATTGTTTGTTCTTATTGTTTTTGCTTTAGTTATCTTTATGTTTTATAGAAAAAAGAGACTAGCACATCTGGAGGGAAAAAATCACTTTGCCATAAATTTAGGTAATACAAAGAGTAAGTTCTCCAATGGTTGTACCATATTTTCCACTTTAAAATTTGGGTATCGCTTCCCTTTTTTGGCAATTCAAGAGGCTACTGATAACTTCAGTGAAAGTTTAGTTCTTGGTGTTGGTGGTTTTGGGAAGGTTTATAAGGGAGTTTTGAGAGTTGAGACAAGGGTGGCAGTGAAAAGGGGGACTTCTAAAAAAAAAATTATGTAATTGGGATTTTGTGTAATTCCTTGAAGTGGAAGCACCGAGAAGCTTAATCAAGCTAGAGTCATGACTTCTATATAAGGTGAATAATCTTTGATGTTGATGATGATGAATAGTTGGTAGAAGCAAAAGAAAAAGAAGATGATGATAATGGGTTCATAAAGGGTGTTTTTGACCTTTCATTTTATTTATTAATTTGACCATTATTTTTTTGGATTGACTGATAAAAAGCCCTCATATAAGGATTAACAAGTTTAATGGATCAAAATACAATGATGAAAAAATATACTTTTAGAATGTCAAGGACCAAGTAGTGTATTAAGGCAAAATATAGGGGGTAAATAAGAATTTACCCTTAAAATAATGAAATTCACAATAAAATATGAACAACATCCATTTTCATAATTTAATAATCACATGTAAATATATATGAAAATATATATATTCGAAATAATCAAAAGAATAACAATTAATGAATTAAAGCATAATGAAATTCATATTTATTCAAAATATGGATGCTCACAATATATTTTTTACATGCAATATATACATATAATAATAACTCACAGTTCAAGTGTGCTCATCTACTCTATCTCGTCTGGCCCGGTCCGATAGGCCTAGCTCGTAAAGCAATTAAGAAAAATAATAACAATAATAATATATTAGAATCGAAATCATAATTTTATACTTCTAGAATTTCTAAAGAATGACTTAATTTAGGACACGACTCGACAAAACTCAAAACTCAAAACCGACCCGATGTCACATTTTACGAGAATTCTATCAAAAATTCGGTAAAATCTCCTATGTAAAATGAACGTCTCTCTACTAAAAGTAGAGCCGATCATGAACGGAAAAACACTTCAAATATTCACAAAGCTCAATTTCTAGTGTTGAACCTCTGAACTACATTCCAATACCCAATCAAGAACCAACATAATCAAAATCAATAAAATAATATTAAAAGCTAATAATTCAACAAAACTCATAAAAATCATAAAATACTACAATTCAATTTATTTAGATGATAAAAGCATCAAAGATATTTATTTTCCAAATTAAATAATAAAATCTCATTCATAATTAAATTATATTAATAAACCCATTTTTCAAGTATTCAAAATCAAATAGCATAAATTATAACTAATTATTTAAACTGCCCAATTATAACTAATTATTTAAATTGCCCAAGTATATAATAAAAATAACCAAAAATTCATGTAGATAAAACTATTATTCGAATATATTTTTGAAAATTATTATTAATTAGCTAAAAATAGTAAATAATTCATAAAAATTATTTTAATACTACTTATTACTCAAAATTATCCAAAACATGATAATTAACAATAATTTCAATTAAAATATAAAATTTACTAATTTATACTAATTTTTTCAAAAATCCAATTTTTACATAAACATTCAAAAATTCATAATAAATATTCGGTGCATAATTTCAATAAACTTTCTTCATGAAATATGCTTAAAATAATTAGTAGAATGTATTAAAAATAAAAAATATTTCAGAGCTGGAAACATTATCCGTGAACAGTAATCGAGCTTGGAATAGTATCCAAATCGCAACTATCTCCAAAATCGAATGTAAATATATTTTTGGAAATTTTACAACTTCAATTTAACTAATATAAGGTCAATTTAGCATAAATTAAACTCAAAATCAACAAATAAAATATATAAACCCTAAAACTAATTCCACAAAATGAGAGTCGAATTCAAAGTTGTTTAGGGAAATCACCTTAGGGGAAATGAAGCCCACATGGAGAGGAAGAGAATGAGCTATGAAGCTCAACCTGATACGACCAGAATCAACGTCAGTAAGGAGAAGAAGTTCCGGCAAGAATGAAATCGATGGAGAGGGAAAGGAAACGACGACGCCAGTGATTGGGCTACTGCCTGTGGCATCAGGCGATGATGAGATGATGTCCGATGTGGAGAGATGGTGGCGGTGGCAATGTTGGTTCATCGGGTGCAGGAGCTAGGTTTGTTGTGTGAGGGGGAAGGAGGGAAAGGAAAAGTAAGAGAGGGGAGAGAGAGAAAAGAAAATGACAGACAGGACAAAGAAAAGAAAAAAATGTTTTTGTATAAAAATTTTATTTTATTTTATTTATTTATTTTATTAAAACAATTGTATGAAAGTACAATCATTTCAAATTAAATATTTCCTATTCAAATTCTCACCACAATATTTAAATATATTAAAATACACTACGTTAACATAATTCATAAATATTAATAATAATAATATTAAATAATATATAACAATAAATTTAAGTTTTAAATTTCAAATTAATAATAATGTCGGAATATATTAAAGTAAATAATAATACTTGAATTTAATTTAATTTCATAAAATAATCATAATATGATAAATTAATAAAATAATTATTAACACTACAAATTTCAAAAATTTAATTTTATAATTTATCAAAAATTCAAGTTATAACAAGTACTTGTAAACGCTTCTCATATCTTGGAATTGGATGGATGTATTATAAGGTGAAAGTATCACTTCTCCAATTGGCCATTTCTAATTTTGTCTAGAAATATTAATTTAGTGTGGAGGATATTCTTGTGGAGGCATGCATGCAACAAATCTCAAAAATTTTATTATATTTCGAGTCACTATTAATTGTGAAATATTTTAATTTGCAAAAATTGAAGAGAATGCGCAGAAAATCTCAAGTTGTATTTAAAGTGGTGATTTTTGTTATACACCTTAATAGGCTTGTGCACTAATGTGGTAAGTATATGTCTAATAACTAGGGTTAATAATGGGATAAATTTAAAAAAAAAATCTATATAAATTAGGTAAAGTTTGCTTTCTATCATCTAATATGATATGCTGACTTGTTTAATTGATAACTGCTTATGTGAAAAGGATAGGAGAAAAAAAATTTAGTCTTATATTTTTTTAATACTAATATTTTACTATTTTATATTGTAGTTATAAGTTAAGTAAGAGATCCCTTCATTAAATATGAAATGGATTAGCAATTACTTTTTCTAAATTAACTTAGTGGTTTAAATTTATGTACTCTTTGTTGAAATTTGTGAATAGAAATTTGCTTACAAGAAACGTTAACACTCATTAAGTCTATCTTTTGCCAAGCATATGTAGGATATAGTACCCATAGCAAATTGATAGCTGAACGTAATCTTCACATTTAGAAGATTTTTACTTACAACTAAATATTACACTAAACAATTAGAGGAGTCATCCATATATATATTTTAAATATTTTATACTTATAAGAAAAAATATAAATATTTTGGTCAGCTGTATCGATCCAAGAGGATAAGCAATCGCAAATATTGTTAATGTTTGCAGATGAAACACGCTTAGCTACTGTGGGTAGTCTCGCAAGAATTCATCTTTTGTTTACTTTTCAAAAGTTTATGGAGCAATTTCATCCCGACAACAATACACTGAGGCTAAAAAAGAAAAAGAAAAGTGAAATCCCACTCTGGATAAGAATTCATCTTTTGTTTACTTTTCAAAAGTTTATGGGGCAATTTCATCCCGACAACATTACACTGAGGCTAAAAAAGAAAAAGAAAGGTGAAATCCCACTTTGGATTTGTATTATGTTTTTCTTTTCTTGCGTCATGCTTATTTCTCTTTCTCCAATCATCCATTTAACTATCAAACCCCTTTATCGTTTTGTGTTTCTTTGTATCATGGATCAATCATAGAATAGTTAATTACCACGACTACTTTGAGAAAATAAACAAAAGTGAAAGTGAGATCACGGATGATGTTAAGGCTGAATTCAAAATTGCCATTTGTTACCTTCATTTTTAAAAGTTACAACCTTTTATTGGTGTTGTTGATGATCGATTAATAAAAAAAATTAATATTTTTAATTATAAAAACAAGTGCTTTATTATTTTTAATAATAATTGATACTTTTAATCTTTGAATGCTTCTAAGATATTATCTTTTAACTTTTCATAATTAAAAATATTTTCTATAATTTCTTAGTAACTTAATTATATACTTATAATTATATTGTAAAGTAATATAACTATGTATAATAATATATAATAAAAATTAATATGTTTTGTGATTAAAATATAATAAATAAATTGTTAACAAAATATTTTTATTTATTTTATTGTTATTAATATTATTATCATTGGTACTACTATTACTATTTAATTAACAAGTCAAATATGACATGTCTATTACATTACAATTTGAACTTAAGATATAAAAATGAAAAATTAACATTGCATTGGTTTCAAATAATTTAACTAACAAATAAGAATATGAAATGTCCGTTACAACACGTTTTGAACTTAAAATATGAGAAATAATAAAATTATTATTATTATTATCAACAACGAATAAAAATGTTGAATGCCCATTATATTTCAATCTAACCTTAAATATTTAAATAAGAAAATTAACATTGTATAATTTCAAAGTTTATTAACTTTTAATTAAAATTTGTTGTTATTATCATATTTGATAACTTATTAATTATTATTTTTAGTAAGTAATCTAATCTTATTAATGTTATTTAAAATTAATGAGCTAATAATATTATTATATTTAATAACTTCTTAATTATTATTGTTATTAAGTAATATAATTTTATTGATATTATTTAAAATTAATGAGCTAAACAATATTGTTATAATTATTATTTTGCTATATAATAATACATATGTATACATTATAGATAATCAAAACGACATAATTTTGTCTAAAATTATGTTGTTTTGACTTTCAATTAAGGTAAGTAGTAATCTTGTAAACAAAAATAAGAGAATATAAGTTATTTTTATTAATTAAAATATATTGCTATTATTGTGTTTAATAATTTAATAATAATTATTATTATTAAGTGATTTAATCTTATTGATATTAACGAGGTAATAAATATTATTAAAATTATTATTATTATTGTGTGTATATATATACATATATCCATATAATAACAAAAATGATATATTTTTACCTAAAACTATATCATTTTAATTTGTGGATAATAAATATAATTTTAATTTATTTTTTGATAATAAATAAAATTTTAATTCATAATATAAAATTTTCTATTATATAAATTCTTGAATTCCCATTTTCGACCGTACCATACTAATCCGTTTCGTTAGAACTAAATCCTTGTATCGAACCATCCTGAAAAATGGGATGGTACCAGCATAAAAATTTTTAAATTAAATACTAGTACTGGAGATTTTATTTTTAAAATTTCTGAAATATGGTACAATTCTGGAGATTTTAAATCTCTGGATTTCCTCGACCCGTGCTCACCCCTAGCAGAGTGTGTATATGTAATTAGTTATAGATGCGTTTCTTTTTTTCATTTCTCACTAGTTTTGTTATGGTATCATAGCAAATGAGCTCTCTCTTGCTTTATTGAATTTTTCTTTAGTTTTCTTGAACTTTCTTAGTAACCAAACACTTTTTTCTTTCGTTTTTCTTTATTAATTTTGATCTTCTTGCAAAATGGATCAAAATCTCAAACTTAAGGAACTCCCATCAAGTCCTTACTTTTTGCATCCTAATGAGAATTGCTCATTAGTATTAACATCTTGCACACTCACATGAAGTAATTATTTTTCATGGTCAAGATCTATGCATATATATGGCTATAATCTCTAAAAACAAGTTGATATTTATGGTTGGTTCAATCACTGCTCCTAATTTAGATGATCCTCTTTTTCCTATATAGGAGAGATGTAACACAATAGTTCTTTCTTGGCTTATTAAGTCACTGTCACCATCTATTGCACAAAATGTTATCTCGATTGATTTTGCTTGTGATTTTTGGAAAGATTTATACGATAAATTTTCATAAAGAGATGTTGTACGCATTTTAGATTTACAAGATGAGATTGCATCATTAAAACAAGGATCCATGTCTGTTACTGTCACGACCCGAACCCGAGGGCACGTGACCGGCACTAGGGAATGGGTAAGCATAAGGCCCCCGAAACCCGTAGTAAGCCTAAAGGAAAAAGAAAATAAAACCATTCATATATTAAACTTTACTTGAAAACAAAACACATTATCAAACTGATTTTTCTCAGAATACACAAATTCAACCGCTTAAATAATAATGTGTTTCAACATCTCATATTATAAATCAAATTTAATCTCATACATAAGCGTGGTTTAGACAAATAGGTTACATAATTATGTTTAAACCATACAAATCTTTAATACATATACTACTACAGTAACCTAGATTTATACATAGTACAACTTACAATGACCTACATAAAATAGCCGGTGAAGAAGAAACCCGGCGTGGAGGTAGTCTGAGGTCGAACTCCCAAGCTCCTGAAAAAAATAAATTGAGGGGAATCAGACCTCACTGAGTAAGTCAATAAAAGAGCTGTATGGTTTGAAAACCTTTTTTTGAAAACTATATATGTTTATAGTGAAAATAATTTATAATATATAAGTATAGCTTTTGAAAAATCTCGGTAGAACCCTAAACCCAAAATCTAAATGGCCAACCGAACCCATTTATTCCAACTAGACTACCGATCCCCGAGAGCAAGGGCATCAACCAAGGCACCAAGCCGTAGTCATTCACTTAATCCAAATATATGGCTCTGGCGGTCCCCGAGAGAAAAGGCATCAACCGAGGCACCCATCCCAGTCCATTATTGACTTTCCAATCACTGGCGGTCCCCGAGAGTAAAGGCTTCTATCGAGGCACCCGTCCCAGTTTAACATTCATCAATCATAAAATTTTCGGATCCATCTCTCAATTTCTACCATGTGCACATAGTCCTGGTGAGGCCCACCAGGTAGCCCGTTCTACCAAAATTTCTCAAATCGATTTTGAATAAATAAAATGCATTTAAATCATAAATAATAGCATTAAATTAAATAAATCGTATAATCAATATAATAGAAATACGAGCGCATGCATTCTTTAAATAAACACACGCACAGATCATTTTATCGACTTACAGGATGAATGTGAAGGCTGACGACCACGCGTCTGCCTCGGTCTCACAGCTTCTACTCCGATATGCTCTAAAAGAAAAATAATGAATCGACTTTTTAAAACATGACTAAGGAATCGAAATCAGGAATCAACAAAATAATAAAATTCCAGACTGACTCGATGAAAATCGGACGAGACTCGACAGACAGGATTTAACCTAACTAACGGTAGGAATTTTTACGGATATCACGTTTTACGAGAAAATCTATCGAAATTTCGACAGAGTCTCCTCTGTAAAACAGACATCTCTCTACCAAAGGTAGAGCCAGACCTGCATAGAAAATGCACTTCCAAAATACACATCCATTCACACTCGAGTCGGGCTCCCAAGACTACTATTTGCCTCGACCGAGATCATAACTCAAAAGTATCAAAAATTAATAATATTTATTTCTCCATTTACACATACTAAAATAATTAAAATTGTGTAAAATCTCAATTATTCAAAATTAAACAATTAAATTTGTTTTCCATTACTAATAGTATAATTATAATTATTATCCAAATGAAAACCTTTGTAATATATATATATTGAAAATTGAACATTTAAAATTTTACACTACTTAGGAAATTATATCAATTAATTTATAAAATTTATCTAAACCCTTTAAATACTACTAAAACTAATTAAAATATATATTTATCATATTTAGTGTAAAATTACATTTTTACCCCTAGTATATATATGAATTACATAATGTGCTATATATACAAAAAATTTCCTTAAAATTATCTAATCATTTAAAACTTATTTTTCTCAAGAAAATTCCTTCCAATATTATAAAAAAAAATATTTAATCAATCAACAATACTTTTCCCAAAAGTATTATTTAACTAAAAATCAAATTTTTATCATAAACTCAAATGTATTTATAAAAATAGTATAAAAATCTCAAAAATTATAATTTGAGTCCTAAATTTCATATTATTCACTAATAACCTCATTTATCAAATTTCATAACCTATTTAACCAAAATCTTCAAAATTAGCCTAATTATTTAATTTGACATAAAGTATAAAAATTCCTAAAATAGTATCAAAATTTTCAAAATTCACCAGAAATCAAAATAAACTCCAAAAAAATTCAATAAAATTTATTTTACTCAAAATAATTAATAACAATCACCCTAATTGCTAATTATACCTAAATAAATATCTAAATAAACCAAATAAACATTAAATAAATTCTAGAAATTCAATTTAATTACCAAAAATTCAAGAAAATTAAAAACAACTTCAAATGCATGCTAAACAACCCTAATTAACCTAGGTTTATCAAGATCAAAGAAGGAAATGGAAGGATTTGGGTGAGCACTACTCACCACCTAGCAACTGGACAGAGCAGAGGGTGGGGGAGGAACCTGCTGCCACCGGAGAAGATGGGGAAGGTGGAGCTACTCAGGCCGAAGGGACAGAAATGGCAAGAGGAGGAGCAAGCTGGCAGGAGGGTGCTGTCGCGCGCAGGGAGAGAAGAAGCTGCCTGACGAGGGAAGAAGAAGAAGAAGTGCAGCAGCAACTGCCAAGCTTGGGAGCTTCTGAAGCACGACGGAAATGGAGTCCTCCGGCAATGGTGAGGGCGGCACAGTGAGGGAAGATGATGATAGGGTGGCAGACGGTGACAAGGGGGGTTTGGTGGGTGTTTTCCTTTTCTTTCTCGGCCCAAGCTTCAATATATATATATATATATATATATATATATATATATATATATATATATATATATATATATATATATATATATATGTATCCATATAGGTAAATTCTGGTGTATATGTACGTATACTACATAATATTATATTATATGTACATATACATATTAATAACCATTGATATATTATACTTAATATATAACTATATATTAATATTTATTTATACATGTATGTATATAGACAAATATTAGTACATATGTACATATCTATATACATATACTATATTATATATATATTTATATGTATATACATACACTTAAAAAAAAAATAGGTAATGAAATTTTAAACAATGATTAACTAATTCTCACATATATTAACTACCCTTAAATAATATAAGCATAAATAAAATATAATATGGTAAAGAAGAAACTCTTATTCATAATATGATTTGATAAATAAAATAAAATAAAATAAAATAAAATAAATACCCCTCTTTATTTAAATACTATATAGGGTATTACAGTCTCTCCTCCTTATATGAATTCGTCCTCGAATTCTAGAAAAGAAGGAAAAGAGGAATTACAAGGCTAAGAAGGAAAAAGATACGGGAAGGAAACTCGTATCTCGGCTTCAGTTTCCCAAGTACAATCCTCTGTAGAATGGTTACTCTATAATACCTTCACCATCGGTATCTCCTTAGTTCGCAGCTGTCGGATTTGGCGATCCACAATGGCTACCGGGTACTCCTCGTAAGTCAAATCATCACTAAGCTCTACGGCTTGAGGTCGCAACACGTGAGACGGATCAGGGACGTATTTCCTCAACATGGACATATGAAACACAGGATGGATTCTCGATAGCTCTTGTGGTAACACTAGCCTATATGCCACTTCACCCACTCTAGACCAAATCTCAAACGATCCAACGTACCTGGGAGCTAGCTTACCCTTCTTGCCAAATCTCATAACTCCTTTCATTGGAGACACCTTCAGGAACACCATGTCTCCAACCATGAAGGATACATCCTTTCTCCTAGGGTCAGCGTAGCTCTTCTGTCTACTAAAGGTTATTTTCAATCGCTGCTATATAATGGGGACTTTCTCTGAAGTGATCTACACTAACTCTAGTCCCGTTAACTGCCTCTCACCAATCTCCCAACACAAAGGTGATCTACACTTCCTACCATATAGTGCCTCATATGGAGCCATCTCTATGCTAGCATGATAGCTGTTATTATAAGCAAACTCAATCAGTGGTAAGTGGAAATCCCATTGTCCTCCAAAATCCATTACACACATCCTCAGCATATCTTCTAACGTATGGGTGGTCCTCTCTGACTGACCATCTGTCTGAGGATGGAAGGTCGTACTGAAATCCAATCTGGTACCCAAGGCCTTGTGTAATTCTTGCCAAAAGACTAAGGTAAAGGTGGCTCCTCTATCCGACACTATGCTCACAGGTACTCCATGTAGACAAACAATCCTATTGACATAAAGTCTTGCCAGTCTATCAGTAGAGTACGTCTTCTTTATAGGTAGAAAGTGTGCTGACTTAGTCAACCTGTCAATAATCATCCAAATAGCGTCATAACCTCCCGTAGTTCGAGGTAGTCCAGTCATGAAATCCATGGCTATCATATCCCATTTCCATTCAGGAATTGGCATAGGTTGCAACAGTCCCGAGGGTCTCTGATGTTCAAGCTTTACATGCTGGCAAGTCAAACACCTGGATACAAAATCTGCAATATCCTTCTTCATTCCATTCCACCAGTATGTATCCTTCAAGTTATGATACATCTTGGTAGAATGCAGAAAAATGTGCTTCTTCTATAATCTCCTTCCTCAAGTCATCAACATCTGGCACACAAATCCTAATGCCCAACCACAATATACCTTCCCTGTCAATCACAAAGTCCCGTGACTGCCCTTGTTGTACTTCATACATGATTCTCTACAACTGGGGGTCTCTGCTCTGAGCTGCCTTAACCCGATCCAAGTATATTGATCATACATTGAATTGAGCTAAAAGGCACTTTCGGGTAACTTCCATTTGCAACCCCTGGTCAATCAATCCATGTAACTCTTTAATAATGGGCTTTCTCTCTGTGCTAATATGGGCAAGGCTGCCTGTAGATTTTCTACTCAAGGCATCCGCAACAACATTCGCCTTGCCTGGATGGTATAAAATGGAGCAATCATAATCCTTAAGGAGTTCCATCCATCTCCTCTGCCTCAGATTCAAGTCCCTCTGCTGGAAAATATATTTTAAGCTCTTATGATCTGTGTATATCTCACATGTCACTCCGTACAAGTAATGCCTCCATATTTTCAAAGCAAACACCATGGCTACCATCTCTAAGTCGTGAGTAGGATAGTTCTGCTCATGCTTCTTCAACTGCCTCGAAGCATAAACAATCACTTGGCCATGTTGCATCAACACACAACCCAATCCTACTCTGGAAGCATCACAATACACTGTATAACCTTCATTCCCAGAGGGTAAAGTTAGAATTGGTGCCGACGTCAACAAGTTCTTCAATAATTGAAAATGCTTTTCGCATTTGTCCGTCCATACAAACTTAACATTCTTCTGGGTCAACCTTGTCAAAGGTTCAGCAATTCTAGAGAAGTCCTTAACAAATCTTCTGTAATAACCTGCTAGACCTAGGAAACTCTGTACTTCCTTAATTGTAGTCAGCCTTGACCACTCTGTAATAGCCTCTATCTCCTTAGGGTCCACCTGTATGCCATCTCGAGAAACCACGTGGCCTAGAAATGCCACTTGATGCAACCAGAACTCACACTTTGAGAATTTGGCATACAACCTGTGCTCCCTTAAAGTCTGAAATACCCTTCTCAGATGCATCACATGCTCAGCCTCACTCTTAGAATAAACCAAGATATCATCAATGAAAACTATCACAAACCGGTCCAAGTATGGCCTGAATACCCGATTCATCAAGTCCATAAAGGCTGCTGGAGCATTAGTCAACCCAAAGGACATTACTAAAAACTCATAATGGCCATATCTTGTTCGAAAAGCTGTCTTGGACTCATCACCTCTTCTGATTCTCAACTGATGATACCCAGATCTCAAATCTATTTTAGAGAAGCATGTAGCACCTTGAAGTTGATCAAACAGATCATCGATCCTTGGAAGTGGGTACTTGTTCTTGATGGTGACTTTATTCAACTACCTATAGTCGATACAAAGTCGAAGGCTACCATCTTTCTTCTTCACGAACAACACCGGAGCACCCCAAAGTGATGTACTGGGTCTGATGAAACCCTTATCAAGCAACTCCTGTAACTGCTCTTTCAGCTCCTGTAGTTCAGCTGGTGCCATTCTGTAGGGTGGCATAGAAATAGGATCTGTACCATGTATGACGTCGATACAGAACTCTGTCTTCTGTCTGGTGGTAATCCTGGTAATTCTTCAGGAAAGACATCCAAAAATTCACACACCACTGGCACTTGCTCAATTGCCACATTCTCCTTCTCAACATCTTTTACCACTGCTAAGTAACCCTGACAACCCCTTCTAAGCATCTTCCGGGCTGTAATGGCAGAAATGAGATTATGAGGCATAGAGCTCCTTTTACCTTTGAAACAGAATTCTTCTTCACCTAGAATCCTGAACACCACTTCTTTCTCTCTACAATTCACAAAGGCATAATACCTCGACAACTAATCCATACCCAAAATAACGTCGAATTCCAGTACGTCAAGCAATACTAAGTCCACCAATAGTTCTCTACCATCAACTGTCACTGGGCACGAAGGAAAGAAAACATCTGTCTCCAACTCATCACTAAGAGGAGTCAAAATAGATAGAGGAAAGGACAACCTAGAAGGCTGCCACTTGATTCTCGAAGCGAACACAGGAGAAATGAAGGAATGTGAAGCACCGGGATCAAACAACACTCTAGCATCGCATGCACAGACTGAGAGAATACCTGCTACCACTGCATTCGAAGTCTGAGCATCCTGTGGTGTCAAAGTGAACACTCGAGCCTGACCATGACCTGCCTGCTGAGAAGTCGAAGGCTGCGCAAAACCACATCCGCTAGGTCTACCAACTGAACCTCGACCCTGCTGACTCATAGGCTGAGGCGGTCTCTGCTGTGGTTGTATGGGTGCTCGATACTGCTGAGGCATCAGATAGTAGGGCTGAGCCACTGAGGAAGATGAACCCTGAATGTACTGTGGCTGGTATCCGGAGTAGGGACAAGCTCTGGCAAGGTGTCCAACCTGCCCACACCTAAAGCAAGCGCCCGTCAACATATGACATGGGCCCTGATGAAATCGTCCACAACTCGCACAAGCACTGGCTCTAGACCCAGAACTACTCTGCCCGGAACTCTGCCCACTACTACTGCTACTAACTCCTGCATCGAATCTGTGACTCCTGTCGGTTCTCCTGTTTGAGGCATATCCATGTCGGCCCACTCTGTGAGTCCTGGACCTCCTACCACTCTACTGAGAACTACCCGCAGCTTACTGACTCGAACTGTCGATGTGAAATGCTGGCTGCTGGTACCCGGGAGCTACACCATGACCACTGCCCCCGATCATATAAGGATCTATCATGGTGCCCTGGCGGATATGTCGCCTCTCAATCAAATGAGCCTCCTCAATCACACTCTCTAGGGTGCGGTCCTCAGTACGCATACCAACAAAAGCGGGTCCTAATCCAGTAACATACAGCTCAATTGCTCTGTAAGGGTCCCTCCTGATATCTTCTGCATGTCGGGACAGCCTATTAAACTCTCTGGTATAATCCTCCACTAACCTATCGCCTCTAGTGATGTGGAGTAGCTGCCACCTGTAGGCATCTCTAGTGGCTGGAGGACAGAAAAATCTCAAAAAGCGGTCCTTAAACTCTGGCCAAGTCAGCTCATGCATCGATGGCTGAATCGACTGCATAAACCAATCCTGAGCGGCTGCCTAAACCGATAACTCCATAATCATAATCCTCTGATAATCCATATGTCCAGTCCTGGTGCGTGCCTCAATCGCATTAATGAAGTCTAAGGCATCACCCGTACCATCAAAAGAAACTCTATCGATCCGAGAGTAAAGGAGGGCTGCTTCAGTGTCTGACATCCCCTGGTTCCTTTGCTGAAGCATCTGCTGTACAAGGGGCATCGCCTGATTCAATGCTGCTAGACCCTGATTAATCCCTGCCAGTCCAGCTACAAAGGCTGTAGGGTCAACAACTGGGGCTTCAGTCTCGATTGGCTGCTAATCAGGAATCTCAGCTGCAGCTACCCTGGCTCGACCTCTACCTCTACCTCTGCCCCTACGACATGGAGCAGGAAGGGGAGCCTCATCGTGCACAGACTGCTCATCTAGCCTAAGGGTCGGATCAACATCTGGGTCGGTACGCACACGCCTCATTCTGAAAGGAAGACAAGGAAAATTGAATTTAAAACAGGGTAAGAATATTTAAAGCAACGCGGAATTAGAAACAATAACATCTCAAAGACAATTATCAATCCTAAAGCTGCAGTAGTTACATAGAAAGACAGACATAGACAATTAATCGAACTTATGCTCTGATACCAACTTTGTCACGACCCGAACCCGAGGGCACGTGACCGGCACTAGGGAATGGGTAAGCATAAGGCCCCCGAAACCCGTAGTAAGCCTAAAGGAAAAAGAAAATAAAACCATTCATATATTAAACTTTACTTGAAAACAAAACACATTATTAAACTGATTTTTCTCAGAATACACAAATTCAACCGCTTAAATAATAATGTGTTTCAATATCTCATATTATAAATCAAATTTAATCTCATACATAAGCGTGGTTTAGAAAAATAGGTTACATAATTATGTTTAAACCATACAAATCTTTAATACATATACTACTGCAGCAACCTAGATTTATACACAGTACAACTTACAATGACCTACATAAAATAGCCGGTGAAGAAGAAACCCGGCGTGGAGGTAGTCTGAGGTCGAACTCCCAAGCTCCTGAAAAAAATAAATTGAGGGGAATCAGACCTCACTGAGTAAGTCAATAAAAGAGTTTTACGGTTTGAAAACCTTTTTTTTGAAAACTATATATGTTTATAGTGAAAATAATTTATAATATATAAGTATAGCTTTTGAAAAATCTCGGTAGAACCCTAAACCCAAAATCTAAATGGCCAACCGGGCCCACTTATTCCAACTAGACTACTGGTCCCCGAGAGCAAGGGCATCAACCGAGGCACCAAGCCGTAGTCATTCACTTAATCCAAATATATGGCTCGGGCGGTCCCCGAGAGAAAAGGCATCAACCGAGGCACCCATCCCAGTCCATTATTGACTTTCCAATCACTGGCGGTCCCCGAGAGCAAAGGCTTCTATCGAGGCACCCGTCCCAGTTTAACATTCATCAATCATAAAATTTTTGGATCCATCTCTCAATTTCTACCATGTGCATATAGTCCTGGTGAGGCCCACCAGGTAGCCCGTTCTACCAAAATTTCTCAAATCGATTTTGAATAAATAAAATGCATTTAAATCATAAATAATAGCATTAAATTAAATAAATCGTATAATCAATATAATAGAAATATGAGCGCATGTATTCTTTAAATAAACACACGCACAGATCATTTTATCGACTTACAGGATGAATGTGAAGGCTGACGACCACGCGTCTGCCTCGGTCTCACAGCTTCTACTCCGATATGCTCTAAAAGAAAAATAATGAATCGACTTTTTAAAACATGATTAAGGAATCGAAATCAGGAATCAACAAAATAATAAAATTCCAGACTGACTCGATGAAAATCGGACGAGACTCGACAGACAGGATTTAACCTAACTAACAGTAGGAATTTTTACGGATATCACGTTTTACGAGAAAATCTATCAAAATTTTGACAGAGTCTCCTTTGTAAAACGGACATCTCTCTACCAAAGGTAGAGCCAGACCTGCATAGAAAATGCACTTCCAAAATACACATCCATTCACACTCGAGTCGGGCTCCCAAGACTACTATTTGCCCCGACCGAGATCACAACTCAAAAGTATCAAAAATTAATAATATTTATTTCTCCATTTACACATACTAAAATAATTAAAATTGTGTAAAATCTCAATTATTCAAAATTAAACAATTAAATTTGTTTTCCATTACTAATAGTATAATTATAATTATTATCCAAATGAAAACCTTTGTAATATATATATATTGAAAATTGAACATTTAAAATTTTACACTACTTAGGAAATTATATCAATTAATTTATAAAATTTATCTAAACCCTTTAAATACTACTAAAACTAATTAAAATATATATTTATCATATTTAGTGTAAAATTACATTTTTACCCCTAGTATATATATGAATTACATAATATGCTGTATATACAAAAAATTTCCTTAAAATTATCTAATCATTTAAAACTTATTTTTCTCAAGACAATTCCTTCCAATATTATATAAAAAATATTTAATCAATCAACAATACTTTTCCCAAAAGTATTATTTAACTAAAAATCAAATTTTTGGCATAAACTCAAATGTATTTATAAAAATAGTATAAAAATCTCAAAAATTATAATTTGAGTCCTAAAATTCATATTATTCACTAATAACCTCATTTATCAAATTTCATAACCTATTTAACCAAAATCTTCAAAATTAGCCTAATTATTTAATTTGACATAAAGTATAAAAATTCCTAAAATAGTATCAAATTTTTCAAAATTCACCAGAAATCAAAATAAACTCCAAAAAATTTCAATAAAATTTATTTTACTCAAAATAATTAATAACAATCACCCTAATTGCTAATTATACCTAAATAAATATCTAAATAAACCAAATAAACATTAAATAAATTCTGGAAATTCAATTTAATTACCAAAAATTCAAGAAAATTAGAAACAACTTCAAATGCATGCTAAACAACCCTAATTAACCTAGGTTTATCAAGATCAAAGAAGGAAATGGAAGGATTTGGGTGAGCACTACTCACCACCTAGCAGCTGGACAGAGCAGAGGGTGGGGGAGGAACCTGCTGCCACCGGAGAAGATGGGGAAGGTGGAGCTGCTCAGGCATAAGGGACAGAAATGGCAAGAGGAGGAGCAAGCTGGCAGGAGGGTGCTGTCGCGCGCAGGGAGAGAAGAAGCTGCCTGACGAGGGAAGAAGAAGAAGAAGTACAGCAGCAGCTGCCAGGCTTGGGAGCTCCTGAAGCACGGCGGAAATGGAGTCCTCCGACAATGGTGAGGGCGGCACAGTGAGGGAAGATGATGACAGGGTGGCAGACGGTGAAGAGGGGGGTTTGGTGGGTGTTTTCCTTTTCTTTCTCGGCCCAAGCTTCAATATACACATGTATATATATATATATATATATATATATATATACTCTACCTTATAACCTATAAATAAACAATATACATATATATATATATATATATTAATATATTATGGTGTATATATATATATATATATATATATAAATGTGTGTGTGTGTGTGTGTGTGTGTGTGTGTATCTATGTAGGTAAATTCTGGTATATATGTACATATACTACAGAATATTATATTATATGTACATATACATATTAATAACCATTGATATATTATACTTAATATATAACTATATATTAATATTTATTTATACATGTATGTATATAGACAAAATATTAGTACATATGTACATATCTATATACATATACTATATTATATATATATTTATATGTATATACATACACTTACAAAAAAAAAAATATAGGTAATGAAATTTTAAACAATGATTAACTAATTCTCACATATATTAACTACCCTTAAATAATATAAGCATAAATAAAATATAATATGGTAAAGAAGAAACTCTTATTCATAATATGATTTGATAAATAAAATAAAATAAAATAAAATAAATACCCCTCTTTATTTAAATACTATATAGGGTATTACAGTTACAGACTATTTCACTCATTTAAAGGTGCTTTAGAATGAATTGGTTAACTTGAGACCAATTCCTAAATGCATTTATATTCTTCAATATAGCTGCAATGCAATTGATGTAATCAAAGCTTACAAAGAACAAGACTATGTTATCAGGTTTTTTAAAGGCCTTAATAATGACTTTTCTATTGTAAAATCATAAATCCTTCTTATGGATCTATTTCCTACAATCAATAGGGTGTTTTCTCTTATCTTGAAATATGAAAGGCAAATATGAGTTACTCTATATCAAGACACAAATGAATATATAATTTTTTTATGCAAGTAAAGGAGCATTTAATTTAAATTAAAAAGCAAGTATTTTGGTAGTGCAAATTCATCTTATCATTTGGAGAGAAATTAATTTGCTAATGTAAGAAATAGGCCTACTTGCATTCATTATGGAACACCTGGACATACGGTTGACAAATGCTATAAGAAACACGGCTACCCTCCTAGGTAAAAGTCTTTTGGCAAAACTTATAGTGGTTCTATAAATCAGGTTAATAGCTTTTTTGTTACGTATAATGAGAATGTTAATATGAAAAACAATAATAGAAAAGGAAAGTTGGTTCTCAATGAAGGTTTTGACAGTAATGTGCACAACATGATGTTTACTAAGGAATAATATAATCAACTATTGGCATTAATTCAATCCAATCAATAAGTTGTAGGTGCTTCAATCTTTGTTAACAATGTTATTACTTTTCTTAAATAACCCTCTAATTCAGGTATATTATTTTCTCTAATTTTTTTATTGTAACGAATCTACACAAGAAGGCATGGATTATAGATACGGGAGCCACAAATCACATTACCAATACATTAGATTAGTTTGATTCTTATAAACTTATTAGTAATCTATTTGTTAAACTGCCTAACAGAGTTAGTATCCCTATGACTCATATTGGCAATATTCACTTGAATTCTCAACTAACACTATATAATGTGTTACATGTGCTTTAATTTACTTTTAACTTCATTTTTGCAAGCCAATTAATCAAACACTCTCATGATTTTCTTGTTGTGTTACCTAATTATTGTTACATAAATATTTAAAGTTTGAGGATGATTGGTACAACTAAAGAAGTTGATGGTCTTTATCAGTTTAAGGATTTTGCTAGTCGTATTTCAATGTCTTTTGTTGCTCCTTGTTCTATTAGTTCTTATTCAAATGTTGTTAATTCTCAAAACTCATGGCATTTTAGACTTAGACATCCATCTCATCCTAGGATAAAAGTTCTTCAAAGCATTGATAACTCCATTGCATTAACTGTTGTAAACTATGATATATGTCATTTTAGCAAACAAAATAGACTTCCATTTCCTATAAGTTTTTCTATGACTTTCTTATTATTTTAATATGGTTCATATGGATATTTAGGGACCTATGTCCACTACATCCATTTATGGTCAACACTATTTCCTAACTATATTTGATAACAAAAGCCAATTTACTTGGGTTTTTCTAATAAAATCAAAGATTGAGACTCATTTATTAATACACAAGTTTTTTACATTAATTAAGACTCAGTTTTCTACCAAAATTAAAAAGGTTTGTACTGATAATGGCATAGAATTTTCCTTGTCTAATTTCTTTGATTCAAAAGGGGTTATCCATCAAACTTCATGCCTATATGCACCCCAACAAAATAGCACAGTAGAAAGAAAACATAAGCACATTTTAAATGTTAATAGAACACTTCATTTTCAAGCACATCTTCCCTTAGTTTCTTGGATTGATTTTGTCCTTCATGCAATGTATTTAATCAATAGGACTCCATCCCCAAGCATTGCAGGTTAGACTCCATATGAACTGCTTTTTAATACATTCCAACAAATAGTCATTTGAAAATCTTTGGTTATGAATGTTACATTTCTCTTGTTCATATGCATTAATAAAAATTTAATTCTAGATCTACCAAATGTGTTTTTCTTGGATATCCTTCTTATACGAAAGGTTTTCATGTGTATAATCTCACTACTAAATAGGTTTTTATGTCTAAAGATGTTAGTTTTAATGCAAGTGTTTTCCTTTTTTTTTTTTGTCTAATTCATCTCTCAAATCTTTAGTGCATTCTTATTTTATATTAATTCTTCTTCAGACTTAGATATCCTAACTAATAAAATTCCATCATCTTCTCTAAATGTTTCAGTAGCTCCTTCAAATAATGATACTATTGCACCTCTTTAAAATCACACAGACTTTCTAAACCATCATCCTACTTAAAAGACTATCAAACAACTTACCCATCTTATACTTCTCCCCATCATCTTTCTCATGTTCTTACTTATAAATTTATTTCACCTACCCATAACCATTTTCTTTATCAAATCTCTACTATCTCTGAACCTCATACTTATCAAGAGGTTATTCAATATAAGTGTTGGTGAGATACTATAAAAGCTGAGTTACAAACACTTAAAGCCTTATACTTTGCAATTAACAACTTTACTACCATCTAAGACTACTATTGGATGCAAATGGGTTTATAAGATCAAGTATAGAGTTGATGGAACTATTGGGTGGTATAAAGCTAGTTTAGTTGCTAAAGGGTATGCGCAATAGTTTGGTGTTAATTACTTAGATACTTTTTCACACGTTGCCAAAATGAGCACAATCAAAACTTTGCTTGCTATTACTGCTAGTAAAGATTGGCCTTTACATCAGTTGGACATTAATAATGTCTATTTACATGGTGATTTAAATGAAGAGGTCTATATGGATTTAACATTTGGACTTTCAGTGTTTAATTCTTTACAGGTGTGTCGCCTTACTAAAAGTCTTTATGGATTGAAGCAAGTGAGTCGATAGTGGAATGCCAAATGCACATCTGCTCTACTTGCTCAAGGATTTCATTAGGCTTCATCTAACTCTTCTCTTTTCCTTAAATTTACTTCCAAGGTGGTTCTTATTTTATTGGTGTATATGGATGATGTTGTTATTGCAAGCAATGATGTTCATTCCGTTTCTGAAATCAAAACTTATCTTTATAACAAATTCTAAATTAAAGACCTTGGCACACTTAAATTCTTTTTGGGGTTTGAAGTTACTCGATCTACTCATGGCATCTATCTTTGCCAATGTAAATATGCTCTTGATTTACTTAAAGAGATAGGTTTTCTTGGAGCTAAGCCTGCTATAACTCCTATGATTGTTAATCTCAAGTTGTCAAAGTTAGACATTACTAGTTATAGTCGTTTTGTTGGCAAGCTTCTCTATCTCACTACCACTAGACCCGATTTATCGTTTGTTGTTATATAGCTTTCTAAATTTCTTCATTGTCCCACTCAGCTTTATCTCATAATAGCTCATAGAGTTTTATGATACATTAAAGGGTCTTCTAGTCAATATTTATTTTTCCTAGCCAATAATGAGTTTTATATTAAAGCTTTTTTCATTTTGATTGGGCATCATGTGTAGGTACTCGTGATCCATTATCAGATATTGTGTTTTTCTTGGTTCTACCTTAGTTTCATGGAAATCTAAGAAACAACATACTATTTCTCATTTACTGCTGAAGTAGAATACCAAGCCCTTGTTGTAGTAACATGTGAAGTTCAATGGCCTTCTTATTTGCTTAATGAATTTCTTATTGATCCCGAACCTGCTTCTATTTACTATGATAATAATTCATTAATTAAAATAGCTGAAAATCCCATTTTTCATGAGCAGACAAAACATATTGAAATCGATTTCCATCTTGTTCAAAAAAAGGTGTAAGAAGGTTTTCTCCATCTTCATTTAGTTCGTACCCAACACCAACTAGCTGACTACCTTGCAAAGCTCTTGTCATCTCCTTAGTTCCACAATTCTATTCTCAAGTTGGATATACAAAACTTGTATACTCCAACTTGAGGGAGGCTATTAAACAAGTTGCTATTGTAGAAGAACCAAACCAATGTTGATATAAAGATGAAATAACAAGTAGAAGAAACTGTGTAATTTTTTATTAGCTATTAGTTTGTTAGTAATTAATTTATGATGATGATGTGTTGTTCGTTCATTGGTTAGCTATATATTCTATTTGTTAGTGATGAGTTGTATTGTTAGTTAGCAAAGTGTGTATATGTAATCAGATGCATTTTCAAAAGAATGAAATATGCATTTTCAAAAGAATGAAATATGCATTTTTCATTTTCATTTCTTACTAGTTTTGTTACAATCTAAATAAAATATAAATTCATTTTAGGTATTAGTCGGTAGGAAAAAGCTTTAAAATTCAGTTAATCAAATTTGTAGCTATTTTTGATTTGAAAATTCACCAAATACCTAGAATTTAGCCGTTTGAAAAAAAAAAAAAAAAAAAAAAAACCTGTACCAATTAGTTAAATCAATTCAACCAAATACTCTCTAAAACTTATAACATAAGAAAGCACACATATTTAGGCGATAACCCTTCTACGGAAGAAATTGTCAAGAATATTAATACGTATTTTTGACATTCATATCTATGATAATTAAAAATGTGCATGTCTTTTTTTTTTTTTTTGTATGGAGTTTAAAAATTAAAAGAGATAAATCTTCAAAAATTTTAATTTTTTTTATACTTTTATGATTCAATTATGATTTAATAATTTAATAGATAACCTGATTTTGAAGAAAATTGCGCAAGACATTTCTGATAAATAATATATGACAATAAATTGTAAAAAATAAAAATAAAAATATTTAATTATAGTTATAAATTCTTTTTTATTTATGATTAAAAAATCAATCATTTAGTCTTTGTTCTTTAATAATTCCTTTCCAAAAGGTAATTCACAATTTGTCAAAAAGAACAAACTAAAGATTAAAAGATCAATATATAACTTTTAAAATCATAGGTACTACATTATTAATCATAAAAGCCACAACAAAAAATGGGTCAAATAATAGGAATGGGTTTCTTTAATAAAGCTGATGAGTGGTTTGGCAGAAAATTTATAATCAGCGATATGACAAAAGCTATTTCATTTAGATAAAGAGAGTAGTAATAATAGGAACAATCTATTTCTATTTATTAGAAAGCCTAAGCTTTTTTCATTTTTAATTTAATTTAAATAGATAAAAAAAGATGAAAAGTAAAAGAAAAATAGCATGGAAAGAAAGATTAGCAAACAAGAACTAATTCGTGGTATTTTGATATTTTAATAAAAAATTCATTAATAATGTCTAATTCTTTTAATTTTTAGTATTTTAAATTTTTTAAATTTTTATTCAATTAAATGTCTAAACACCTAAATCATTTTTGAAATAGTATCTTTATTAAATTTATAGGTCAATATATTTATATATGGCCCATTCTTTTAAATACTAAATTGACTTACAAGCTTTTTTAATATTATACTTCTGTTTTTTGTTTTTTCTGCCATAAAAAATTTTGGATTTTTAACTAAACTTGAAAGAAAATACCAAATATTGTTTTTAGTTTACTAATTATAATAATACTTATTCTTTTATTTCATTTTAACTTAGTAATATTTTATAATTTTCTTTTGTTTTTAAGTAATTGAAGAAAGGTGGAAAAAACCCTAAGCCTATTCCGTAGACATCTACATTGACAAACGTTGTCAAGTGCTGCCTTTCGGTTGCCTTGGCCCCTCTCCTTGACATGAATGACCTAAGCCACAAGGACATGTTCTCTGTTGTCCCTTAGAAACATATAAAAAAAAACCAACATATGCTATGGTTGTCACTAACAAAACTCCTCCAATTATGGACGTCAATGATATTGTTACATCAAACAAAGGAAGATATCGCCATCAAAATCAATCAAGATTTATACAAACAACAACTCTATGTTTGTGAACACGGATTAATCACCCGAATCATTTTCTCTAAAGGAGAATCGCAATGGAAATTAGCTGATTTAAAAAGGAAACTTTCATTAGTTTAGGGTTTTTAAAGTAACTGGAGATGGATTTCTCTCGGACGTGGTTTCTACCATGTGATCCTTTATTCACTCGATGAAAAAAACTCAGTTTGGAGTCGTGGAGCAGTTGTTTTGAAACCAGGCATCCTATGCCTTCAGCACTAGACATTAAACTTTGATCTGTTAGCTCAGAAATCTACAAACAATCATATTTGGGTGTGGTTTTATAAACTTCCATAGGAATATTGGCATCCTTAGATTCTCGCTTTAATTGCTAAAGGAATTAGTACTCCTTTGAAATTTGATAACACAACCATACATGGTGAATTTAGACACTATGCCCGAGTCCTCATTGATATTGATCTTTTATCAAATTTACTAGAAAGTCTTCTAATAAAGAGAGCAAAAGTTTTTCTATAGAGGTGGTCTATAAGAATTTTCCCTCTTAATATAGGTCACTCTTCTCTAGATTGTAGGTGGGGGAAAAAGAATGCCATTTTAGAAGTGCCTAAACCTAAAGCAGACAAACCAAAAGCTCCTAAACGGGTTTGAAAACCTAAGCCAATTCAACCATTTATGGTTCTTATCAGCAATGCTTTTCAGCAGCTACATTCTAACATTGACAATATTAATAAGATCAAAGATTATCCAAAAATCAAGGCTACGCTTGATACAACCAACGTGCCAAATGTAATTGGGTCATTTTTATATGACTAGGAGGTTTATGCAGTAGAGCCTCTTTTTACTATACAAATCCCAGATGCTTCTCATACTGCTAAGCTTTCAAAAAATGGGATAGAAGCTTAGTTATAAGACCCAAGTTCTTATGATGATGGGTCTTCATCTAATCGAGAGATTGGCTATGAGCATGATGGTGATGGCCATAATTTTGTAATAGATCAAGCTATTATTGTGAATGATGGATCCAAATGCTCATGGGTTGTTAAAGTTGAGTTAGATGGTGGGACATGGACTACAATTTTTAAAAAAGAAGGGTTGTGTTGCTCAACAACACAAAGTAACTCCTTTTAAAAGAGTTGTTAGGAAACCTCAAAAATTAATCTATGAAGATTTTTTACTGGAATTGTAGAGGTTTGGGAATCTCAATACCCAACGTACTTTATCTTTTTTCATTAGAAAATATTCTCCTAATTTTATTTTTCTTGCTAAACCAATGATGGAGTTTTTTTCCATTATAGGTGCTTTTTGGGATAGGTTGAATTTATCTTTAATTGTTCAGAATTTGTGTGCTTTGCCTTTTATTTGGGTGCTTGGAAAACAAGATTAGCCTATGCCTTCTTCCATTAGCATTCATGATCAACATATAACTATTGATATTTTGGTTGTTAATCAATTGCAAAGGATTTCTTTTGTGTATGGCAGTGTTTGGAGAAATTAAAGATTGGATCTTTGTGCTGACCTTTATAATTATTCAACTAATTTTTCATCTAATTGGTGATTTTAATTCTATTTTAGGTGCTCATGAAAAAACAGGAATCTCTCTAACTTCAGGTCCTTGTAGAGAATTTTGAACATTCGTAGATGATTGTATGCTTTTGAACATTCCTGCTCATGGTACTCTATTCACTTGGACTAATGGTCGGCATGGTGCTAATAGAGAGGATAACAAGTTGGATAGAGCATTGAGTAATCTTTAATTTTTTAACTATTGGAATGTTATTACTTGTTTTATGCTTCCTAAACATAAATTTGTTCATTTTCCTTTATTGCTTTCTTGTGAGCTTCATGATTGTGTTGTTTCTAAATTTGGCTTCCAGGCAGTGTGGATTACTCATCCAAGACTTAGAGAATTTATTTCTAATTCTTGGGTTATTCTGATGGATAGTCTTCACTTTATGTAGCTCCTTAAGGCCAAATTGAAAAGATTGCAGGTTACTTTAAAGGATTGGAATTGCACTTATTTTAGTCGGCTTGAAGATAATATTGCTAAAGCTAATTCTTGGTTGTAGGATGTGCAATTAGAAATTTCTCTTAATGGTGTTACGAATGACCTTCACTCTCAAGAATTAAAAGTTCATGAGGAATTGGATCGATGTCTTAAGCAACAGGAAATTTTTTACAAAGAAAGAAGTCATATTAAATGGCTTGCAGTAAGTGATCGCAACACCTCCTTCTTTCATCAACATTTTACTAGATACTCTTTCAAGCAAGGCATTCATCATCTTAAAATTAATGGGGTGATTACTTATGATAAATCAACTATTAAGCAATATATAATTAGTTCTTATCAAGATCTTTTTAAGGCTACCAATTCAATTACTTTTAATCCTCAGTTAATTCAATTAGTCATTCCCTCTATGGTCATTGATGCTGATAATTCTTTTCTTCTTGGATGTCCTTCTAATGAGGAAATTCAAAATACAGTCTTTTCTATAAATGCTCATAGTGCCCCTGGTCCAAATGACTTTACTGGCATATTTTACAAGTCTTTTTAGGATGTAGTAAAGGATGATGTTTATACAGCAATCCATAGCTTCTTTATTTCTAGTAATGTGACTTCAAAAATTAATTCTAGTTTTATGGTTTTGATTCCAAAGGTGCATGATGCTATTACTATTGAATAGTTTTGCCCTATTATTCTCAGCAATTTTAGCATTAAAATTGTAACCAAAATTTTCGTTGACTGTCTTTCTTCTATTGCTACCAGAATTATATTTTGTCAACAATTTGGGTTTTTAAGATATAGTTGGAGCTTCTGAAGGAGTTAATATTCTAAACAAAACTTGTTTTGGAGGTAATATGGCTTTAAAGATTAATATCAGAAAAGCCTTTGACATGATGAATTTGAATTTTCTTCTTGATGTTTTGGAAGCTTTTGGATTTTCATTGCATTTTAAATATTATATTCTCTCATTAATTTCATCCTCAAGGCTTTTAATTATGATTAATGGGTGTCCTCAAGGCTATTTCTCTTATTCTAGAGGAGTAAGATAGGAAGATCCTCTTTCTCTTTTATTATTTTGTTTGGTAGAAGACTTTCTTAGTAGATTAATTTCTTCTAAAATTAGTTAAAGTCTTATTGCTCCTATGCAATATATAAGGCATGAATTATTCCCAACTCATTTTCTTTATGTAGATGATGTCTTACTCTTTTTGAAAGCTTCTTTTAAAAAATGTCCATGCTATAAATGATATTGTTAACATCTATAGTCAGCTTTCTGGACAAGCACTTAACTAGAGCAAGTCTGAAATTTTTTTTGGGTCATCCATTTTTGAACATCGCATAGCCAAATTCATCAAGTGGTGGATATTGAGAGGGGTGCTATTCCTTTTTCCTATCTTAGGGTGCCTTTATTTCAAAGGGCTCCGAAAAAGCGTTGGTTGAAATCTATTGCAGGTAAAATATGTAGCAAATTCTCCAAATGGAAAGCTACTTCTTTTTCTATGGCTTGTCAATTAACATTGATTAATTCAGTCATTACTAGTTCATTATTGCATTTTTTGCTATTTATCGATGGCCTAAATCTTTGCTTTCATATATTGAACATTGTATGAGAAATTTTCTTTGGACGAGTATGATTGATGATAAAAAGCTAGTCACAGTGCCTTGGAAAATTGCTTGTCTTCTTATTAAAGAAGGTGGTATTCACATGAAACAACTTTAGCCACTGAATGATTCTATGTTGAGCAAATTTTTCTGGAAAATGATTACTTCTCATGCCTATCCTATTTCAGTTTTTGAAAATCATTTTCTTTCTTCTTTCGGGCTGGCTCGTGATACATATTTGTAGTCATCTATTTGGTACTCTATCAAATGGATTTACTTATCTCTTAGATTAGAAATTAAATGGCTTATTAGGAACAAAAGTTGCTAAAATTTTTGGACTGATTAGTGGCTTCTCCCTCCGATGGCAAGCCAACTTGGGATTTCTAACAAAGAACAACGGAAGTTAATTGACTTGGTGCCCAATTTTTTTGTTAATGCTATATGGCACTTAAATTATATTTCAGATGTAACAGTGAAAAATAATATTGCTTCAATTTCAGCTATTTATCATGACTCGAATATCTGTGTTTGGATGTTGGTTCTAAATGGTGTTCACTCTGTTAAGAGTATGTACAATCATCTTAGAACTTCCAAACCCATGGTTTGATGACACTCTTTTATTTGAAAGGAATTCCTACCTTTATCACGTTCCATGATCTTCTAGCATGCTATTTTGGGGTATCTCCCAACAGATGACAATTTATTAAGCTGCCATCTGTGTCTTGATAATGTAGAATATAGCACTCATCTTTTGATTTGTTGTCACTTTGCTTCTTCTATCTGGACTGCCATCTCTTCCCTTTTTTATAAAAGAATTCATACCTCTAGGCCTCTTTTAGATTTAGTTCTTGATGCAATGCAACATCAATTCAGTTCTCAAATAGCAGTCCTTTGGAATACGACAATTATCAGTGGATTGGTTATTATTTGGAAAATTCAAAATGCTTCATTATTTGATGACGAAGCCCCAAACATTCATTTAGCCCTTTGGTTTGTATGGAATTGCATTAAAGACTATGATTTCTTCTGCCTTGGGAGAATGTTCAATTCCTTGGATGATCTTCGTATTCTTAATCTTATGCACATCAAAAGGATTTTAAGAACTGCACCGAAAATAATTCTTGTGACTTGGTAGCCACCTCCAACGACGTGGATCAAAGCCAATATGATGGGTCAGTTGTAGGTTCTCTAGGTATGGCTTCTGTTAATGGGATTTTAAGAACTCCTTTAGCATTTTTGAGAGAGTCTTTCACGTTCTCCATTGGAACTAATTATGCTTTTATGGCCAAACTTTGTGCAACAATCTATACTGTTCAAGTTGCTTGGATAAAGGGATGACATCGCTTATGGTTGGAGTTTGATTATTTATATGTTGTTCATCTCTTCAACACACGGTCTACACAAGTTCCTTGGAAAATTAAGCATCAATGGCTGCAATGTCTTCATTTTGTGTCTCAAATGAACTTTCGTGTGTCTCATATATACAAAGAAGGAAACACAGTGGTTGATGCTCTTGCTAAGCACAGAGTCTCATTTACTTTTGTTTTATGGTGAAACTCAACGCTAAGTTTTTGTAATAAGTTGATTTGTGATGATTTTAGTAGGCGCAGATCCTACAGATTTTGTTAGATTTTTAGAGGAATCTTATTTTTTGTTGTATCTTGACAATGTTTAGTTCTTTTAATTCCCTTTTTGATTGGACAACAGAAGCGTGAACTAATGCTAAGATGGTGTCAACCTAGTTGAGATGTTTGGGTGCGTTTCTGATTTCTAGACTCCAGTTTTTTACTAAAAAAAAAAAAAGTAATTGAATAAGTGGAAAATTAAAATTTTTTCTTATTGTTTCTAAAAAGTAAATAAATAAATGAAGAAAAACGATACAAATAGAATAAATTTTGTTCCTCTAATTTCATTTTACTTTAATTTAATAATATTTAATACTATTCTTTTTCAATTTAATTGAATAGATGAACATTTTTTTATTTTTTTCTTGTAATATATGAAAAAATATTAATAAAAAACACAGATAAAATATAAAGTATAAATGTTTAAGTTATATAAGAAATCAAACTTAGTAAATTAATTTTCATGATGCCGTATTATATCTAGTAGCTAAGAGAGTCCTCCATATATATTTACTCTTTAGTTTTTCACAAAAGTTAGTTTATCTATCATTATTTAAATTTGAAAAAAATTTCAGTAACTTATAAAATAATTATTTTCATACTTTAATGAGATAAAAATGAGACGTAGAAGCAGTTTTAAATATTATTTACAGTGTTTAAATAATTTTTTTTATAAATTTAAATGAACTTATTTAAGATATGTCATCAAACTGAAAAATATTTTATAAATTTTATTTTTAATTAATTTGAGTTTCTAAACAATCAGTGCTAAATTAAACTAATTAAACTAAATTATTTTATAAATTACTTTGCGCGCGCAAACACATATACAAACGCATGTCAGTAATAATTCAGGTGAGATTTTATCTTGTATTGTTGTGCTTTAATTTCTACCATGCACGAATATCATATTAATAAAAGAACATTTTGAAATGTCTCAAAATTAGAAATTTATATTATCAATTATTAATTAGTTAAATGATATTTCTATCAAAATTAAAGTTACTCAAAGTCTCACTGCCAATAATTGAATTTTTTTCATCATTTATTGATTTGAGACCTGAGAGCAAAATTCATGTTTTCGTAAGGCTTTTCAGATGGAATGCTTTTGTAGCGTTTGAAAATTCATGTGATTTGCATTACCTTTCGAATGGCAAGAAAATATTTTCCTTTTGTACCGCAAAAGAAAAAGGGACAGCGTTAAAGAAGTTTTTTTTTTTTACTTCCAATGAACGTTAAACAATCTTTTTGCTGTAATTGGCTGCTTTATTTTTGTGGAAATTATTCGGTAACTTTTCTGTACTTCATAAAATAAAAGTTATAGTTAAATCACAATAGTAGCTTTAATTTTATTGTAATAAAAATAAAATAAAATTATTAAAAATAAAGTAATCATACATATGAAAAAATGTGTTTCACAAGTATCAAAAAAATCTATCTAAACTACACCAAATCACAAAAAATTTTGCGTATAATATATTTTTCATTTTAATTATTTTTTTTAGATTTCATTGAAAAAAATTAACTTTTTTTACCCATTGAACCAATTTTTTAAAATTAAATATTACTTCTATTTTTTATTTTTTTTATTTTTAAATGTAATAATTAAAGTTCTATTTTTATTCTTTTAGTTACATTAAGTTAAGCAAATTTTCTCATTTACTATTTGTCCATAATTTGAGATTTAATTTTATTATTTTAGAAATTATAATGGTTGAATTTTTATTTTTTTCTTATTATTTTAGTTAATTTTTATTTTTACTTACTCAACTAATTTAAAGAAATTAAATTGTAATATCTCGAGTTTTTAAATAATTTTAAACTGCATTAGGATATGCAGTGTTAATAATTTTTATATATATTTGATTATTTAATTAGTTTATTATCTAATAAAGTTATTTTTAATTATTTTAAGTCTCTTACGCAAAATTTTCCCGAGAGTTTTATTTTCGGGAAAATTAAAACCTAAATAAATAGTTATTAATTATTTTAGACGGTTTTGTGATTTTGCAAGAGTCCATTCATGATTTTAATTGTCGTATTAAAATATATACATATACATGCATATATGCACATTTAAATAATTAGGGTTTATTTTTAATTAAATTTATATTATATTATATAGTTTTAATAATTAATATGTGTATATATATGTATATGTATATAGATATTATTATTTATGTGTGTGGTGTATATTACTTTGAATATAATATTCATATATTATTATAATATAAATTAAAGTCATATATATATATATATACAAAATCAAAAGTTTAGCTTATTTACGGTTTTGTCATCCTTCTCCTCCAAAGCTTCCCGACGCCATTTCTTCTCCCTCACCGCTGCAAATCTCGATTTCATGCCGGCGGAGTGGCTCCCAACCGTCCTCTTCCTTCCCAAGCTCCCTCCGCCGTCCTTTCCTCCCTTTTCCGGCGTCATTTGGCTGGTTTTCTTTCAAGAAACTGAAAATCACCTCCAACTCCGGTCACCTTGTTTCCGACCACCGTTTTGAGTGCCACCAGTCTCTATATTCTCCTTGAGCTTTGGTGAATTCTTTGGTTTCACTTGATTTGGTTTAGATTTTCCTAGGTTTCCAATTTTCAATTTTGGCTTATATGAGTTCTTGATTTTTTTGATCTTCAATTTTAATGATTCAAGCTAACTTCCTTAACAAATATTGATTTCAGTAGCTCAATCTACATGCCATAATTTTTGTGGAATTTTTGGGAATTATTTTGATTTTTTTGAATTTTTGATTATTTTATTAATATTTTCTAATTTTCGTAAATTAATTAATTAAATTATGAAATTGTGATTTATGGTGTTTATGGGTGTTAAAATGAATTTTATAAATTTATTTGTAATTTTTATGATTTTTTTATAATTATTGTGAATTTATTTAGTTTATGTGATTTTTAGAAAATTAGGTTAATTAGGTATTTTGTTAAAATTAATTGGTTAATTGAGTATAATTATTTATATTATTAAATTATATGTTGAGAAATTAATTTTTGAGTAATTATACTATTTTTAGTGAATTTGTGAATAATTATAGTGAATTTATATATAGTAGGGATATTTTGGTAATTTGGCACTAAATTGGCTAAAAATATAATTAAATTTTTTTTAATAGTTATTTAAGGTATAAAAATGATTTCTAAAAATTATTTAGTATTTTTAACTAATTAAAACTATTTTTCAAAAATTATTTTCAAATTATATATAATATACTATTTTTCTAAATAAATGAATTTTTATCGATTTATAATATGTTTTAGGGTTAATTATGTAATTTGGAGTTTTAAAATGTATTTTGGTCAATATTTATGAATTTTTTGAGAATTATCAATTTTTAATAATATTTTATCAAAATTAGGGTTTTTATGTATTTATCGGTGAAATATTTATTTTCAGTGCTTTAAATCTCTAATTTGCTATACTTTGGTATATTAAAGGTATTTTTGGTATTTCTAGTATTTTCATGTATCCTGTGTTTATCTCATGAATTATGAACCTCGGTCGGTAGAATTGTAGTTTGAAAGTCCGACCAAGGGGTTGTGAGACTGTGTTTATTTGAAGTGTGTTTCTTTACAGGACCGGCTCTACTTTCTGAGTAGAGAGATGTCTGTTTTACAGGGGAGGTTCTATCGGATTTTCAGTAGAATTCTCGTAAAATGTGATATCCAGTCGAATTCCTATTCTAATTCTGCGTTTGGTATTTCTAGATTGAGTCTCTAGAATTTTGATAGACTTATTCTGATTTCATATTGTCATTTATTTGTTTAGTTGCACCGAGACTGAGGCCTAGTAGACCAGGCCCGTTGGACCCGTCTTGTGGAGTGCATAACTGTGAGTTGTTATTTTTTATATAGGTGTTCTAGGATGCATGTTTTTAGAAATATATGTTTTATTTGTATCATATCTACATAAATGGTTTAATAATTGCTTAGGTATATTTTAAATTAAATGCATGTTTTGTTATGAATTTATACCTAAAATGTTTTTAAGTATATTTATAGTTTATTTCTAGTTTATTTTACAATTAAGTTGTATTTCTTCGACATATATATACTCGAAATATACTTTGTTTATTTTTGGTATATTTCTAGTATATATATGGTTTATATTATTATTTTACTTAAAGTCATGCATCATTTATTTTATGAATGTATGTTTTATATAAAAATGAAGGATATCAATAGAACATGCTACCTAGTGGGCAGCACTAGGACCGAGTACGTACCGATACGATGATAGATTTTAGGTTATATTACTAACCTATTTATGGATATTGATCCGATTGATTTATTTGATGTGTGATATGATTTGGGAGTGTGATTGCTGGAGCTCAGTTGACTTACTGTCTCAGGGCCAATCACACTAATAGTCAAACTACTGGAGCTCGGTTGCCTTAGTGTCTCGGGTCCAATCTACTGTCCAAATGGAACAAATGAATTTATTTGGAATAAGTGAGCCTGTATGGCTAAAGTGTTGTCTAACACTATTTGAGGTTGTGATCATTTAGGGTTCTATTTGATCCTTCATAAACGGATGTTATTTTCAGTATATATATAAAATGATTTTGCTGCATCTGAGTGTATTTGCTTGTATATATATTTATTATATATACTATTGAATGTGTGCATTTGTCATTTAGTTATGCATGTATATATATTATAACAATTCACTCAATGAGGTATGACTCCCCTCCGTTGACTATTTTTCAGGAGAGTCTTCATCTTCAGACCTCACTAGCAGACCCTTATGCCAGATTTCTTCTGCCCCGGCTTTATTATGTAATATGCTCACTTGATTTTATTTTATATTCTAAACACTACAGTAGTTATAGTCAAATTGTGGGATTTATGTATTATATTTGTATAAGATTTGTATTTTAAAGATTTGAACTGAGATTTGTATTAAAAGAGAATATATATATATGAGATGGATTTGTGTTATTAAATCTGTCGGTGGATTATTATTTTATTTTATTTATGAGATTTATTTTCGCTACAAAATATTTTATTTATGTTGTTATTTATATTGCATGCTTTTATTTTATTTTAAAGGCTTGCTACGGGTTCCGGATTCGAAAGAATTCCCATTCCCTAGCGCCGGTCATGGCCCTTATTTTGGGTATTGACAAAGTTGGTATCAAAGCGGAGTTCTGTGTCAGGGCTTAGTTGAGTGAGTTGTGGCCCTAGTTTTCAATGTTGTGTTTTCTTTTGAAACTACTATAGTGAATTAGGTTTGAGTATGTCTTGATGAGTATTCCTTGATTTAGTTTTCTGCATTATCCTCCATTGTCTATTTTGTCTGAATCCTTCTGTTTGTCTTTTCAGAATGAGGAGGCGAGCATGTATTGCTCCACCAGTCGTTAAGGCCGAGGATGACGAGTCCTTTCAGGACGAGGTTTTACCTCCTGAGCCGCTAGTTAAATGCAGAGGTCGTGGTAGAGGTAAACCTCGAGGAGCGGTAGGTCGCCATAGATAGAGAGAGATACAGGACGAGGAGCTTGTAGAGCTTGAGTACGAGGATGTTCCTGTACCTCCAGTAGTTTCGCCTATTCAGCTTGCCTATCAGCAGGGTATGTCTGACCCTAAGGCAGCTCTGTTCTATGCTAGAGTTGGCAAGATTGCCTTCGATGGGACGTCCGATCCTTTAGATTTTCTATATATGATCGAGACTAGGACTCGGACTGCTCACACCGAGTACCAGTGGATCATGATCGTTGAGCTTTCTGTTAAGGGACCAGCCCTAGGCTGGTTCATTCAGATGATCCAGCCATTTATGTTGACGATGACCTGGGCTCAGTTCAAAAAGTGATTTATGAGGAGATTCTGCCCAGAGCCGCTTCGTATGAGTTATCGTCTTCGGTTGACTAGTATTTCTCACAATGACAGATCTGTTGAGGAGTACACCCAAGAGTTCCTCTGCCTTGGTAGATATGCAGAGGATCTTATGCAAGACCAGTACTTCGCAGTCACCACCTACATCACCGGATTAGGTTCTGCATTTGCTGATATGCCTACAGCGAACCTTACTTTGGAGTCGGTTATTGAGTTGGCCAAGGAGATTGAGCTGAGGCTAGTTAGGCAGGGAGCTATGCCTAATTATTACCAGTTGGGTGTTCAGTCAAGTAGATTTCAGACTACTTTATACTCGAGTTTTCAGATTGGTTCAAGTAGTCAGCAGAGAGGTCCAACTCAGTAGAGTCAGAGATAGCAGCAGCAAGTACATCGAAGCAGTAGACATGGCCTTGGAGGTCAGTGTAGACCATTCAGACTCGGGTCAGGTGCTTCGAGTAGTAGTAGTGGTCGTAGTTCTGGATTAGCTACCAGTGTTTGCTAGACCTGTGGTAGAGTCCATCAGGGGCCATGTTATATGACACCATTGACGTGCTTCAGATGCGGGCAGATGGGACATTATGCTAGATCATGTCCTTATTCTGGGTATCAGTAGTCGATTGCTAGTGCTGCACCTATTCCTTTTCAGTTGCCTCCAGCCCAGCATCAGAGTTCTACTTAGCTTGTTCCCCAGTAGGGTTATGGTAGAGGTACCAGAAGAGGTGCCAGAGGTGTTAGCCAAGCTTCTACCAACCAACAGGGAGGTCGAGGATAGGCTAAAGTCTTCCATCTTACTCAGCGGGATGCTCAAGCATCCAATGCAGTCATGGTAGGTATTGTTTCTGTCTGTTACCTGGATGCATAGGTTCTGTTTGATCCGAGTGCCACACATTCATTCGTTTCTCCTATTTTTGCTTCCAAGTCTTGTTGGTAAGCTTCAAGGATGGCTTTTCCTTTATTTGTCGCCACTCCTCTAAGTGATTCTTTGGACACCAATATTGTTCTTTATGGTTATCCAGTTCTCGTGGGAGGTAGAGAATTATCCGCTAATTTGATTATGTTGGATGTGATGGAGTTTGATGTTATTCTGGGTATGGATTGGTTATCTCAGCATTATGACATGGTGGAATGTCAGAGTAAAGAGGTGATTTTCATAATTCCAGGTGAAGAAGAATTTAAGTTTGTGGGTGATAGGAGTTCAGCACCTCAGAATCTCATTTCTGCTATTACGGCTAGGAAGTTATTAAGGAAAGGTTATCAGGGATATTTGGCATTGGTCAGGGATACTTCAGTGGAGAAGTTGTTACTCACAGATGTTCCTGTTGCCTGTGAGTTTCCTGATGTTTTTCCTGAGGAGTTGCTAGGTTTACCACCTCACAGAGAGATTGAGTTCTGTATAGATATGGTTCCAGGTACTACTCCTATATCTATTCCACCCTACAGAATGGCTCCTGCAGAGTTAAAAGAGTTGAATGAGCAATTGCAAAAGTTGTTGGATAAGGGTTTCATTAGACCTAGTGTTTCCCCTTGGGGTGCACTAGTCCTATTTGTGAAGAAAAAAGATGGTACCCTAAGATTGTGCATTGACTATAGAGAGCTTAACAAGGTGATAGTGAAAAACAAGTATCCTCTCCCGAGGATCGATGATTTGTTTGATCAGCTATAGGGTGCATAGTTCTTTTCTAAGATTGATATGAGGTCGGGTTATCATCAGTTGCGGATCAATGAAGCCGATGTTCCTAAAATGGCATTCTGCACTTGATATAGCCATTACGAGTTTTTGGTGATGTCTTTTGGCTTGACTAATGCACCAGCAGCTTTTATAGACCTGATGAATAGGGTATTCAGACCATAAGTGGGTCAGTTTATGGTAGTCTTCATTGATGATATACTGGTGTATTCGAGAAGTATGGAGAGCATGTATATCACTTGAGGACTGTACTGCGGACACTGAGAGAACATTAGCTTTATGTTAAATTCTTGAAGTGTGATTTTTGGATGGAGAGTGTTTCTTTTCTTGGACACGTGGTGTTTAAAGAAGGTATCCAGGTGGATCCACAGAAGATTGAGGCAGTGTCTGAGTGGCCTAGACCAAGTTCTGTTATAGAGATTCATAGTTTTTTAGGTTTAGCCAGGTACTATAGGAGGTTTGTATAGGATTTTTCCAGAATTACAGCCCCTATGACTTGCTTGACTCAGAAGAATGTAAGATTTAAGTGGTCTGAAGCTTATGAGAACAATTTTCAGTTGTTGAAGGAGAAATTGACCACTGCCCCAGTGTTAGTTTGCCTAATGGTATGGACAAGTTCACAGTTTATTGTGATGCCTCAAGAGTTAGCCTAGGTTGTGTGTTGATGTAGAATGGTAGCTTCGAGGCAGTTGAAGAAGCATGAGCAGAACTATCCTACACATGACCTTGAGATGGTTGTAGTGATCTTTGCTCTCAAGATCTTGAGACATTATCTGTATGGGGTGACTTGTGAGATTTTTACTGATCACAAGAGCCTTAAGTACATTTTCCATCAGAGAGATCTGAATCTGAGGCAGAGGAGATGGTTGGAATTGTTAAAAGACTATGACTGTGAGATTTTATATCATCCGGGCAAGGCTAATGTGATAGCAGATGCCTTGAGTAGGAAGTCCTCAGGCAGTCTTGCTCATATCAGTGTGGAGAGGAGACCGTTGATCCAGGAGTTGCATTTGTTAGTGGATCAAGGTCTGATGATGAAGCTTAGTAGATCAGGTGGACTGCTAGCTCAGTTTAAGGTGTGATATGTACTGAGAGATAGGATTAAGGCAACTCAAAGCTAAGATCCTATTCTAGAAGAGCTTGCAGAGAATGTCCGTGCAGGGAAGTTCATTGGTTTCACACTTGATGATGATGGTGTATTGTGGATCAGTGGTAGATTACGTGTTCCTGATATGGATAATTTGAGAGAAGAGATCCTAAAGGAAGCACATTCTACAGCTTATAGCGTACATCCAGGTGTCACTAAGATGTACCATAGTATCAGAGATTTATACTAGTGGGACAAACTGAAGAAGGATGTCGCTGATTATGTTACTAAGTGCTTGATGTGTCAGCAAGTAAAAGCTGAGCATCAGAAGCCTTCTGGGAAGCTTCAGCCTCTTCCCATTCCTAAGTGGAAGTGGGAAAGGATAGCTATGGATTTTGTGGTTGGTTTACCTCGTTCTAAGGATGGATACAATTCCATCTGCGTGATTGTAGACATGTTGACTAAGTCTGCACATTTCTTACCTGTGAAAGCCACCTATTCTATAGCTAGAATAGCGAAGTTGTGTGTGAAGCATATTGTGTGCCTTTATGGAGTACCTGTGTCCATTGTGTCAAACAGAGGTTTAGTATTTACCTCTCATTTTTTGTAGAAGTTATAGAAAGCGATGGGCACTAGGTTGGACTTCAGTACTACTTTTCATCCTCAGACAGATGGTCAGTCTGAGAGGACGATCCAAACACTAGAAGATATATTGAGGATGTGTGTTTTGGATTTGGGAGGTAGATAGGATGATCATTTGCCACTCGTAGAGTTTGCATATAATAACAGCTACTATAGTAGTATTGGTATGGTATCATATGAGGCATTGTATGGAAGGAAGTGTAAATCCCCTCTGAGTTAGGATGAGATTGGAGAGAGAGCTTTGATTAGACCTGAGATGGTTCAGGATACTGCAGAGAAAGTTATTGTGATCAAGCACAGATTAGAGACCACAGTTAGCAAGCAGAAGAGCTATGCGGATCCTAGGTGCAGAGATGTGGAATTTCAAGTTAGAGACTTTATTTTCTTGAAGGTGTCTCCGATGAAGGGTGTTATGAGATTTGGCAGGAAGGGTAAGTTAGCACCGAGATATATTAGACCATTCGAGATTTTGGAGAAAGTTGGCGTTGTTGCATATCGGTTGGCTTTGCCTCCGAGTATGTCTCAAGTGTATCCAGTATTTCATATCTCGATGCTAAGGAAGTATGTCTCAGACCCTTCACACGTGTTGCAGCCCGACATCGTAGAAGTGAATGAAGATCTGACGTTCATGAAAGAACCTGTCGCGATTGTTGATTATCAAGTTCGATAGTTACGATCGAAGCAGATTCTGATGGTCAAGGTTCTGTGGCGCAGTAACAGAGTAGAGGATCATATGTGGGAGACTAAAGCTAAGATGTGAGCTTCTTACCCGTATCTCTTCCCTTCTTGACTTGTATTTATTCTTTTTCTGGAATTCGGAGATGAATTATTGTAAGGGGGGAAGACTATAATATCCCAAGTTTTTAAATAATTTTAAACTGTATCGGGATATGCAGTGTTAATAATTTTTATATATTTGATTATTTAATTAGTTTATTATTTATTAAAGTCATTTTTAATTATTTTAAGTCTCTTACGTAAAATTTTCCCAAGAGTTTTATTTTCGGGGAAATTAAAACCTAAATAAATAGTTATTAATTATTTTGGACGGTTTTGTGAATTTGCATGAGTCCATGCACGATTTTAATTGTCGTATTAACTATATATATATATATATATATATATACATGCATATATGCACATTTAAATAATTAGGGTTTATTTTTAATTAAATTTATATTATATTATATAGTTTTAATAATTAATATGTGTATATATATGTATATGTATATAGATATTATTATTTATGTGTGTGGTGTATATTACTTTGAATATAACATTCATATATTATTATAATATAAATTAAAGTTATATATATATTTACAAAATCAAAAGTTTAGCTTATTTACGGTTTTGCCATCTTTCTCCTCCAAAGCTTCCCAACGCCATTTCTTCTCCCTCACCACTGTAAATCTCGATTTCACACTGACGGAGTGCCTCCCAGCCATCCTCCTCATTCCCAAGCTCCCTCCGCCGCCCTTTCCTCCCTTTTCCGGAGTCATTTGGCTGGTTTTCTTATAAGAAACTGAAAATAATCCCTAACTCCGATCACCTTGTTTCTGACCACCTTTTTGAGTGCCACCAGTCTCTATATTCTCCTTGAGCTCCGGTGAGTTCATTTCTAAGCTTGGTTTCACTTGATTTGGTTTAGATTTTCCTGGGTTTCCAATTTTTAATGTTGGCCTATATGAGTTCTTGATTTTTTTGAGCTTTGATTTTAATGATTCAAGCTAACTTCCTTCACAAAGATTGATTCTAGTAGCTCAATCTACATGCTGTAATTTTTGTGGAATTTTTGGGAATTATTTTGATTTTTTTGAATTTTTGATTATTTTATTAATATTTTCTAATTTTCGTAAATTAATTAATTAAATTATGAAATTGTGATTTATGGTGTTTATAGGTGTTAAAATGAATTTTAGAAATTTATTTGTAATTTTTATGATTTTTGTATAATGGTGAATTTATTTAGTTTATGTGATTTTTAGAAAATTAGGTTAATTAGGTATTTTGTTAAAATTAATTGGTTAATTGAGTATAATTATCAATATTATTGAATTATATGTTGAGAAATTAATTTTTGAGTAACTATACTATTTTTAGTGAATTTTTGAATAATTATAGTAAATTTATATATAGTAGGGATATTTTGGTAATTTGGCACTAAATTGGCTAAAAATATAATTAAATTTTCTTTAATAGTTATTTGAGGTATAAAAATGATTTTTACAAATTATTTAGTATTTTTAACTAATTAAAACTATTTTTCGAAAATTATTTTCAAATTGTATATAATATACTATTTTTGTAAATAAATGAGTTTTTATCGATTTATAATATGTTTTAGGGTTAATTATGTAATTTGGAGTTTTAAAATGTATTTTGGTCAATATTTATGAATTTATTGAGAATTATCGATTTTTGATAATATTTTATCAAAATTAGGGTTTTTATGTATTTATCGATGAAATATTTATTTTCAGTGCTTTAAATCTCTAATTTGCTATACTTTGGTATATTAAGGGTATTTCTGGTATTTTCATGTATCCTGTGTTTATCTTGTGAATTGTGAACCTCGATCGGTAAAATTGTAGTTTGGAAGTCCAACCGAGGGGTTGTGAGACTGTGTTTATTTAAAGTGTGTTTTTTTGCAAGACCAGCTCTACTTTCTGAGTAGAGAGATGTCCGTTTTACAGGGGAGGTTTTACCGGATTTTTGGTAGAATTCTCGTAAAATGTGATGTCCAATCGAATTCCTATTCTGATTCTATGTTCGGTATTTCTAGATCGAGTCTCTAGAATTTTGATAGACTTATTCTGATTTCGTATTATCGTTTGTTTATTTAGTTGCGTCGAGACTGAGGTCTAGTGGACCAAGCCCATTGGACCCGTTTCGTGGAGCGCATAATTATGAGTTGTTATTTTATATATACGTGTTATAGGATGCATGTTTTTAGAAATGTATGTTTTATTTGTATGATATCTACATAAATGGTTTTATAATTGCTTAGGTATATTTTAGGTATATTTTTAATTAAATGCATGTTTTGTTATGAATTTATACCTAAAATATTTTTAAGTATATTTATAGTTTATTTATAGTTTATTTTATAATTAAGTTGTGTTTCTTTGACATATATATACTCGAAATATACTTGGCTTATTTTTGGTATATTTCTAGTATATATATGGTTTATATTGTTATTTTACTTAAAGTCGTGCATCATTTATTTTATGAATGTATGTTTTATATATAAATGAAGGATATTAATAGAACGTGTTATCTAGTGGGCAGCACTAAGACCGAGTACATACCGGTACGATGATAGATTTTAGGTTATATTACTAACCTATTTGTGGATATTGATTGGATTGATTTATTTGATGTGTGATATGATTTAGGAGTGTGATTGCTGGAGCTCAGTTGACTTAGTGTCTCAAGGCCAATCACACTGACAGTCAAACTGCTAGAGCTTGGTTGCCTTAGTGTCTCGGGGCCAGTCTACTGTCCAAATGGAAAAAATGAATTTATTTGGAATAAGTGAGCCTATATGGCTAGAGTGTTGTCTACCACTATTTGAGGTTGTGATCATTTGGGGTTCTATTTGATCCTTCATAAATGGATGTTATTTTCAGTATATATATAAAATGATTTTGCTGCATCTGAGTGTATTTGCTTGTATACATATTTATTATATATACTATTGAATATGTGCATTTGTCATTTAGTTGTGCATGTATATATATTATAACAATTCACTCAGTGAAGTCTGACTCCCCTCTATTGACTATTTTTTTGGAGAGTCTTCGTCTTTAGACCTCAGTGACAGACCCTTACGCTGGATTTCTTCTGCCCTGACTTTATTATGTAATATGCTCACTTGATTTTATTTTATATTCTAGATACTGCAGTAGTTATAGTCAAGTTGTGGGATTTATGTATTATATTTGTATGAGATTTGTATTTTAGAATTTTGAACTGAGATTTGTATTAAAAGATTATATATATATATGAGATGAATTTGTGTTATTAAATCTGTCGGTGGATTATTATTTTATTTTATTTATGAGATTTATTTCCGCTGCAAAATATTTTATTTATGTTGTTATTTATATTGCATGCTTTTATTTTATTTTAAAGGCTTGTTACGGATTCCGGATTAGAAAGAATTTCTGTTCCCTAATGCCGGTCATGGCCTCTATTTTGGGTCATGATAAAAATTCTATTTTTTAATTATATTAGTTGAATTAATTTTGTCTATTTTAACAATATTTAATATATTTTTGAAATTTGATATAATAAATGAATGCAAATTTATTTTTAAATGAAAAAATACATTCTAATTAATTTACTACTTAAAACCAAATATATAAACATTTTAAACTGTAAAATATAATAGATATAATAATCTAAAAATTTGTTAGTTAATTGAACAAAAAGAATTCAGATTAACATTAAAATAATAAAATTAAAAAAAAATTAGATAACATTTACATAATTTTTCTTTATAAAAAGTGTTCAATACTAGATCATTATTTAAAAAAAAAAAAATTTAAACTCCGTTTATTTACAGAAAATATTTTTTCAGTATTTGGATTACCCGAAAAAAGAAGTAAAAGGAGAATATAATAGTAGTTAAAAGGAAATAACTTAAAATAACAGAAAAATAACTTCCAATTCTAAAAATAAGAAGTTATTTTTCTAATGCTTAAAAATAAGAGAAATGTAATTAGAATGCCCATCTTTTTTATTTTTTCTTTCAGTTTTGCCATTTTCTTGCTTTGCTCTTCTTTTTTCCTTTTTCCTTTTTTATGTTCTTCTTATTTTTTCTCAGTTTTTTTCCTTTTTTCTATTTTTTATTTTCATTTTCTCCTTATTTTTTTTCTCTTCTCTCCTTATTTTTTCCTTTCCCTCTTTTTTTTATTTTTTATTTTTTTCTTTCATTTCCTTCTTTTTTCCTTTCATTCTTTTACATAGATTAATTATCGTATAAATTTTGTATTGATTTATCAGGTCCATTATAATGATATATATATGTTAGATCCATTACAAAAAGATAATTTGGTAAATAAAAATGTTGATTTCACAAAAGACAATATTTTTCAATTATTTTCTAGTGTTGCATCCAAATACTGAAAAATATTTTCTCTAAAAAATATTTTTTACAAACAAATGAAGCCTTAAAGATAAATATTTAGTTAGGTGTTAGTTTTTTTTTCTTAAGCAATAGATGTTGGTACTTTCTTTTATTGGCCGGTTTGGTGTTAGTGTTTTTGTGTTTTGAATTTGGTGTTAGTATTTTTTTAATTGACATTTCTAGTATTCAATAGTTATAAGAATTTTAAGTTTTTTTTTTTTTAATTTTGAGTTAGATGGACCTATAAAGAAAATAAAGGTTTCACAATATTTTTTTAATGTGTAAGATTCAAATTTAAAATTTTATTTTGAAAAATTGAAATTTCTTACACTTAAACTGAGAGACATCAATTAGTGTTAATACTTTAATGAAGCCTTCTCCGCAAAACCAAAAGAGAGAAGCTCTTTTCATTGTTTGTGTACTTAGTGACATAAATGATAAAAATAAGAGCAATTTATATTTTTCTCCCTAAGGTCTGACCTAATTAATTCACACTCTCTTCTCTTTTATTTCAAAATTTGTAATAACCTTAGTATTTAAATTATTTTATTTTAAAACAGGATATATTTGATTATTTTAAATAAAATCTAAAGTTATATTTAAAATCTAAAGTTATATTTGATTATTTTGTGGTTAATATTTATTATTTTATGTTTAATTATAATTTTTTACGTAAATATTTATTTTAAAAACTTATTCTTTTGAAAATTTATTTATGTTATATTTACTACTTTGAAAAGAATTACTTTAATAATATTATTTAAGTACTAATGTCACTTTATTGATTGACTTAAAATTGAGTATTATTTTATTATTTAATTATTCCATAATATTGTTTATTTTTATCATTATTATTATTATTATTTTTAAAGGTTATATGTGTGTGTATTATATATATATATATATATATATATATATATATATATATATATATATATATATATATATATATATATATATACATGCATGCATGGAAGACCCATACATAGTCATGCATTCACTAACCAACACACTGCATAAATGAATAAAATGTGAACCACACAACATTCAAGCACATTTAACAAACTTACACAGTGTCACGACTCAAACCCGAGGACACGTGATCGGCATTAGGGAATGGGTAGACATAAGGGTCCCGAAATCCGTAGTAAGCCATAAAGAAAAGAAAAATAAACCTTCAAATTTAAAACTTTATTTTATATAAGAACACATTATCAAACTGATTTTTCTAAAAATAAACATAATCGTGTGCAACATAAAATATCTTCCCTCATCAAATATCATAAATCAGTTTTAAAACATTATACATAAGCGTGGTTCATTAAAATGCAATACATGAATATATTTAAGTTATACAAACTCAAAGTATAAATACTACTACATTATTCTAGAGTTACTACTACAACACAGCTCATAAAGACCTATATAATATAGTCGGTGATGAAGAAATCCGGCGTAGAGGCGGTTTAAGGTCGAACTCCCAAGCTCCTAAAAAAAATAGATTGAGGGGAATCAGACCTTATTGAGTAAGTTAATAAAAAGAGCTATACAATTTGAAAACCTTTTTAACAACTATATAGTTATAATGAAAATAATTTATAACGTGTGTGTGTGTATATATATATATATATATAGCTTTTGAAAAATTTCAGTAGAACCCTAAACCCAAATTTCTAAATGATCAACTGGACCCACTTAATCCTCATAGACTGCCAGTCCCTGAGAGCAAAGGCATCAACCGAGGCACCAAGCTGTAGTCATCCACTTAATCTAAATACATGGCACTGGCGATCCCCGAGAGCTAAGACATCCACTGAGGCACCCATTTCAGTCCACTATTAACTTTCCAATCACTGGTGATCCCCGAGAGCATAGGCTTCCACCGAGGCATCCGTCCCAGTTTATCCACAAGTCATACATATATCGGATCCATCTCTCAATCTCTACCATGTGCACACGGTCCTGGTGAAACCCTTCAAGTAGCCCGTTCTACCAAAATTTCTCAAAATAAAGTTTAAATAAATAAAATGCATTTAAATCTTAAATAGCAGTATTTCAATTAAATAAATCATATAATGAATACTAAAAATATGAGCGCACACATCTTTAAATAAAACACACACACAAATCAATTTATTAACTTACAGGACGAGCGAGAAGGCTGACGACCGCATATTTGCCTCGATCTAACAGCTCTCGCTCTGGTATTCTCTAGAGAAAAAAAAATAATAGACCTATTTTAAAAACATGTCTATGGAATTAAAATAAAAAATCGATAGAAATAGCGAAATTCTATACTGACTTGAGGAAGACCGAATAAGACTCGATAAATAGGAAAAATCCTAATTAACACTAGGAATTTACGAAAGATGTCACATTTTACGAGAAAATCTATTGAAATTTTGGCAGAGTTTCTTTTGTAAAATGGACATCTCTCTACCATAGGTAGAGCCATTCCTACACAGAAAACGTACTTCTAAAAATTTGCACACAATCTACACTCGAGTCGGCTCTCCAACACAATATTAGCCCGACCAAGTTCACAACTCAACAAAACATCACAACTTAATTCTAACTAATAAAATTCATGAAAATATTACTTTCATAAATAAACATTAAAATCATACTTAAAATATAACATAGCACTTAATTAAATTCAATTAGACATAAATGTATAAAAACTCATAATTTCCAATAATATACATTATTCTTAAACTATGCATATATAATTCATAATTAATATAACTATCGACAAATACCTTAAATAAAACCCTCATACCAAATATGTATATATATATATATATATATATATATATATATATATATATATATATATATATATATATATATATATATATATATATATATATATATATATATATATATATATATATATATATATATATTTGTTACCAAAATAACATATTATACATATATATATAATATTTGGAAACAATATTCAAAATTAACATTACTTAATTAAAAATACCAATTAATTTAAAAAAAATCCTCTAAACCTCTTAAATATTAATAAAACCAACTAAAATATATATTTAACTATAATTAGCATAAAATTATATATTTATCCATATAATAGAAAAATACACATAATATTCAAAAATAATACCTAATATATTATTTGAAATTAATTTTCAAAAATTAGTGTTAATTAGTCAAAAATAGTAAATAATTTGTAAAAATCCTTTTAAATTCCTTAATTATTATTAAAACCAACCACAATCTATTATTTAGCTATAATTAGCACAAAATTATGTTTTTACCCCTATAATACATAAATTTACATAATATACTATTATTACTCAAAAATTCCCTAAAAATTATACAAATGCCTAAAAATATTTTCTCAACATCAAATTTCTTAATATCAATAAAAACATAAAATTAACTAATAATTCTTCCAAAATATAAATTTAATCTAATTATCCACATTTGACATAAACTTAAAATAATTATAAATATAGTATAAAAATCACAAAAACTGAAAATTAAGTTCTAAAATCAATGACATTTAATAATAATACTAATTATCACAATTTCATAATTTTTTTAATAATTAATTTTTGGAAATTATAAAATATTAATAAAATATCCAAAATTCACAATTAACACAAAAATTTTCTATAATCTTAAATAAAATCAATATACTAAAAATAATTAACGTTAATTACTCTAATTACTAATTAAACTCAAATAAAAATCAAACCAAATCAAATCAAATTCTGTAAAATCAAGAAAAATCAAAATAATATACCAAAATTGGATTTAAACAACTAACTTAGCATAATTAATCATTTAACTTAGAATAAATGAAGTTTAGCACTTAAATCAACCTAGACAACTAGAAAATGACCCTAAAACAACCTAAAAACAACCCAGAACAACTCACCTTCTACCTTGATTCCCGATGCTGGAAATGGGTTACAGCGGCGAGGCCAAGTGTCAACCGATGCCTGAGAAGGCAAGGCAAGCTGAGGGAGCAACGACAGCGCCAATCTAGCTCCGAAAGTGGCGATGAGAGCTCAACCTAAGAGAGAGACACCGAAAATGGAAGAAAAAGGAGAAGAAGGAGAGGCTAATGGCTTGTTACGGTGATGCTGGCAGCTCAAACGGTCGAGGCACATTGGAGGGAGACAGAGAGTGACAGAGATGGTGGCGGACATGGAGGAGGGGTTGTGGTTTGGTGGTTTCGGGTGGGAGCATATATTCACAAGTATGTATATATATATATATATATATATATATATATATATATATATATATATATATATAAAATACCCTAAAAATAACAACTACATAAAATAATAAAACCCTACATAATATATAGTATATATATTACATATTATAAGCTTGAAAATAACAAGGGAAATATAGAATAATCACACTTAAAAAAAAATATCTAATATTATTATTATTATAGAAAATATTTTTCCCTACAATAATAACATAAATCTATCTCAATAAATAGCTAGATAATTAACAATTTTATAATACAATTTAAAATTATTTATTAATAATATGAATTCGAAAATTACTTTAAATTAAAATATAGGGTATTACAGTCTTCCCTTCTTATAAGAATTCGTCTTCGAATTCAAGAAAGAAGAATTACAAGGCTTAAGAGGGAAAGAGATAGGGGAACGAAACTGCATCTCAGCTTCAGTTTCCCAGGTACAATCCTCAGCAGAATGGTTACACCATAGCACCTTCACCATCGGTATCTCCTTAATTTGCAACTGTCATATTTTGGCGATCCACAATCGTCATTGGATACTCCTTATAGGTCAGATCATCGCTAAGCTCTACAGCTTGAGGTTGTAGAACGTGAGACGGATCAGGAATGTATTTCTTCAGTATAGACACATGAAATACAGGATGGATTCTCAATAATTTTGGTGGCAAGACCAATCTATATGCCACTTCACCCACTCTAAATCGAATCTCAAATGGTCCAATGTATCTAGGAGCTAGCTTACCCTTCTTTCCAAATCTCATGACTCCTTTCATTGGAGAAACCTTTAGGAAGACCATGTCTCCAACCATAAAAGATACATGCTTCCTCCTAGGGTCAGCATAGCTCTTCTGTCTGCTGAAGGTTGTCTTCAATCTCTGCTGTATGATGGGGACTTTCTCTGAAGTCACCTGTACCAACTCTCATGTACCAACTCTGGACTTGTTAACTTTCTTTCACCAATCTCCCAACATAATGGTGATCTATACTTCCTACCATACAGTGCCTCATACGAAGCCATTTCAATGCTAGCATGATAGCTATTATTGTAAGCAAACTCAATCAATGGCAAGTGCGAATCCCACTATCCTCCAAAGTCAATCACACACATCCTCAGCATATCTTCTAACATCTGGATGGTCCTTTCTAACTAACCATCTGTCTAAGGATGGAAGGCCGTACTGAAATCCAATATGGTGCCCAAGGCCTTATGTAATTCTTGCCAAAAGACTGAGGTGAATGTGGCTCCTCTGTCCGACACTATACTCACTAGTACTCCATGTAGACAAACAATCCTGTTAATATAAAGTATTGATAGTCTATCAGTAGAGTATGTCTTCTTTATTGGTAGAAAGTGTGCTGACTTGGTTAGCCTATCAACAATCACCCAAATAGCATTATAACCTCTTGTAGTCCAAGGTAGTCCAATCACAAAGTCCATGGCTATCATGTCCCATTTCCATTCAGGAATTGGCATAGGTTACAATAATCCTGAGGGTCTTTAATGTTCAAACTTCACTTGCTGACAAGTCAGGCATCTAGACACAAACTCCGTAATATCCTTCTTCATTCCATTCCACTAATATATATCTTTCAAGTCATGATAGATCTTAGTAGAACCCGGATGGATACTATAAGCAGAAAAATGTGTCTCTTCCATAATTTCCTTCCTCAAGTTGTCAACATCCGGCACACAAATCCTAGTGCCCAACCGCAATACACCTTCTTTGTCAACTACAAAGTCTCTTGATTGCCCTTGTTGCACCTTATACATAATCCTCTGTAACTGCGGGTCTCTATTCTAAGATGCCTTAACTCGATCCAAGTATACTGATCATACCCTGAATTGAGCTAAAAGGCACTTTCTAGTAACCTTCAATTGCAACCTTTGATCAATCAATTCATGCAACTCCTTGATAATAGGCCTCCTTTATGTGCTGATGTGGGTAAGACTGCCTGCTGACTTCTTACTCAAGGCATCAGCAACAACATTTGCCTTGCCTGGATGGTACAAAATGGAACAATCATAGTCCTTGAGAAGTTCCATCCATCTTCTCTGCCTCAAGTTCAATTCCCTTTGCCGGAAGATATACTTCAAGCTTTATGATCGGTGTATATCTCACATGTAACCCCATAGAAGTAATGCCTCTATATCTTTAAAGCAAACATAATGGCTACCATCTCTAAGTCATGAGTAGGATAGTTTTGTTTATGCTTCTTCAGCTGCCTTAAAGCATAAGCAATTACTTGGCCATTTTGCATCAACACAAAGCCCAATCCTACTCTGGAAGCATCATAATACACCATATACCCTTCATTGCTAGAAGGTAAAGTCATAATTGGAGCTGACGTAAATAAATCCTTCCATATCTGGAAGTGCTCTTCACATTTGTCTATCCACACAAACTTAGCACTCTTCTGGGTCAACCTTGTCAAAGGTGCGACAATTTTGGAGAAGTCCTTCATAAATCTCCTGTAGTAGCCTACTAGACCTAGGAAACTCCGTACTTCTCTAACTATATTCGGCCTCGGCCATTCTGTAATAGCTTTTATCTTCTTAGGGTCCACTTGTATGCCATTCTTAGAAATCGCGTGGCCTAAAAATGCCACTTGATTCAATTAGAACTCGCACTTTGAAAACTTAGCATACAACCTATGCTCCCTTAAAGTTTGACACACCCTTTTTAGATGCATGATATGCTTAGCTTCACTCTTGGAATAAACTAAGATGTCATCAATGAAGACTATTAAAAACTAATCCAAGTATGGCCTGAATACTCGATTCATCAAGTCCATAAAGGCTGTTGGAGCATTAGTCAACCCAAAGGACATTACTAGGAACTCATAATGGCCATATCTCATCTGAAATGTTATATTGGGCTCATCACCACTTCTGATCCTCAACTGGTGATACCCAGATCACAAGTCTATCTTAGAGAAGCATATAGCACATTGAAGCTGATCGACAAAATCATCGATCCTTGAAAGTGGATACTTGTTCTTGATGGTGACCTTGTTCAACTGCCTATAATCAATATAGAGTCGAAGGCTACCATACTTCTTCTTCACAAACAACACTGGAGCACCCCAAGGCGATGTACTGGGCCTTATGAAACCCTTATTAAGTAACTCCTGTAACTGCTCCTTCAGCTCCTATAATTCAGCTGGTGCCATTCTGTAGGGTGGCATAGAAATAGGATCTGTATCGGGTATAACATCGATACAAAACTCTATCTCCTTGTCTTGTGGTAATCCCAAAAATTCTTCAGGGAAGACATCCATAAATTCACACACCACTAGCACTTGTTCGATTGCCCCATTCTTTATCTCAACATCTCATACTACTGCCAAGTAACCTTGACAACCCCTTTTAAGCATCTTTTGGGCTGTAATGGTAGAAATGAGATTACAAGGCATTGAGCTCTTTTCACCTTTAAAACAGAACTCTTATTCATTTAGAATTCTGAATACCACTTCTTTCTCTCAATAATTCACCGAAGCATAATGTCACGACCCAAAATAGGGGCCATGACCGGCGCTAGGGAACGGGAATTCTTTCGAATCCGGAACCCGTAGCAAGCCTAAAAATAAAATAAACATGCAATAATAATAATAATAACAATATCAAATGCAGTGGAAATAGAAATCATAAATATCACAATATTAATTTCACCAACTGGATTTAAGTCAAATCTCATCTCATATATATAAATCTTTGAATACAAATCCAGTTTCAAATATAATACAATATCTCACATAAATAAAATACATAAAATCCCATAATTAATTTACAACTACTATAGTGTCTAGATTATAAAAATAAGACTCAAGTAAGCAGTTTACACAAGGAAGCGTATGGACCTGCTACTGAGGTCTGAAGATGTTGACTCTCCTGAAAAATAGTCAACGGAGGGGAGTCAGACCTCACTAAGTGAATTACTATAATATATATACATACACACTAAGTGACAATGCATACAATCAATAGTATATATAATATGTATATATATAGGCAAATACACATAGATGCAATAAAATCATTTTATATATATCTTATTGAAAATCATCTTTTATGAAGGATCACATAGAACCCTAGAATCTCGCAACCTCAAAAACAGTGTTAGACAACACTCTAGCCATACAGGCTCACTTAATCCAAATATATCCACTTAATCCATTTAGACAGTAGACTGGCCCCGAGACACTAAGTCGACTGAGCTCCAGCAGTCTGACTGCCAATGTGATTGGCCCCGAGACACTTGGTCAACCGAGCTCCAGCAATCACACCCAAACCATATCTCACACATATCAATAATCACATTCAATCAATATCCACAAATAAGTTAGTAGTATAGCCTAAATACTATAGGCGTACCGATACGTACTCGGTCCTAGTGCTGCCCACTAGGTAACACGTTCTATTGATATCCTTCATCATTAATAATATAAAACATTCATTCACAAAAATAAATGATGCATGAAGTTCAATAAAATATCAACATAAACCATATATATACTAGAAATATACCAAAAGTAAACCAGGTATATTTCGAGTATATATACGTCAAATAAATCCAATCAAATTACAAATTAAGCTAGAAATATATTTAAAAACATTTTAAATATAATTTATTATCAAAACATGCATATAATTTAATATATATAAAAAATAAACCAAAAATAAACTAAAAATATACTTAAATACAAATCACATTATTTATGCATATTTAATCAAAATAAAACATATATTTCTAAAATTATGCATCCTAAAGCACATATATATAAAATAGTAACTCACCCTAGTGCGCTCCATGAGACGGGTCCGACGGGCCTGGTCCACTAGCCCTCGGTCTCGGCGCAACTAAACAAGCAATAAATAATCGACATTAGAATAAGCCTAATAAAAATCCTAGAATTCGATCTAGAGTATTAAACATAGAATCGATATCAGGGTTCGACCGGATATCACGTTTTACGAGAATTCTACCAAAAATTCGACAGAACCTCCCCTGTAAAACGGACATTTCTCTACTCAAAGAGTAGAGCCGACCCTGCAAAGAAACATACTTTGAAAAACAAGCTCAACACTCAACCACAACCCCTCGGTCAGACTCCAAACTACAGTCTACCAGCCGGGGTCCACAAACACAGAATAATTTCAGAAATACCAAAAATACCCTTAAATAATAGAAATTCATTTTATAAGTAAAAATTACATAATTAACCTTTAAACACAGTAAAAACCAATAAAAACTCATTTTATTAGTAAAATTGTATATTATATATATAATTGAAAATAATTCACGAAAAATAGTTTTAATTAGTTAAAAATACTAAATAATTTGCAGAAATCATTTTTATACCTTATATAACTATTAAAACCAATTAAATTACATTTTTAGCCAATCTTGTGTAAAATTACCAAAATGCCCTTATATATATAAATATACTATAATTACTTCAAAAATTCACCAAAAATTATACAATTAATCAAAATTAATTTTCTCAACATATTTGTCAATAATATCAATAATTAAACTCAATTATCCAATTAAATTCAATTAAAAACATAATTAACCCTAATTTCCCAAATTACATAAATTCAAATAATTCAAAATAAATACATAGGAATTCATAAAAATTCCAAATAAATTCCTATAATTCATTTCAACACCTAATTTAACCATAAAACACAATTTCATAATTTAAATAATTAATTTCCGAAAATTAGAAAATAATATTAAAATATTCAAAAATACCCAAAAATCCAAAAAATCTCCAAAAATTCCACAAAAATTCATACATGTATATTAAGCTACTAGGAACACCATTTGTGAAGGGATTTTTCATTAATCAATCAATTCGAAGCTTAAAAAAATCAAAAACCATAATATGGCCGAATTGGAAAATTTGAAACCTAAGCAAATCTAGACCATTTTAGCTCAAACCAAAGCTATAATCACACTCACCAGAGCTCAAGGAGAAGAAATTTACCAGCAGTGTCAAAAATGATGGCCGAAAGAGGAAGAAACGGCAAGGAGAAGGATTTCGGCCAAAAGAAGAAAAACAGCTCGCCGGCGCCGGGGAAGAAGGCTACTGGCGGTGGGGGACGGCTGGGAACGGTGGCGGCAAGCCGGGAGGCACACCGACGGCAAGGGAATGGGATGGCAGACGACGGTTGGTGGTGAGGGGTGGTCGGGCGCGGGAGAAAGAAGAAGAAGAAGAAGAAAAAAAAAGAAAAGAAAAAGAAAAAGAAAAAGAAAGAAAAAAATAATAATAATAAAATAATTTTAATAAAATATTTAAAAAAAATCACACCCACACATATAATTTAATATTTTAAAAATTTAATACTAAATAAAATAATTAAATAACAATAAACTAATAAATAAATAATATAATATTAGGGTAATTATATATTAAACCCTAATTAAATAAATATCGTACACATACACGGTGTTTAGTAATTTAAAAATACGTATGAGTTTATGCAAGTCCGAAAATATATTTCAAATAATTAATAATAAATTATTTACGTGAAAATTTCCTCGAAAATACAAGCCCCGGGAAAATTTTACGTAAAGCAATGTAAATAATACACAATAATTAAAATAGGTTTTAAATACACATCAACTAGTAAAAATATCATAGTATATATACAAAAATTATTAACACTGTATATCCCGGTACAGTGTAAAAATATTTAAAAACACGGGATATTACACATAATACCTCGACAACCAATCCATACCTAAGATGACGTCGAATTCTAAACATCAAGCAACACCAACTCCGCTAATAATTCTCTACCATTAATTGACACCAGACATGAAGGAAAGAAGATATTTGTCTCTAACTTGTCACTAAGAGGAGTCGATACAGATAGAGGAAAGGAAAACCTGGAAGGCTGCCACTCAATTCTCGAAGCAAACACGGGAGAAATGAATAAATACAAAGCGTCGGGGTCAAACAATACTCTAGCATCACATGCATAGACTGAGAGAATACATGCTACTACTGCGTTAAAAGTATGAGCATCCTGTGGTATCAGAGTGAAAACTCATGCCTAGCCATGACCTACTTGTTGAGATGTCGAAGGTTGCACAAACCCACGACCACTAGGCCTACCAACTAAACCTCGGCCCTATTGGCCCATAAGCTATAGCGGCATCTACTGTGGCTGTACTGGTGCTCTGTACTACTGTGGTATCAAATAGTAAGGCTAGGCCATTGATGAAGATGAACCTTGAGCATACTTTGGTTGATATCCGGAGTGAGGATAAACTCTGGCAAGATGACTAACCTGTCCACATTTGAAGCAAGCGCCCGAAAATAAATGACATAGGCCCTGATAGAATTGACCACAACTCACACATACACTGGCTCTAAACCCAGAACTACTATGTCCTGAGCTTTGCCCACTACTACTGTTGCTGACTCCAGTACTAAATCTGTAACCTTTGCCACTTCTTCTGTTCGTGGCATAACTATATCGACCAACTCAGTGAGTCCTGGACCTTCTACCAGTATGCTGTGAACTACTCGTAGCCTACTGACTCGTATTACCAATATAAAATGTTGGTTGTTGGTACCTAGGAGCTACACCATATCCACTACCACCAACCATATAGGGATTTAACATGGTGCCCTGGCGGATGTGTCGCTTCTTAATCAGATGGGCCTTTTTAATCACACTCTCTAAGGACGGTCCTCGGTAGCATACCAACAAAAGCTGGTCCCAAACCAGTAACATACAACTCTACTGCTCAGTAGGGATCTCTCATAATGTCCTATGTATGTTGAGATAGCCTGTTAAACTCCCTAGAGTATTCCTCCATTGATCTATCCCCTCTGGTGATGTGAAGCAACTGCCACCTATAAGCATCTCTGGTGGCTGGAGGACAGAAGAATCTCAGGAAGCGGTCCTTAAACTTTAGCCAAGTCAACTTATGCATGGACGGCTGAATCGACTGCATAAACCAGTCTTGAGCTGCCACTTGGACTGACAACTCTATAATCATTATCCGCTGGTAGTCCATATGTCCTATCCTATTACGTGCCTCAATCGTATTAATAAAGTCCAAAGCGTCACCCGTACCATCAAAGGAAACTCTTCCAATTCGGGAGTAGAGGAGTGTTGTATCAGTTTCTGACATCTCCTAATTCCTTTGTTGTAACATTTGCTGCATAAGGGGCATCATCTGATTCAAAGTTATAAGACCCTGATTAATTCCTACTAGTCCAACTACAAAAAGCTATGGGGTCTACGACTGGAGCTTCAGGCCCAACTGGCCGCTGATCAGGAATCTCAATTGCAGCTGCCCTAGCTCGACCTCTACCTCTACCTCTGCCCCTATAATGTGGACCAGGAGGAAGAGCCTCATCATGCACAGACTGCTCATCAAGCCCAAAAGTCGGATCGGCAACAGGGTCTACTCTCACACGCCTCATTTTGAAAAGATAGAGAAAAAATCGAATTCAAAATAAGATAAGAGTATTTAACGCAACGTGGAATTAGAAACAATAATATCACAATGACAATTATCAACCTAATCACTGCAGTAGTTACACAAAAGACAGACATAGACAATTAATTGAACTTATGCTCTGATACCAACTTTGTCATGACCCAAACTCGAGGGTATGTGACCAGTACTAGGGAATGGGTAGGCATAAGGCCCCCAAAACCTGTAGTAAGCCTTAAAGAAAAGAAAAATAAAACTTTCAACTTTAAAACTTTATTTTATACAAGAACACATTATCAAACTGATTTTTCTAAAAATAAACATAATCATGTGCAACATAAAATATCCTCCGTCATCAAATATCATAAATCAATCTTTAAACATTATACATAAGCATAGTTCATTAAAATGCAATACATGAGTATACTTAAGTTATACAAACTCATAGTATAAATACTACTACAATATTTTAGAGTTACTACTACAATACAACTCATAAAAACCTACACAAAATAGCCGGTGATGAAGAAATCTAGTGTAGAGGCGGTCTGAGGTCGAACTCCCAAGCTCCTGAAAAAAATAGATTGAGGGGAATCAGACCTCATTGAGTAAGTTAATAAAAAGAGCGATACGGTTTGAAAACCTTTTTAAAAACTATATAGTTATAGTGAAAATAATTTATAACGTGTATATATATAGCTTTTAAAAAATCTCGGTAGAACCCTAAACTCAAATTTCTAATTGGCCAACTAGGCCTACTTAATCCTCATAGATTGTCGGTCCCTTAGAGCAAAGGCATCAACCGAGGCACCGAGCCGCAGTCATCCACTTAATCCAAATACATGGCACTAGCGGTCCCCGAGAGCTAAGGCATCCACCGAGGCACCCATCCCAGTCCATTATTAACTTTTCAATCACTGGCGGTCCCTGAGAGCATAGGCTTCCACCGAGGCACCCGTCCTAGTTTATCCATAATTCATACATACATCGGATCCATCTTTCAATCTCTACCATGTCCACACGGTCCTAGTGAAACCCACTAGGTAGTTCGTTCTACCAAAATTTCTCAAAATAAAGTTTAAATAAATAAAATGCATTTAAATCTTAAATAGCAGTATTTAAATTAAATAAATCATATAATGAATACTAAAAATATGAGTGCACACATCTTTAAATAAAACACACGCACATATCAATTTATCAACTTATAAGACGAGCGAGAAGGTTGACGACCATGCGTCTGCCTCGATCCAACAACTCCCGCTTCGGTATTCTCTAGAGAAAAAAATAACAAACCTATTTTAAAAACATGTCTATGGAATTAAAATCGAAAATCGACAGAAATATCAAAATTCTATACTGACTCAAGGAAGACTGGATAAGACTCAATAGATAGGAAAAATCCTAATTAACGTTAGGAATTTACGGAAGATGTCACGTTTTATGAGAAAATCTACCGAAATTTCGGTAGAGTCTTCTTTGTAAAACGGACATCTTTCTACCATAGGTAGAGCCATTCCTACATACAAAACGTACTTCTAAAAATTCATACACAATCTACATTTGGGTTGGCTCTCAAACACAGTATTAGCCTGACCGTGTTCACAACTCAACAAAACATCACAACTTAATTCTAACTAATAAAATTCATGAAAATATTACTTTCATAAATAAACATTAAAATCATACTTAAAATATAACATAACACTTAATTCAATTCAATTAGACATAAATATATAAAAATCCATAATTTCCAATAATATACATTATTCTTAAACTATGCATATATAATCCATAATTAATATAACTATCGACAAATACCTTAAATAAAACCCTCATACCAAATATGTCGAACATAACCATATATATATATATATATATTTGGAAATAATATTCAAAATTAACATTACTTAATTAAAAATACCAATTAATTTATAAAATATCCTCTAAACCTCTTAAATATTAATAAAACCAACTAAAATATATATTTAACTATAATTAGCATAAAATTACATATTTATCCATATAATAGAAAAATACACATAATACTCAAAAATAATACCTAATATATTATTTGAAATTAATTTTCGAAAATTAGTGTTAATTAGTCAAAAATAGTAAATAATTTGTAAAAATCCTTTTAAATTCCTTAATTATTATTAAAACCAACCACAATCTATTATTTAGATATAATTAGCACAAAATTATGTTTTTACCCCTATAATACATAAATTTACATAATATACTATTATTACTCAAAAATTCCCTAAAAATTATACAAATGCCTAAAAATATTTTCTCAACATCAAATTTCTTAATATCAATAAAAACATAAAATTAACTAATAATTCTTCCAAAATATAAATTTAATCTAATTATCCACATTTGACATAAACTTAAAATAATTATAAATATAGTATAAAAATCACAAAAACTGAAAATTAAGTTCTAAAATCAATGACATTTAATAATAATACTAATTATCACAATTTCATAATTTTTTTAACAATTAATTTTTGGAAATTATAAAATATTAATAAAATATCCAAAATTCACAATTAACACAAAATTTTTCTATAATCTTAAATAAAATCAATATACTAAAAATAATTAACGTTAATTACTCTAATTACTAATTAAACTCAAATAAAAATCAAACCAAATCAAATCAAATTCTGTAAAATCAAGAAAAATCAAAATAATATACCAAAATTGGATTTAAACAACTAACTTAGCATAATTAATCATTTAACTTAGAATAAATGAAGTTTAGCACTTAAATCAACCTAGACAACCAGAAAACGACCCTAAAACAACCTAAAAAGAACCTAGAACAACTCACCTTCTACCTTGATTCCTGACAACGAAAATGGGTTGCAACGGCAAGGCCAGGCATCGATCGCCGCCTGAGAAGGCAAGGCAAGTTGAAGGAGCAATGGCGGCACCGATCTAGCTTCGATAGTGGCGGTGATAGCTCAGACCGAGAGAGAGACACCAAAAATGGAAGAAAAAGGAGAAGAAGGAGAGGTTGGCGGCTTGCTACGGCAGTGCTGGCAGCTCAAACGGTCGAGGCACGCTGAAGGGAGACAAAGAGTGATGAACATGGTGGCGGACAGGGAGGAGGGGCTGTGGTTTGGTGGTTTCGGGTGGGAGAATACATTCATATGTATATATATATATATATATATACACACACACACACACAAATACACCTATATCTATATATATGTAATACCCTAAAAATAACACCTACATAAAATAATAAAACCCTACATAATATATAGTGTATATATTACATATTATAAGCTTGAAAATAACAAGGAAAATATAGAATAATCACACTTAAAAAAAAATAGCTATCTAATATTTATTATTATTATAGAAAATATATTTCCCTATAATAATAACATAAATCTATCTCAATAAATAGCTAGATAATTAACAATTGTATAATACAATTTAAAATTATTTATTAATAATATGAATTCAAAAATTACTTTAAATTAAAATATAGGGTATTACACACAGCAACTTCCCGCAAAACATTGTCCTTCATCTTCAACCTCCTACTATCTTGTTCCATAATTGATGGTGTACTTCCCCGATGTCTGGCCGACCATCCACCACTCCATGTCACCTTTCGCCGTCTTCCTCTTCCTTCCCCTACGCCGGTAACTTCCATTTTTGGAAAGAAGCCGAAACTCCATTAAATCCGACCAATCTTCATTCTAGCCACCATTTCCTTTGATTCTTGTGTCTTTCTCTTCCTCTTGCACCGATGAGTATGAATCTAAGCTTATTTTAAGCTTTAAACTCCATTTTCTTGAGTTTTGTTTAATTTTTGTTTTTAGAGCTTTAGGGTTTTGAATTTTTTTTTAGCATGATATTGTTTGAATCTTGCAAACTCCCTTTACAAATGTGATTCCTAGTTGCTTAATCTACCTCCATGAATTTTTGTGTGATTTTTGGAATTTATTTTGATTTTTGTGAATTTTTGAATATTTTATTATTATTTTATTAATTTTCGTAAATTAATTTATTAAATTATAAAATTGGTTGATTTAGTGATATTTTATATTTTCATTAATTTTAGTGTTGAAAAATTAATTTTTGAGAATGTTATATAATTTTTATGAATTTTTATAGTTTATATCAAAATTCAATAATTATGTTAGAGTTGGATTTTTGTTGAAATATTGGTTAAATATGTGTTTTAGTTAATATTAATAATAAATTTGTTGATAAAATAATTTTTTTCTATTTATATAATTTTTATTGAATTTTTTAGTATTATTAGTATATTATGTGAATTTTTGAATATTAGGGTTAATTGGATAAGTTGGTAATAATTTTAGTTAAATATTATGTTTAATTGGTTTTAATAATATTTGAGGTATAAAAATAATTTTTACAAATTATTTACTATTTTTAATTAATTAATTAATACTAATTTTTGAAAATTATTTTTAAAAAATATATTATATACTATTTTGGTAATAAAATGAGTTTTTAGTAATTTTTAATATGTATTTAGACTAATTAAGTTATTTGGATTAGTAAAGTGAATTTTTATTAAATTACATTGAATTATTGAGAAAATTGGATTTTATAATTATTATTTCGGAATTTTTACCTAATTATTGTGAAAATAATTATTTTTAGTGTTTTAATGTTAAATATGTTATATTTTGACATTTTGAGGTTATTTATGGTAATTATTGATTGTTAATATATTTTATTATATTATTTGAATTGTCGACCTCGGTTGAGAAATTTTGTAGTTCGGGATCCCAACCGAGAGTTGTGTAGATTTTTATATTCGAAATGTATTTTTCTTGTAGGACCGACTCTACTTTTTAGTAGAAAAATGTTCATTTTACAGAGGAGGTTCTATCAAATTTTCGGTAGAATTCTTGTAAAACGTGACATCGGGTCTAATTCTAAGTTTGTGTCTATCTGTATTTTGTAATCTTAGATCGAGTTTCTAGAAGTTAAGTTAGATGTATTCTAATTTTGTGATCATTTTTATTGTTTAGTTGCGTCGAGACCGAGGTCTAATAGACCAGGCCTGTCGGACCAGTCTCGTTGAGCGTATCCCTGTGAGTTGTTATTTTATATATATATTGCGTTTAGGTTTCATGTTTTAGAATTATATGTTTTAAATGTATAATTTTGCATAATTGTTTTATTAAATGCTTAAGTATATTTTAGGTATATTTTTAGTATATTCTTGGTATATTTTGAAATAAATGGATGTTTTACTTTTGATTTATATTCAAATTATTTTTAAGTATATTATTGGTTTATTATGAGTATATTTCATGACTTATTTGAATTTATTTTACATATATATACTTGAAATATACTTAGTTTATTTTAGGTATATTTCTGGTATATATATGGTTTATTTGATTATTATGAATGACTTTATGCATTATGTGTTTATTTGAATATATGTTTTATTTTAAATGAAGGGTATCGATAGAACGTGCTTCTTAGTGGGCAACACTAGAACCGAGTACGTACCGGTGCGATAGATCATAGGGTTGAATTACTAACTTATTTGTAAATCATGACTTGATCAATTTGATTGATGTGTGATGTGATTGATGGTGTGATTGTTGGAGCTCGGTTGACCAAGTGTCTCGGGGCCAATCACACTGACAGTCAGATTGCTGGAGCTCAGTTGACTTAGTGTCTCGGGGCCAGTCCACTGTCCAGTTGGATTAAGTGAATTTATTTGGAATTAAGTGAGCCAGTATTGCTAGAGTGTTTTCTACTGTTAATTGAGGTTGCAATCATTAGGGTTCTATTTGATCCTTCAAAAGTCTATATTTTCAGTATTGTGAAATAAAGTGATTTTCAGCATTTGTGTGTACATGCCTGTATATATATTTATTATATACATATGATTGTTTACATTTAACATTTAGTAATGCGTGTATATATATTATAACGATTCATTCAGTGAGGTCTAACTCCCCTCAGTTGATATTTTTGCAGGAAAGTCTTCTTCTTCAGACCTCAGCAGTAGGCCTATCCACCAAATTTCTTCTGCCCCAGTTTTATTATGTAATTTATCTACTTAATTATTTTATATTGTACTCTAAAAAACTGTAGTAGTTGTATTTTTATTAGTAGTGGTTTTATTTATTTTGCTGTATGAGATTTTAATTCAGATGTTTAATCTGAATATGGTATTAAATTATCTCATGATATGAAGAAGTTTATTTTATCATATTAAATTGAGATTTTAATTATGTTATATTTATTTTATTTTATCTATTGTATGTTTTTATTATTTTAAGGCTTGCTACGGGTTCCGCATTCGAAAGAACTCTTGTTCCCTAGCACCGGTCATGGTTCTCGGTTTGGATTGTGACAAAATTGAACTTTTACATCCCTTAATTTTAATTCCGTCAACATTAAACTCTTCCGTTAATTTTTTTATTGAGTTTTTTTATATCAGAAAAATTTAACTCCCTCTGTTTTATAAATAAAACAATTTAATCTATAAGTTCCAATGACATAAAATAATTTAGTCCTTAAATTTTTTTAATTTTTGAAATTTAAATACTAACTAAATTTTAAACATGTGCACATATCTCCATCAATGTATTAACTCAAAAGTTAAGTTGTAATCTTAATAAATTTATAAATTTTCATATATTTATTTTATATTCATTTTTTTAGTCTATTTATTAATTTTTCTTGCATTTAAAATAGTATTTATCTAAACTAAAATAATATATAAAATGAATTACTTTGAAAAATATAAAAATAATGACATCAAACATACAAATAAATATAAAATATAATAGATGAAAATTAATGAATATATCAGAATTATAATTTGATTTTTTTTTTTATTTTGAAATGTTGATAAATATATGTTTAATTGTTGAACATTTAGTAAAATTTGTGATTTTAAATTTGAAAAAAATTAAACAAGAAAAAGATTTTTTTTATTTTATTAAAATAAAGACGATTAAAATATTAGTTTTTATAAAATAGAGGGGGTAAAATGTTTATTTTTCATAAAATAAAAAGAGTAAAATGTCTTATTTGTTAATATATTAGTGGAAAATTTGATGAAAGTGATAAAATGTTGATGAAATTAAAATTGTGGAATATAAAAATTTAATTTTCAAATAAGAGAAAAGAAAGGTGACAGTTAAATCAAATTTTACAGAAAATTATAATTTGCTTTAAAAATAATCGCAAATGAAGGGACGTATGTACATTCACAACAGATAGCTACAGTCTACACACAATTTTGTCAATTTATTGTGTCTAAAGAAAGGGTAGCTACAGTCTATACACAATTTTTTAAGATTATTTTGTCAATTCATTTGCGGGAGTGAAAATTTTATAAGGAAACAAAATGATATATAAAGAAATTTCTAGTATAAAAACTTGCACATGAATAAAATAGGATAAATTTTTACATGCATATAAATAAATATCTAACCAAATTTCAACAAAATTTTTTCAAAAATATCACTTACACTCTTTTTAAAAAAATATCATTATTTTTTAGCCTAATGACGATGTTGAGATTTGATAATTAAATTTCAAAGAGAAAGGGATGAGAATGGAGTGTTTCACCAACTCTATCATGAGTTTTGGTCTTCAAATATCCTTGCAATACCATTAAAAATTAATTAAAGCACACATTGATTAATGTCTTGGAATCTTTATACTACATCTATCATTTTTCTATTAAAAACCTATAAAAGCAGATTTTAAAATAAAAATAAAATAGACATAATAACTAATATCTAAAAAATAAATAGGGTTTTTTTTCATAAATACCCAAAGAAGCTAAATAATAAAAATACTTCAAATTTTCTAAAATTACATGCATGCTATTTTATTCAATTTTAATTACCCAAATGTCTCTTTTTTCTTTAATGTAATATATATATATATATTAGGTTGCTGCTTTTTCTTCCTCCTTCCTCTCCACTCTCTTCATTTACCCAAATCCAAATAAAAATCAAAATGAGAAATGCAGCAACTCTTTTTGCCGAATTCAAATCAGCCTGAGAAAGATCAAAGAAGTTGAGAAAGTAGAGTTGCAAAGTAAAAGATCTAAGCTTTGAAATTAAACCCAACCGAAATCAAGTTCAAAGATTCAAACTTTATTTGGTTCATTAAAATTTTTTTTTTTTCATTTTTCTTGTGAATCAAGAACAGACTGCTCATAGAGTGTCTATCATCAAGATTCATGCTTTAGCTGTAATTTGATTGGTGTTGATAGGTTATGTATGTTTTCTTCCATGTTATTGATGAGGAGGATGATTGCAGTACCGAGAGCAAAGAAACTGAACAAGAAGTCCCAAAAACACTATGAATGCTACTACGATGAATTTGTGCTTTTGGAGGTGGTGCTGCTGTTCTGCTTGTGATGGGTCCAAGTATGGTGGTGGAGAAAACATTATGGTACGTAGCTGCTGGGTTCTTTTAATAATACTTTACTTTTTTCATTTTCATAGTGTGTATTTTTGTATATATACACACACTTCATTTCTCAGACTTGGATTTGGAGAAGGAATTCAGATCAATAACTTTGAAAATTGTTTAACACCCACCAATAGGGTATTATGTTTGTGTGTGTATATATATGTTAAACTATACGTTTTTGGGTGGATAGGGATTTTGTTTCAGGATATAATTAGATTGCTTTTGGATACAAAGGCGTCCAAGGATATAATTGATTTGTTTGTGGAGAGGTACAGAGATAAAGACATCACTGTTGGTGCGATTATTTTTTTTTTAATTAATTAAAGGGGCATTCATTAGCATAGCATGTCAAGGCTTTGTATCAATGGATGTTTATGGGCAGTTGTGCTGAATTGATCTTCTCTTCTCTCTCTATTAATTAAGGCAAATGATTAATCATTTTGTTTTCCTATACATAAAGTATTTTAAGTTAACAAAAACATAAATAAAATTATAATATCACAAACGTAACATAAATGGAAAATATTTTAAATTGACAAAAACATATACAAAATTATAGTATAAGAAACTAAAAATAAATAGAAAGTATTCTAAATTGACAAAAATATATATACCAAATTTCAAGATATTCGATATAATAGAAAATGGAATGACAATTTCAGATAATTATAACAAGCACCAAAAATTCAAATTTATTAGGTCATGTGACTGACATTAGAAATTGGGAAAGCGAGAAGTTTCTAAAACTCATAATAAGCCTTAAGAAAATTTTCACAATAAAATTAAATTAATTTAAAATTCTAACAAAAATCTAGTAGAGTTTCCTTTATACCGGAAATAAACCCAAAACTTGTAAATTAAGAAATACACTTCTAAAATATTCTCCCATCAATACCACATCACAAAAAGTCCAATAATACATCACAAATGTCACTCTCCAATACAAAATGTATGCTCAGTACATATATCAACATAATTATACATAAACCCAATTTTAAGCTAATCAAATACAAATACATTTATCAAATGTTCAACTATTACTGCAGTGTCTAGCAATACAAATATAAGACAATAAATATTAACATAACATACATAAAGTAGCCGAAAAAAATAAGTCCGGCGCAAATAAGTATAACTAACTGTAGACTCCGAAGATCCTGGGAAAAAATAATTGTGAGGAATTAGACCTCACAAAGTAAGCTAATATAAGAAAATGCATACTGTTTTAAAATCCTTCTTTATTAAAAGATTTTATGGAAATATAATAAAATATATATAACTTATATTTAAAACCATTATTTTTCTAAAATCATCTTTATAAATCTTAAAAACTCTCATAATACCTTTGAAATAGAAATAAAATTTCCTTAAAATATTTTTTTAAGTGAAAAATTATGGTAGAACCTTAAGCTATAAATCTAGTAGCCACTTGGCTCTCTTTATCCAAATGACTGCTGGTTTCTAAGAGCTAAACATCCACTAAGCTACTAATCGTATTCGGTCACTTATTCCAATATTTACTAACGATTCTCGTAACCTCAAACACTATGTCTCACTGGCCATTAGGCTTTCTTGAGTCTAAATAATATTTCTCTTTTTCAATTGGGCAATGGACCGGCCTCGAGACCTTAAAAGGTCAACCGAGCTACCGCAATCTTGCTATTGACATGACTGGCTCCAAGACCCTAAAAGATCAACTGAGCTCCTACAGTCACACTACTAGTATGACTAGCCCCGAGACCTTAAAAAGTTAAGTGGGCTATTGTAGCCATGCTCCTCTCTATCTAAAGAATTTCAATAAATTATTTTAACCATACGTCCAATATCATATAATCTCATATCAACTCAGAATTCATATTCTACCCATCTAACGTACTGGTGTGCATACAATCTTAGTGTAGCCCACTAGGGAGCATGTTTTACCAGTCTTTTTTCAAAAATATTTATAAATATCTATTTAATGCATAAGAAATACAGTAATTGGAAATGAAAGTACTCTTTATTTCTCACCATATCCTTATAATAAAAATCATAATAACAAATAACCGAATTAAAGCATCAATAATTATCATAATAAAATAATAAGTGCAAAATAACACTGAATATAATCAAAACATAATCAACATATTAAAATATCAAAATCAACTTTTTCAATATTAACATATTGGAAATATAAATTCTCAAATTGAATCTTCTTAAATATAATAATTTAATAGTATAAATATTTCAATATTAAAATATAAATTTTTCTTTTTTAAATATATTCAATCAATTTATACTTTGCGTAAATTCAAAACACATTTCAAATATTAACTTACAAATAGATCAAGTAGGCTGACATGTCCTGGTTCACCTATTTCTCGATGCCTCCGCTTTGGTATTCTCTATAGTAAATAATATTTATTTAAAACATGTTTATGCATATCAAATAAAATTCTCCAAAATCCCGAAAAAATATAAAAATCAATGAATTAATAAAATAGACTTGGAAATATCCTAAATATGACCTTTGAGGCTAAAGGAATTTATTTCTAACAATATAACCAATTTAAATGGAAATTTCCACTAAAACGCTTCCGAAATTTATTTCTCAAAATCCGTGATGAATTGGACTTCAGTTCAGTTATAGAAATCATCAACATAATTTATTCTAATTAATAAAAATAATTCCATAGTTTTCTAGACCAGTCCCAATTCCATTGTATTTATGGTGGGATCCGCAATATCCTCACTAGAAAAACATGATATTTGTTAAAATTGAATATACCAAAATATTTCTAATAATTTATAGGACACAACCAAAGTTTCAAACAATCTAAAATAGGAAATGAATAACTGAAATGAAGAATAAATTGAAATTACCTAAAAATATTCATCAAATATTCTATGGGTTGAGTTTGGATGCATGGTTGGTGGCTACAAACTTCCAATAATGTGAGAAATGCAAAGGAAGTAATGGCATTGCCTGAAACCTGCTAGAACTGTGCAAATTGGAGAAATTAGGCCAATTGTATAGTGATAACTCTGCACCAATGTAATATCCCGAGTTTTTAAATAATTTTAAACTGTATCGGGATATGCAGTGTTAATAATTTTCATATATATTTTTGAATTTTTAATTATTTTATTATTTATTAAAGTCATTTTAATTATTTTTAAGTCATTTACGTAAAATTTTTCCGAAAATTTTATTTCGGGAAAATTAAGATGTAAATAAATAAATATTAATTATTTTAGATGATTTTATGAATTTGCATGAGTCCATGCATGATTTTTAAATTTCGAATAAAAATATACAAGTATACATGCATTTAAATTAAATTAGGGTTTATTTAATTAAATTAAATTATATTATATAGTTTTAATATTACTTAAGTGTGTATATATGTATGTATGTGTATATATATTATTAAAATAAGTGTGTGGTGCATATTTATTATGTGTATTATATTATATATTAAAATAATAATGAAGATAGATATATATATACATATATACATATAATATACATAACTAAAATAAAGTTTACAAAAATTATAATTGTGCCATTATCACCTTCTTCTTCCTCCCGATCGCCCCTTCACCATTTTTGTCGCCTGCAATGCCATTCTCTTTCCATCGGTGTGCCTCCTGGCATGCCATCTTCCCTTCCAACCATTCCCGACGTCCAAAGCTTCCTTCTCCAGCGTGGTTTGATCGGATTTCCTTCAAGTTGCCGAAAGTTGCCATTAACACCGATCGATAACTTTTTGGCCACCGTTTCGAGCCCCATCAGTCTCTATCTCTTCCTTCAGCTCCAGTAAGTGCATTTCCAAGCTTTGTTTCACTTGAAATGGTCTAGATTTCCCTAGGTTTTGAATTTTCATTTTCGGTCTACTAGGGTTTTTGAATTTTTTGAGCTTTGATTTGGTTGATTCATGAAATATTTCTTCACAAAAATTGATCCTAGTAGCTCAATATACATGTGGTAATTTTTGTGGAATTTTTGGGAATTATTTTGATTTTTGTGAATTTTTTATTATTTTATTAATATTTTCTAATTTTTGAAATTTAATTAATTAAATTATTAAATTGTGTTTTATGGTGTTTATAGGTTTTAAAATGAATTTTATAAATTTATTTGTAATTTTTGTGATTTTTATATAATTATTGTGAATTTATTTAGTTTGTGTAATTTTTAGAAAATTAGGTTAATTATGTGTTTTATTGAAATTAATTGGTTAATTGAGTATATTTGTTGATATTATTGAATTATATGTTGAGAAATTAATTTTTGAGTAATTATATTATTTTTGGTGAATTTTTGAATAATTATAGTGAATTTATATAACTAGGGGTATTTTGGTAATTTGACATTAAATTGGCTAAAAATTTAACTAAATTGGTTTTAATAGTTATTTGAGGTATAAAAATGATTTCTACAAATTATTTAGTATTTTTAACTAATTAAAACTATTTTTCGTAAATTATTTTCAAATTATATATAATATACTATTTTTCTAAATAAATGAGTTTTTATCGGTTTTAATATGTTTGAGGCTTAATTGTGTAATTTGGAGTTTTAAAATGTATTTTGGTCAATATTTATGAATTTATAAAGAATTATCGATTTTAATAATATTTTATTTAAAATTAGGGTTTTATTGTAATTATTAGTTGAATAATTATTTTCAATGTTTTAAATATTTAAATTTGCTATATTTTGATCACTCAAGGGTATTTTTGGCATTTAAATATGTTCTGTGTATATCTCGTGAATTGTGAGTCTCGGTCGGTAGAATTGTAGTTTGGGAGTCTGACCGAGGGATTGTGTGGTTGTGTATTATTAAAGTGTATTTTCTGTGCAGGATCGATCCTACTTTATAGGGAGATGTCCATTTTACAGAGGAGACTTTGTCGAAATTTTGATAGATTTCCCATAAAACGTGACAACCGGTTTGAGTCTAATTTTGAATTCTTGATTGAATCTGTCTATAGTAATCCTAGAAGTATAGAGTTAGCAGTTATTCTGACGGTTATTATTATTTTATTTTTCTAACTGAGCCGAGACCGAGGCCTAACGGATCAGGCCCGCTGAGTCAGTCTCGAGGAGCGCTAACATGTGAGTTATTATACTGTATATATATGCTTTGCATACATGATGCATCACTTAGGATTTTTCATTTTCATTATATGTTTTTAAAGAGATTTAAATGATAATATTTTTTGGTATATCTAGGGTTGTATTTTTGTATATATGCATATTAAATAATTATGCATGTTATTTTGATATGTGCACATTAAACAATTAGGTTTAGGTTTGATACATTTTAATAATATATACATGTTTTAAATGTACACTTAGTCATAATTATTTTATTGAATGATTAAAATACTTTAGGTATAGTTTCAGTATATTTTAGGTTTATTCTTAAATAATTGCATGTATATTATGAACCTACACTTAAATTGTTTTTAAGTCTATTTTTGGTATATTTTTTATATATTTTCCAAATAAATGCATGTTTTATTATTAATTCAAACCTAACACATTAGTGGTATACTTAGGGTTTAATTGTGATATGCATGCTAGAAAATTAAGTTATTTTGGTATATTGTGAATATATGTTAAACCTAAATGCATGTTTTAGTACAAACACATATTTAAATGAATATTTATATATAATTGTTTTATTAAGTGATTTGTGTACTTAGGATATATTCTTTGTATATTTAGGTAAATTTTTAAGTAAATACATATTGTATTATTGATACACACTTAATTGTTTTTAACTATATTAATGGTTTACCTTTAGTATATTTCACACTTGATTTGACATATATATATATATATCCGAAATATACTGGACATATTTTAGGTATATTTTTTGTATGATTTTACTACCATGAATATTGTTCTACATTAATTATTTTTCGAATAAATGTTTTATTTTAAATGAAAGATATCAATAGAACGTGCTTCCTAGTGGGCAGCACTAGAACCGTATACGTACCGGTGCGATAGATAAGGGTCGAGTGAGAAATTAATTTTGGTGATTATAATTGATTTGATTGATTTGAATAAGATTAATGGTATGTTAGATAGTGTGATTGCTAAAGCTCGGTTGACCAGGGGTCTCGGGGCTAATCACACTGATAGTCAGACTGCTGGAGCTCGGTTGACTTAGTGTCTCGGGGCCAGTCTACTATCCATAGTGGAATGAATGATCTATTAGGTTGATTGAGATGTGAGGTGATAGATAGTGTGATTGCTGGAGCTCGGTTGACCAAGTGTCTCGGGGCCAATCACATTGATAGCCAGACTGTTGGAGCTCGGTCGACTTAGTGTCTCGGGGCCAGTCTGCTATCCAGATTGGAATAAGTGTTCTCTTTGGAATCAAGTGAGCTTGTATGGCTAGAGTGATGATGGGGTTGTTTGAGGTTGCTATTATTAGGGTTCTATGAATCCTTCATGAATTAAACTAAACGTTTTCTACATTTAGTATATTTATAAAAACAGAGTTTGGCATTCGTGTGAAATGTGTGTATATACATATATATATAAGAATGCCTGAGTGTTATGGTTTAGATTGCATGTATATATAGTCTAATAATTCATTCAGTGAGGTCTAACCCCCCTCAATTATTTTTTTTCAAGAGATCCTATATCGTCAGACCTTAGTAGTAAAGTTCCTCGCCGGTGTTCTTCAGTCCTGGCTATTTTATGTAAATGTATATTCTGAACTCTGATTTGTATTCTAGAAACTGCAGTAGTAGTATTGTTGTATCAGAAGAGTATTATTTTGTTTGGATATTAAAGACTCTGAGAATTTGTATTTGAACACTGTTCGAATGCGTATTTATTTATGAAAGGATTTGGAGTATTTATTGTATATAATGATTCAAAAAAATTTAATTTTATCATACTTTTTATCTATTTATTATATGATTTTATTTTCTTAGGCTTGTTATGGGTTTCAGATTCGAAATAATTCCAGTTCCCTAACGCCAGTCATAACTCTTAGTTTGGGTCGTGACAACCAATATGAGTCATTTCTTGAAAAACAAATACCACCAAAAGGAAGGGGACGTTGAAATGAGTCTATAACTCGAATTTGATGTCGATCGGAGGTCGTTTGAGGGTTGAACATAAGGAAAGAAAAATTTTGGGCTAAAAAGAAATTTGCCAAACGCAAATCTTTCTTTCCCGCTGCTTCCCTCCATCTATAGACCTTCACCCCTTTTTAAGGGTAGGGACAACCACGTGCCCAACCTCTGTTGGTTTATCTTTTTTTTTTTTTTAACTTTAACTTTATATATATATATATATATATATATATATATATATATATATATATATATATATATATATATATATATAAATATCTCGTATTTTTAAATATTTTTACACTGTACCGGGATATGCAGTGTTAATAATTTTGAATATATATTACGATAATTTCACGAGTTGATATGTATTTAAAACCTATTTTAATTATTGTGTATTATTTACAGTACTTTACGTAAAATTTTCCCGGAACTTGCATTTTCGGAGAAATTTTCACGTAAATAATTTATTATTAATTATTTTAAATATATTTTTGGACTTACATGAACTCATACGTATTTTTAAAATGCTAAATAAAGCCTATGTGTGTAAATATTTATTTAATTAGGGTTTAATATATTACCCTAATATTTTATTATTTGTTTATTAATTTATTGTTATTTAATTATTTTTATTTATTATTAAAATATTAAAATATTAAATTATATGTGTGGGTGTGATTTTTTTTATATATTTTATTAAAATTATTTTTTTATTATTTTTCTTTTTCTTTTTCTTTTTCTTTTTCTTTTTCTTTTTTCTTCTTCTTCCTTCTCCCGCGCCCAACCACCCCTCACCACCGTCTATCATGCCGATCACCTACCATCGGTGTGCCTCCCGGCTTGCCATCGTCGTTCTCAGCCGTCCCCCACCGCCAGCAGCCTCCTTCCCCGGCGCCGGCAGCCCTTTTCTTCCATTTTGGCCGAAATTCTTCTCCTCGTCGTCAACGACGATTCCGACCACCATTTTCGACACCGCCAGTCTCTTTCTTCTCCTTGAGCTCCAGTGAGTGTGATTCTAGCTTTGGTTTGAGCTTAAATGGTTTAGAATTGCTTAGGTTTTGAATTTTCAATTTCGGTCACATTAGGGTTTTTGATTTTTTTGAGCTTCGAATTGATTTATTCATGGAAATTCCCTTCACAAATGTTGTTCCTAGTAACTTAATCTACATTTTTGAATTTTTGTACAATTTTTGGAGATTTTTTGGATTTTTGGGTATTTTTGAATATTTTAATATTATATTCTAATTTTCGGAAATTAATTATTTAAATTATGAAATTGGGTTTTATGGTTAAATTAGGTGTTGAAATGAATTATGGGAATTTATTTGGAATTTTTATGAATTTCTATGTATTTATTTTGAATTATTTGAGTTTATGGAATTTTGGAAAATTAGGGTTAAATGTGTTTTTAATTGAATTTAATTGGTTAATTGAGTTTAATTATTGATATTATTGATAAATATGTTGAGAAATTTAATTTTGGATAATTGTATAATTTTTGGTGAATTTTTGAAGTAATTATAGTATATTTATATATATAGGGGTATTTTGGTAATTTTACATAAAATTGGCTAAAAATGTAATTTAATTGGTTTTAATAGTTATTTAAGGTATAAAAATGATTTCTACAAATTATTTAGTATTTTTAACTAATTAAAACTATTTTTCGTGAATTATTTTCAATTATATATATAATATACGGTTTTACTAATAAAATGAGTTTTATCGGTTTTTATTGTGTTTAAAGGTTAATTATGTAATTTCTACCTATAAAATGTATTTTTAGGTTTTAAGGGTATTTTGGGTATTATCAGAATTATTTTGTGTTTGTGGACCCCGGTCGGTAGATTGTAGTCTGGAGTCCGACCGAGGGGTTGTGAATGAGATGTGGTGTTTGTTTTTCAAAGTGTATTTCTTTGCAGGGTCGGCTCTACTCTTTGAGTAGAGAGATGTCCGTTTTACAGAGGAGGTTCTGCCGAATTTTTGATAGAATTCTCGTAAAACGTGATGTCCAGTCGAACCCTAATTCTGTTTCTGTATTTAATATTCTAAATCGAATTCTAGGATTTCTATTAGGCTTATTCTAATGTCGGTTATTTATTGCTTATTTAGTTGCGCCGAGACCGAGGGCTAGTGGATCAGGCCCGTCGGATCCATCTCGTGGAGCGCACTAGGGTGAGTTACTATTTTATATATATGTGCTTTAGGATGCATGATTTTAGAAATACATGTTTCATTTTGACTAAATATGCATAAATAACGTGATTTGTATTTAAGTATATTTTTGGTATATATTAAATTATATGCATGCTTTATGAATAAATTATATTTAAAATGTTTTTAAATATATTTTGAGCTTAATTCATGATTTAATTGGATTTATTTGACGTATATATACTCGAAATATACCTGGTTTACTTTTGGTATATTTCTAGTATATATATGGTTTATGTTGATATTTTATTGAACTTCATGCATCATTTATTTTTGTTAATTAATGTTTTATATTTATTAATGAAGGATATTGATAGAACATGCTACCTAGTGGGCAGCACTAGGACCGAGTACGTACCGGTACGCCTATAGTATTTAGGCTATAATACTAACTTATTTGTGGGTATTGATTGAATATGATATTTGATGTGTGAGATGTGGTTTGGGTGTGATTGCTAGAGCTCGGTTGACCAAGTGTCTCGGGGCCAATCACACTGGCAGTTAGACTGCTGGAGCTCGGTTGACTTAGTGTCTCGGGGCCAGTCTACTGTCCAAATGGATTAAGTGGATGTATTTTGGAATAAGTGAGCCTGTATGGCTAGAGTGTTGTCTAACACTATTTTTGAGGTTGCGATATTCTAGGGTTCTATGTGATCCTTCATAAACGATGATTTCCAGTAAAAGATATATAAAATGATTTTTATTGTATCTATGTGTATTTGCTTGTATACATACATATTATATATATACTGTTGACTGTATGCATTGTCACTTAGTGTGTATGTATATATATTATAGTAATTCACTCAGTGAGGTCTAACTCCCCTCCGTTGACAATTTTTCAGGAGAGTCAACATCTTTAGACCTCAGTAGCAGGTCCATACGCCGGATTTCTTCCGCCCCGGCTTCTTTATGTAAACTGCTTACTTAAGTCTTATTTTTATAATCTAGACACTGCAGTACTTGTAAATTAATTATGAGACATTATGTATTTTATTTATGTGAGATGCATTTTAAGAATTTGAACTGGATTGTATTAAAGAGATTTTATATATATGTGATGAGTTGAGATTTAAATTAAATCCAGTTGATGGAAATGTTATTATTATATTTATGATTTTTATTTCCGTTGCAAATTTGATATTGTTATTATTACTATTGCATATTTTATTTTATTTTTAGGCTTGCTACGGGTTCCGGATTCGAAAGAATTCCTGTTTCCTAGCGTCGGTCATGGCCCCTGTTTTGGGTCGTGACAATATATATAAAAATAAAAAATAAAAAAAAAAATAATAATAATGATACCGAAAATACAATAACAATATTAATAACAATAAAGATAATAATAATAATAAGTATGACAATAATAATATTAACATCAAGGGTCTCAAAATAATGATAATAATATCAATAATAATATTAAGGATAATCATAATAAAATAAAATAATAATAATAACAACAACAATAATAATTAAAATAATAATAATAAGAAATATCAATAATAATAATATTATTAATAATAAAAAATTCAGGTTATTACTGTCACGACCCAAAATAGAGGTCATGACCGGCGCTAGGGAACGAGATTTCTTTCGAATCCGGAACTCGTAGCAAGCCTTAAAATAAACTAAAACATGCAATACCAATAATAACATAAATAAAATATTATGCAGCGGAAATAAATTCATAAATAATTAAATAATAATCCACCACGGAGTTTAAATCAACAACTCATCATATATATAAATAAACTTTTAATACAATCCAATTCAAATCCTTAAAATATACAACTCACACAATATAATACATAACCCTTTAACAATTTTACAAGTACTGCAGTGTCAAGATCATAAAATAAAACTCAGATAAGCAGTTTACATAGCGAAGCCGGGGCGGAAGAAATCCAGCGTATGGGTCTGCTACTGAAATCTGAAGACGATGACTCTCCTGAAAAATAGTCAATGGAGGGGAGTCAGACCTCACTGAGTGAATTGTTATAATATATATACATGCATAACTAAATGACAATGAACACAGTCAATAGTATATATAATAAATATATATATACAAGCAAACACACACAAATGCAACAAAATCATTTTATATATTTTACTGAAAATCACTGTTTATGAAGGATCAAATAAAATCCTAGAAAATCACAACCTCAAACAGTGTTAGAAAACACTCTAGCCATACAGGCTCACTTATTCCAAATATATTCACTTGTTCCATTTGGACAGTAGATTGGCCCCGAGACACTAAGTCAACCAAGCTCCAGCAGTCTGACTGTCAGTGTGATTGGCCCTGAGACACTTGGTCAACTGAGCTCCAGCAATCACACTCCCAAATCATATCTCACATCACATAAATCAATCCATCCAATATCCAAAAATAGGTTAGTAATGAAGCCTAAATGTTATCAGCATACCAGTACGTACTCGGTTCTAATGCTGCCCACTAGGTAGCACGTTTGATTGATATCCTTCATTTTAAATATAAAACATACATTCATAAAAATAAATGATGCATGAATTTGAAATAAACAACAACATAAACCATATATATACTAGAAATATACCAAAAGTAAACCTAAGTAATACTTAAATCATTTATGCATATTTATCAAAATAAATCATATATTTCTAAAATTATGCATCCTAGAACATCTATATATAAAATAACAACTCACTATTTATTGCGCTCATCGAGATGGGTCTGACGGGCTTAGTCCATAGGCCTCGGTATCGGCGTAACTAAATAAACAAACGACAATAGAATATCAGAATAAATCTAACAGAAGTTCTAAAGACTCGATCTAGAATACTAGACACATAATTAAAATAGGAATTCGACCGGACATCACATTTTACGAGAATTCTACCAAAAATCTGGCAGAACCTTCCCTGTAAAACGGACATCTCTCTACTCAAAGAGTAGAGCTGGTCCTGCAAAGAAATACACTTCAAGAATAAACACAGAATTCACAACCAAAACCTATTGGTCGGACTCCAAACTACATTTCATTGATCGAGGTCCATAATTCACAGAACACTATAGAAATATCAAAAATGCCCTTATATAATAAAAATACATTTTATCAATCCAAATTACTTAATTAACCCTAAAACATGTTAAAAACTGATAAAAACTCATTTATTTAGAAAAATCGTATATTATATATATAATTTGAAAATAATTTACGAAAAATAGTTTTAATTAGTTAAAATACTAAATCATTTTTAGAAATCATTTTTATACCCTAAATAACTATTAAAACCAATTTAATTACATTTTTAGCCAATTTAGTGTAAAATTACCAAAATACCCCTATATATATACATTTACTAAAATAAATCCAAAAATTCACCAAAAATAATACAATTACTCAAAATTAATTTTCTCAACATATAATTCAATAATATCAATAAATATACTCAATTTACCAATTTATTTCAATTAAACACATAATTAACCCTATTTTTCAAAATTACATAAACTTAATAAATTCCAAATAAATATATAAAAAATCACAAAAATTACAAATAAATTTCTATAATTCATTTCAACACCTATAATTACCATTAAAAAAATTTCATAATTTAATTAATTAGTTTTCGAAAATTAGAAAATATTAATAAAATAATCAAAAACACCCAAAAATCAAAAAAAAATTACAAAAAAAATACAGCATGTAGATTAAGCTACAAGGATCAAAGTTTGTGAAGGAATTTTTCATGAATTAATCAAATTGAAGCTAAAAAAAAATTGAAACCCTAAATGGCCAAAATAAAGAAATTGAAACCTAGGAAAATCTAGACCATTTTAAGTGAAACAAAGCTTGGAATCACACTCAACAGAGCACAAGGAGAAGATAGAGACCAGTGGCATCGAGTTTGGTGGCTGGAATCACATCGATCGGAGCTTGATCGATTTTCGTCAATTCTTGAAAAATCCGGCCAAAACACGCCGGAAATGGGTGCTTCAGGCATCGAGAAAGGTTGGAGGTGGAGGAGAAAGGAGGAGAGGCACACTGACGGCAAGGAAATCAGGTTGAAATGGCTGGAAATGGAGATGGAGGGTGATCAGGAAAATGAGGAAGAAAGGGGGCAATATGGTAAATAATGGGAACTTTTGATTTTTGTTATAAAATAATGTATATATGTATATATATATATCTACACTTTATATTATAATAATATATATATTCTCACACACAAATAATACTCACCACACAAATATTTTAATATATTTTAATAATTTATACACTTATAATTAATTAATTAATATTAAAACTAAATAATAAAAATTAAGTTAATTAATTAAACCCTAATTTAATTTAAATAAATACACATATATACATTTTATTTAGCACTTAAAAATTATGTATGAGTTCATGCAAATTCGTAAAACTAGTCAAAATAATTAATATTAAATTATTTACGTGACAATTTCCCCGAAAATATAATTTTCGGAAATTTTTTACGTAAAGTACTTAAAATAATATAAAATAATTAAAATTAGCTTTAAATAAACAACAAACTCATAAAATATCATAAATATATACAAAAATTATTAACACAGCATATCCCGATGCAGTATAAAAATATTTAAAAACTCGGGATATTACAATTACAATACTCTCTTACACTTTCATTCAACTCATTATATTTTTCATTATCTTTAATTAAATATATTATTATTATTATTATTATTATTATTATCATCATCATCATCATCATCATCATCATCTACATATAAAAAACAGTATCGGAAACACAATATACAAAAAATAGAAATAAAAAAAAACCATAGCAACATGTTTAACACTCTGTTCACTAAATATTGGTTAGAAAAGACACAAAATCATCCTTTTCAACAACCTATTAAAAAAAAGTCACCCATAAACAAAATACAAAAAAAAAAAAAAAATCTCTACTCAAACAACAAGCAACTTTTATAGCATAATCAATAACAATGAAAAGATTATCAATATCATTAAAAGAAAAAATCTTCACCCTAAAAATAAAACAACATATCAAAGAAAAATTAGAAAGAAAAATGAAAAAAAAAAGATACTAAATTAATATAGCAAAAAAAAAAAAGACACTGAATTAGAATCCTTTAACACTTCATTACCATCAACAACATCTTTAACAGAACTATATTTAATAGTAGAATTAAAACAAACATCCTTAGACAATTTCTTATCAACCTTAAAACAAAAACACAAAACAAAGTACCAAAAACCAAAAAGATACAAAAATAATAAAATAGAACATACCCCAACAAAATCCTTTAACTAATCACTGCCACCAACAACTTTAACAAACTATGAATATTAAGTTTCCTTCTTCTCACCATCTCCTCCACCTTTAGTGTCTTTACATTCATTTTCTTTATATTTAACACCCTTTTCAGAACCACCAACATATTCTAAACCAGAACTAAAAGCACCTCCACCTTTTCCTGCACATTTAAAACAAAATCAGAAACTAAAAGCAAACAAAAAAGCAACAAAATTAAATACATGCTACCTAATAATAGAATGGAGATGTGGGGTATTGATTGTTATACCTCTCGTATGCTAAACAAGTTCTCTACCATCTGAGCTACACTCATATTCATCTTTCATCTACTGATACATTATTAAATTAAATTATGATATGTTTGAAGAAAACCAAAATTAACCCAATTCTCATAAATTGCTATATTATTGTTATAAATACATGGAAAGTATCCCAAATTGACAAAAATGTATATAGAATTATTGTATTAGAAATATAAAAATGTAAAATAAACATAAAGTATTATATATATATATATATATATATATATATATATATATATATATATATAGAGAGAGAGAGAGAGAGAGAGAGAGAGAGAGAATTTGAAGGTATTTGATACAAAAGAAAATGGAGTGACAATTTTATTTTTGAACTTTTTAAAGTGATTTAAACAAAACTCTCTTAATTTTTAGTATTTGATAAGTTTCCTCTTTTATAGGAATATATGTTTTGATTGGTTCTTCAATTTCAAGTTATAAGGCATTCTTTTGTATTTTATAAACACATTACACTACTTTAAAGCATAAAAAATGTTAAGATTATATTTTTGGTGCTTCAAATATATTGATAAAATTGATTCTGTTTTATAGTCATTAGAAATTGAAATTATGACTTTATTTTCCTTACCAAAGTTCTATTATCACTTTTTAAAAATAGTCATGTTGGTTCAGTCATAATACATGTTACATCTTTTACACATTAAGAATTTGAGTAATGAATTATGTACATAAAATTTGTTGCATGGGTTACTTGTATTTTGGCCATCACATTCTATATATTTTTATAACTTACTTAAAGAATTTATGAAATAAAATCCCAAAAAATATATTGGTTAATTCTTCACTAATTAAAAAAATAGGAAAAATTAAGGAAAAATAATTTTTATTTTAAAAAAGAGGAAAAGGAAAAAAAGAGAGAAATACAAAAAATAAAAATAAAAATAAAAATAAAAAAGGGAAATATAAAACATAAAAAAGAGAAAAAATAATAAAAAAGGATAAAATAAAATTTATAGAAAAAAAGATAAAAAGGAAAAAAGAAAGAAAAAAATAAAAAGAAAAAAGAAAAAAAGAAGGGAATGAGAAAAATATAAGAAAAATGATAAAAGAAAAATTTATAAAAAGAGTAAAAAAATAAGAGAAAAATAACAACCATCAAGAAATTAATAAAAAAACAAAAGAAAAAGGTAGAGAAATCAAGAAGAAAAATAATGGGTGCATTTTTTAAAATACAAAAGGTATTCTTGTGATTTTAATAGGGTAGTTTTGTAAATGATAAAAACTTGGATATTTTTATTGATAACATTTAAAAATGATATATTTTATATTGCTAGCAAGAGGAGCCAACAAACAGCCCATAATAACTAATAGGATAATAATACACGTCGCAGATCGCAACATTACGATCCATAATATGACAATTTTTATTTTTAAAAAGTCATTTTTATCTCTCAATACAGGAAAGCCATCTACCACAGGGGAGAACCTTTTTTGTAAATTTATAGAGCAGAGATTATACTATTACTATTACTATCTGCAACATAAATTATTTTCCTAACTAATTTCAATCCTTGTCCTCTCTCTAGATTTTCTCATTCTGACGGCTAGATTTTTTTTATTTTAGTGAGACTGAGATATAACATTTTGAATCAAAAAATACAGCCTCAAAAAAGAAAAAAATATAGACTTGCAACTTATTGTAAAATATAAAATCCAACAAATAAAATATGACATTTAAATATTATAAATTTAATTACATATATTATATGTATTGAAAGTAAACAATAATTTTTTTTTTTTTATCATTCACAAATGATCTAATTGGCATTCATACTTATAAAAATGTGGAGTTTTCAAGTTTGAATCATCATGACTGTCATCAATATCAATGAAAATAACCATCTTTCTAGTGAGAATTGAAAAGATGTAACCCCGATTGTGGAGTCCACAATCCATTAGTTTTTCATTTGAACTTAAATGATGATAACACTAATATGGTGTAAATGTAAAACCGGTGTTAATTTTTTCACGGTGTTTAATTAATTTTTTATTTACAATTATGCATTTAAATTTTTAAAAAAATTTTAAAATATTATCTCTAATAAATTTTACAAGTTAAAGGGTTATATGTCTGATTTTAAATAATAAATTGACTTAAATACTTTTTATATTAACCTTTATTTTCTTTATTATTCTAACTATTTTTAAAAAATTATTAGAAATGAAAAGGTGTTTTTATTTATCATATTAAACTGAAAAATTAAATATATCATATTTTTCTTTTTATTTTATTAATTATAGTGAATGAATTTAATTTTTATTCATGATTTTAGTTAAATAACATTTTTGTTTATTAAAAAATTATTTTATTTTTATTTTTTAATTATAATAAATAAAATTTTACTTATATTCTCATTTTAGTTAAATTATATTTTTTCACCCTTTCAGGTTAATTTGAAAATAAATTTAATATTTTTATTTCATTTTTATTTTTCAATAATAATAGTTCAATTATTTTATTTTATTTTATTTTAATAATATTCAGTATATTTTAGAAATTTAATATAAAAATTGAATCTAATAAGGGTATTAAGTCAATTTACTGCTAAAAATAAGACAAACACTTTAACATATAAAACCTAATAGAGACATCATTTTAGAAATTTTTTACAAATCCAAACACCTAATTGTGAAAAAATTATTCAAACACCAAAATAGCAAAAATTAAAAACTTTAAATACCATTTATCTATTTATCTCTAACAACAACAACAATAATAAAGGATCTTTACACAAATGTACCAACAACCAAACAAAATATTAAAAAAGTCGTTGACCATCAAATCTTTCAAAAATATTTTTTCAAAAATGGATAATCTCTTTAAAATTCTAGCTCCATCGCCTCCATCACCTCCACCACTGCCTCTACCTGGATCGAAGGTAACTGAATAGGTAGGATTATTCGGTTTAATGCTCTAGACAAAAATGGAATCATGATCGAGCTCGAGTGTGACTTCAACTAAGTCATTTTACTAGCTATTTCTTCTTAGATTATTGAGGAATATCAGCAACATTTCACCATCGAGTTCGTAGTCGGAGTCGTCATGATCATCCGGCAAATCAAATGTGCGGTTGTAATTTGAAAGCTGAGAGCAGCTGCTTCCTCCAAATGACGACGTGGATTTCATTACGGTGAGTTCTTAATTATTATTATTATTATTATTATTATTATTATTATTATTATTATTATCATTATTATTATATTCATTCTGTTTTAAGAATGGTGTGGGCATGGGTATCATTGTTAGGGATGAAGGTGGTCAAGTTCTGCTCTCTGCTGCTTGTCACGACCCAAAACAGGGGCCATGACCGGCGCTAGGGAACGGGAATTCTTTCGAATCCGGAACCCGTAGCAAGCCTAAAAATAAAATAAATCATTCTATAATAACAATAATCATATAATATGCAGCGGAAAATAAAAATCATAATATCATAATATCAGTTTCATATCAACTGGATTTATTTCAAAACTCATCTCATCACATATATATAATCTTTAATACAAATCCAGTTTCAATATAGTACATCTCTTTAAAATAAAGTACATAAAATCCCATACTTTAATTCACAACTACTGCAGTGTCTAGATAAAATAAATAAGACTCAAGTAAACAGTTTACATAAAGAAGCCGGGGCGGAAGAAATCCGGCGTATCGATATGCTACTGAGGTCTAAAGAAGTTGACTCTCCTGAAATATAGTCAACGGAGGGGAGTCAGACCTCACTGAGTGAATTACTATAATATATATACATACACACTAAATGATAATGCATACAATCAACAGTATATATATAATATGTATATATACAGGCAAATTCATACAGATGCAGAAAAATCATTTTTTTATATATTTTATTGAAAAATCCCAATTTATGAAGGATCACATAGAACCCTAGAATATCGCAACCTCAGAAATAGTGTTAAACAACACTCTGGCCATACAGGCTCACTTATTCCAATATATCCACTTAATCCATTTGGACAATAGACTGGCCTCGAGACACTAAGTCAACCGAGCTCCAGCAGTCTGACTGCCAGTGTGATTGGCCCCGAGACACTTGGTCAACCGAGCTCCAGCAATCACACCCACAAACCACATCTCACATATCGATAATCATAATCAAATCAATATCCACAAATAAGTCAGTATTATAGCCTAAAACTATAGGCGTACCGGTACGTACTCGGTCCTAGTGCTGCCCACTAGGTAGCACGTTCTATTGATATCCTTCATTCTTAAATATAAAACATTCATTCACAAAAATAAATGATGCATGAATGTAAATGAAATAACAATATAAACCATATATATACCGAAAATATACCAAACATAAACCAGGTATATTTCGAGTATATATATATCAAATTAATCTAATCAAATCATAAATTAAACTAAAAATATATTTAAAAACATTTTAAATATATTTTATTAACAAAACATGTATATAATTTATTATATACCAAAAATAAACCAAAAATATACTTAATATAAACTTAAGAAATAATCAAATTATTTATGCATATTTAATCAACATAAAACATGCATTTCTAAATCATGCATCCTAAGCATATATATATAATATAGTAACTCACCTAATGCGCTCCACGAGACAGGTCCGACGGGCCTGGTCCACTAGCCCTCGGTCTCGGTGCAACTAAACAAGCAATAAATAATCGACATCAGAATAAACCTAATAGAAATCCTAGAATTCAATCTAGAGTATTTAACACAGAATCAGAAATTAGGGTTCGACTGGATATCACGTTTTACGAGAATTCTACCAAAAATCCGACAGAACCTCCCCTGTAAAACGGACATCTCTCTACTCAAAAGAGTAGAGCCGACCCTGCAAGGAAATACACTTCGAAAATAAACACCACATCTCATTCACAACCCCTCGGTCGGACTCCAGACTACAATCTACCGACCGGGGTCCACAAACACAGAATGATTCCAGATATACCAAAAATATCCTTACAACATAGAAATACATTTCATAGGTAAAAATTACATAATTGACCTTGAAACACTATAAAAACCGATTAAAACTCATTTTATTAGAAAAATCGTATATTATATATATAATTGAAAATAATTCACGAAAAATAGTTTTAATTAGTTAAAAATACTAAATATTTTGTAGAAATCATTTTTATACCTTAAATAAATATTAAAACCAATTAAATTACATTTTTAGACAATTTAGGGTAAAATTACCAAAATACCCCTATATATATAAATATACTTAAATTACTTCAAAAATTCACCAAAAATCATACAATTATCCAAAAATTAATTTTCTCAACATATTTATCAATAATATCAATAATTAAACTCAATTAACCAATTAAATTCAAATAAAAACACATTTAACCCTAATTTCTCAAAATCACATAAACTCAATTAATTCAAAATAAATACTTAGAAATTCATAAAAATTCCAAATAAATTCCTATAATTCATTTCAACACCTAATTCAACCATAAACTCCAATTTCATAATTTAAATAATTAATTTCCGAAAATTAGAAAATAATATTAAAATATTCAAAAATACCCAAAAATCCAAAAAATCTCCAAAAATTCTACAAAAATTCATACATGTAGATTAAGCTACTAGGAACAACATTTGTGAAGGAAGTTTCCATGAATCATCCAATTCGAAGCTCAAAAAAATCGAAAACCCTAATAGGCCGAAATTGACAAATCGAAAACTAAGCAATTCTAGACCATTTTAGCTCAAACCAAAGCTAGAATCACACTCACCGGAGCTCAAGGAGAAGAAAGAGACCAGCAGTGTCGAAAACGGTGGCCGGAATCGACGTAATCGACGGTGGATCGATTTTCGGCTTCTCCGGCCAAAATCGATCTCCAGACGCCGGAAACGGCCTCCTCAGGCGGCGAAATTGGTCGGGGAAGATGGTGGCACACCAGACGGCACACCCACGGTGAAGGAACGGCGTGACAGACGCCCGGACGGCAAGGGGAAGGATCGGGAGGAAGAAGGAGATGTCGGGGGCAAAAGTGTAATTTTCCAAATTCTTTTGATTTTTGACAAATATATGTATATATATATACTTTATACTATATATTAAAATAATATTAAATTACACACATCAAATATACACCACACACATAAAAATATTAATATTTTAATAATTTATACCAAATAAAATTAATTAAATAACAATTAAACAAATAAATACTTAATAAAATATTAGGGAAATAATAAACCCTAATTAAATAATTATACACACACAGGTTTTATTTAATAATTTAAAAATATGTATGAGTTCATGCAAGTCCGTAAATACATTTAAAATAATTAATAATACATTGTTTACGTGAAAATTTCCCCGGAAATGCAAGTCTCGGGAAAATTTTATGTGAAACACTGAAAATAATATACAGTAATTAAAATAGGTTTTAAATACATATCAACTCATAAAAATATCATAATATATATATACAAATTATTGACACTGCATATCCCGGTACAGTGTAAAAATATTTTTAAAAACACGGGATATTACACTGCTAGTCGTCGGGAACCCTCCAACGACGTTTCTCTTCTGGAAGCTCAAGCTGTTATGTTCGGGATTCAAGCTACCTTGGATGCTAGGTTTACTCGCTTAATTGTTGAGGGAGATAATACTTCAGTGATCAATCATCTTTGCCATAGTTTTGCTGATCTTACTCTTACTGGTCTAGTGTTTAATGACATCAAGTCTTTAATTTCTTATTTTGAGTCTGTTACTTTTTATTTTTGTTAGAAGAGATGCAAATGTTGTTGCTTATACTCTAGCAAAATGGGCTCTATCACTTTCTCAGGACCTTTTCTTTATTGAGGATGTACCCATTTATGTTGTGCCTTTTGTTGTTAAGGACATTGCTTCCTCTTCTTCTTAATGCAATGGTCTTTTATTTCAAAAAAATATATTCATTCTATTTTATGTTTATTTTTGTTCTATATCTCTGTGCTGAAGAAGAAGAAGTTGTTGATGATCACTTGCTCAGGGACTAAAAAAGAAATTTAAAAAAAAAAACAAGATAAACACTTCTCAACTGATCTTAATAACACGAATTCAACACTTTTGTGTTTTTGGCTTAAAAGACTAGACAAGCGATAGTAGTAGGGACGATTGGAAGCAGAAAATCTATAGACCATAAAACATTGGCAAAGGAATATGGAGCTTAAGCTTTTTTTTCATAATAAAATATAATAAAGTAGTTTAATACAATTTCTCAAAAAAAAAAAGTATTCTAATATAAAAATTGTATGTTAATAATTTTTATTTTTGACATATATGTATTAAATTTTTATTTTTGAAATGAAACAGTAGAAATCAATAAAATTTTGCAGTTTTTGAATTTTGTTAATTTTTGAATGAGTTTTTGCATGAGGATCGTGATCCTGCTTGTTAAGGAAGTAAATATTTTTATTATATATATTAGGAAGTAAATATTTGTATACAATTAGAAATAAAGTTGTATTCTATTTAGGATATTATTCTATTCCTAATTAGGTTGTGATTAAGATTTCTATGTATATATATAAAGGGTGTAACCCTTATTTGAATATCATGGAAAAATATTTTCCTTGAATTTTCTCTCTTTTTATCTGAATTTTATTCTTTATGGTATCAGAGCATACCCATTGAAATCAAATTTTTTTTATTGAATTCTTGAAATCGTAATTTTTTCTTTTGAATTCTTTGAATCTTCAAAATCATAACCATCGAAAGCATATCCATCATATCTTATAGAACACTCAATTTTATTCAAACCCTTCAAGATAATTCTCCCTTTCCCATAGGAATTATTCTTGATGATACGAACTATAGTCTATAGTCACAGATCATGAAGATGTGAATTGGAGCCAGAAATAAATTTGGCTTTCTTAATGACACTATGTCAAAGTCACCAATAGGAGATAAAGCGTTGGAAACTTGGCTCATTGATAATAATCGAGTAAAAAGTTGGCTGATTGACTCTATGAGTTCGACATTGATACAAGGATTCATTCGTCTTCCAACAGCAAAGGAGATATGGGATGATGTCTTAAAAACCTTCTATGATGGATCTGATGAAACTTAGTTATTTGAATTGAACCGAAAATCATTCACAACACATCAGAATGGTAAGCCATTACCTGCATACTATAATGAACTGATTGGAATATTTCAGGAAATCGATACCTAGACGTGTGCACAAGGGGAGGATGTTAATGGAGTAGTATCACTCCATAAACATATTACCCGACTTTGAATATATATTTTTCTAGCCAGGCTTGATTCAGAATTTAATAATGCTCGGAGTGAAATACTTCAGAAGGATCCACCTCTTGATCTTGAGTCTAGTTATGCATATGTATGGAGGGATCACAATCAGCGACATATGATAGAAGAGCCAAAGATACTGTTGGACCATTATGTACTTGTAGCCACTCAGACTCGTCCCCAGTTCAAAGGGAAAATACCAAGTAAGTCCATCACATACACCTGTACTCATTGTGGTGAAGTTGAACACTCCAAGGAACAGTGCAATGAAATTGTGGGATATTCAAAATGGTTGGGATTTCAATAAAAAGCCTCGTAAGAAGCTTGGAAAGGCTGCAATTGCCACCTCTAGTGGTACTAAACCAAGTGGTGATTTTGATGAAACATCAGGTATGACAAATCTTACTCGAAATAATACATAGATTATTGATACAGGTGCAACTAATCATATGACAAACTCCACTCAACATCTTACATCCATCTGCCTGTTAACCCAATAAAATATTCTAACTACTAATGGAGACATAACATCAGTCACTCATGAAGGATCAGTATCTAACTTTGACTTTCTTAATGTATATACTATTCTTATTGTTCCATTTCTTTCTTGTAATCTATTATATGTTGGCCAAATCACTGAAACCTTGAATTGCACTGTCAAATTTTGGCATAATTATTGTGTATTTCATGACATTGCAATGCACTGAATTCTTGGCTCTGGTGTTAAACGTGGAAAGTTATACTATCTTGAGTTGCATGATAATTTAAGTCAGAAGTCAAGTTAAGTTAATAGGGTTGGTAGAAGTTGCTCGAGTAAAGACCAAGTAATCTTGTGGCATCGTCATGTTGGTCATCTTTCTTTTCATTATCTTAGACAAATAAAACTAAATTTATTTTTGAATACTATAGACTCAGAATTTAAGTGTGATATTTGTGAATTGGCAAAAGGCCATCGAATTTCTTATGCATTGAGTTATAATAAAAATTCAATTCCATTTATGACCATTCATTCTGATGTATGGGGACCTGCTCGAATTCCTACTTTATCTGGTGCTCGATATTTTATAATGGTTATTGATGAATATACTCGGATGACCTAGGTATCGCTACTTTTAAATAAAGGAGATGTGTGCTCCAAGTTCCAGGACCTGCACAAAATGGTGGCTACACAATATCAGAGTAAAATCTAAATCTTGCAGTATGATAATGGTGGGGAGTATGTTAACTCAATTCTAAATGATTTCTGCCATAAGAAGGGCATTCGCCACCAAACATCCTGTGTCGGCACTCCTCAACATAATGGTATAGCCAAATGGAAGAACTGACAGTTATTGAAAGTTGTCCGAGCATTATTATTTGACATGAATGTTCCTCGAGAATATTGGTGAGAGGCTGTTTGATCCGCTGCATACCTCATAAATCGGACACCATCAAGAGTACTCAATTTTAAAACCCCTTTTCAAAAACTTCAGGAACTTGTCATATCTCCACCCTCAATAATCTCGAGCCCTAAGCTGAATGCTCGGCATATGTTCATCAGACACTCAGCAAATTAGACCCTCGAGCTATCCAGTGTATCTTTATTGGCTATGTGGATCTACAAAAAGGATATCAATGTTATGATCCAAATGCAAAGAAGATGTATGTCACTCAGGATGTTCGGTTTTATGAAAATTTTTCTTTCTTCTCCCACTCCGAGTGCTCTCTTCAGGGGGAGAAAAATCTGAACCTTTTTGAATTTAAAGATAGCATTCCGAGTGGTCCGAATGTTGAAGATAGCATTCTAAGTGTTTTAAGTTTGAGTCTTCCAAATGTTCCGAGCATCTCACAAGAGAAAAATCTAAACCTCTTTAAATTTGAAGATAGCATTTCGAGTGGTTCAAATGTTAAAGGTAGCATTCTAAGTGTTCTAAGTTCGAGTCTCCTAAATATTTTGAGCATCTCTCGCAGATAGACATCTGATGTTCTGAGTTTGAGCATCTCACCTAGACAAATCATAGAAAAAAACCCAAGTAATCAAGATAGTACATCTTCCTAACCCACACCAAAAGCTAAAGAAACTCTAGATGCGGATGTGCATAAAAAGGTAAACTTGTCTCCTTTAGTAACTCCAAATACTGAGCCTTGTTATCCTTCTAGAATCAATAGAGGGGTTTCAAAAAAAAATATGATCTGGACCTTCATACCAAAGCTAAATATCCTATTAACTGGACCTTCATACCAAAGCTAAATATCCTATTAACAACTTCATATTAACCAACTGTTTGTCTAACTCACATGCACTTACTGTAAATCAATTATCTATTGTATCTATTCTGAGTAATATGTAGGAAGCCTTAAATGATCCGGATTGGAAAAAAGCTATGAATGATGAAATGGAGGCATTACAGAAGAACTGGATATGGGATCTTGTTCCTTTTCTGGAAGGAAAGAAAATGGTGGGATGCAAGTGGATATTCATTGTTAAACTCAATTCAGATGGAAGCATAAATTGGTATAAAGCTTGGTTGGTAGCAAAGGGGTATACTTAGAAGTATGGAATTGACTATGAAGATATATTTTCCCCAGTAGTAAAAATGAACACCATCAGAATCCTTATTTCCTTAGCTGCTAACCTGGACTGGCCGCTGCAATAATTTGATGTAAAGAATGCGCTTTTGAATGGAACCATAAATGAAGAAGTATATATGGATCCACCACCCGAAACTAAATGTACTGACCGAGTATGCAAACTAAAAAGAGCATTGAATGGACTCAAGCAATCACCTCGAGCATGGTTTAGACAACTCTTAACTTTCATAAGGAAGCTTAGATATAAGCAAAGTGATGCTGATCACACACTATTCATCAAATAGAAGTTAGGTAAAGTCACCATGCTGATTCTATATGTTGATGATATGGTGGTCACTGGAAATGATCCGAGTGAGACAACAATCTTGCAAAGATAGTTAGCATCCGAGTTTGAACTTAAGGATTTGGGTAACTTGAAGTATTTTTTAGGAATTGAAGTTACAAGATCAGCTTAAGGAATTTCCCTCTGCTAATGAAAGTACGTAATGGACCTACTGACAGAGACAGGCATGCTTGATTGTAAGCCAGCCAAGACTCCAATTGAAGTCAACCATGGACTTTCAGTCCTAAGAGATCAAGTTCCAACTGATAAAGATTGGTATCAAATGTTGGTGGGAAGGTTGATTTACCTATCTCATACTCGGCCAGACATTGCTTATGCAGTAAGTGTTGTAAGTTAGTTCATGCATTCTTCGAGTAAAGAACATATGGATGCAGTATACCGAGTATTAAGATATCTAAAGTCTTCTCTGGGTAAAGGGTTATTCTTTGGGAGGAATAAGGATTATGAAATTACTGGCTATACTGATGTTAATTGGGCTAGAGATTGGACTGATCAAAAATTAACATCTGGGTACTTTATGTTTATTGGAAATAATTTAGTCACTTGGAGAAGAAAGAAATAGAAAGTTATAGCAAGGTCAAGTGCTGAAGTTGAGTTTAGAGGAATGACTCATGGAGTTTGTGAGTTGCACTAGGTAAAGCTAATTATTCAGGATCTGGGATCAAAACATCCGAAGCCTATATTGTTACATTATGATAACAAAGCAGCCATAGCAATTGCAAACAATCCAATTCAATATGATTGGACTAAGCATGTAGAGGTTGCTAGAAATTTCATAAAAGATCATCTGAACCAAGGAACAATTGATCTTCCATATGTTTCTTCTCAGACTCAACTAGCTGACATCCTCACAAAGGCTGTATCTAGAAAAATATTCTATAACTCACTTGGCAAGTTAGGAATGATTAATATACATTCACCAACTTGAGGGGAGTGTTAAGGAAGTAAATATTTTTATTGTATATATTAAGAAGTAAATATTTGTATACAATTAGGAATAAAGTTTTATTCTATTTAGGATATTATTATATTCCTAATTAGGTTGTGATTAGGATTCCTATTTGTATATATAAAGGGTGTAACCCTTCTTTGAATATCATGAAAAAATATTTCCCTTGAATTTTCTCTTTTTTTCTCTGAATTTTATTCTTTATTGCTTATGCTTGGCCTGTTATTCTCTTTGTTTTTGTGCTCACTTGCTAGTATATATTCTTAATTTTCATGCCCAATTCTTGATCTTGTTGAATTAAAGCGTATTGTCAATGTATATCTGATTGATGTTGTGCTTATCTATTTGTTTTACCTCTTATTCTTGTATTTATCAGGTTATACTGCTAAGCCTATGCTTTATATATATATATATATATATATATATATATATATATATATATATATATATATATATATATATATATATATATATATATATCCTATATGTATCAATCATTATCAAATACATAAAGTCTTCCTTTCTCAATCTGCATTCACATGGTATCAGAGCACCATGATTGATAACGTAAACCAACTTGTCATTCCTAATGCTATTTCTTCAAACCCCATTTCAACTTATCATTCCTTTTCAATCAAACTTGATCATAATAATTATTTAGCCTGGAAAACCTAATTTATTTCCCTCCTAAACTAAGAAAATTTAATGGGTTTTATTAATGGTAGTTCTCATCCCCCACCTTAAATTGTCACTAATGATGCAACACCTCCTATCTCTATTCCAAATCCTGCTTATACCTCATGGTTTTAGCATGATCAAATGTTATTAACTTGGCTTCTCTCCTCATTTTCTAAAGAGGTATTCCCTTACATCATCGACTTGACATCCTTTATGTTGTTTGGTCTTCATTGGAAAAATCCTTTAATTCTATTTATCAAAATCGCCAACTCTAGCTCAATATAGAACTCTAAAAGCTCAAGAAAAATTATTTGTCTATTACTGAATACCTTTGCAAAATAAAAACTCTCAAATGAACTTGCCTTTATTGGTCGCCCTCTCTCTTCTATTGAGTTCAATGTTATTGTGTATTGAAACATTGGTTCTGAATATCACAGCATCATCACGACTCTTAATCTTCACCCTGAACCTATTAGCTTTAATGAGCTTCATAGTCACCTTGTTGCTCATGAAACTTTGCTTAAAAGTAGTCATGAATCACCTTTGGCTAATCTCTCCTACAAACCACCATTATTGCTAACACCAAACACTCCTCTTAACCCACCTCGATATTGGTCCCCATCCCTTTTTACACGTCGTCCAACCTGGTCATCTCCCATTTACCAGTATCCCATATGTCTTCCATGGTCCAATTCTCATCGTAGAGACCCTTGTCAGATTTATGGTATTCTAAATCACACCGCTGATTAGTGTCGCATGAGGTATACAATAACTAGTTCATTCTTCCCCACTATACAGGCATCCATGGCTACTTGTGCAGTTTGGCCTACTTCTTCTCAATGGGTAGCCGACACAAGTGCCAATGCCCACATCACACCTAATATAGTTGCTCTCTCCCTGCCACAACCATACATTGGTACTGATTCTCTTATGGTTGGTAATGGACAAGGTTTGTAAATTTCTCACTTTGGTTCCTCTTTTATTTCTTATCCTTCTAAATTATTTCATTTACCTAATACTCTCTATGTTCCTCATATTAAACAACCTTTACTTTTAGTTTCTCAATTTTGCACTAACAATCAATGTTTCTTTGAATTTTGGCCATCCTTTTTCTTTATTAAGGATCAACACACTAGATAGGAGCTCCTGAAGGGTTTTCTTGCTCTGATATAGCCTTGACAACCATTACACCATCCTTTTCTATATGGCATTCTCGTTTAGGACATCCAAATAATTGCACGGTGAAGTTAGTCTAAAGAGAAAAGTCCTTGCCTTTCGAGCCTCTTAGTTTTAGTGTCAAGTGTGAATCCTATTTTTTAGGCAAATTAGGAAAAATTCCTTTAGCTTTGGTTATGCACAAAAGCTCTAAACCTTTTGACATTATTCATTCTGATGTTTGGGGTCAATCCCTTATTTTATCTAATGTTGGTTTTAAATTTTTTGTTCTTTTCATTGATGATTTCACTAGGTTTACCTAGATTTATTTTCTCAAAAATAAAAGTGAAGTATATGACTTTTTCCTTAATTTCCAAGCTCTCATTTTCAATTAATTTCATGTCAATATTAAAGCTTTTCACTATGATTGGGGTGATGAATATAAAAAATTAAACAAATATTTTCAAACCAAAGGGATTATTCATTGGATTGCTTGTCCCTAGACACATGAACAGAATAGAACTGCTGAATGAAAAATTTGTCATGTGATTGATACAGGACTTACTTTATTAGCTCATAATCACACTCCTTTCAAATACTGCCTTATGCTTTTGACATAAAAATTTTTTTAATCAATGGTTTACCAACTCACATTCTTAAAGGCAACTCCCCATTTTCTCTTAAATGGACAAAAACAAAAGTATAACTCACTTAAAGTATTTGGATGTTCTATTTTTCCTTTACTTAGGCCCTAAAATTCCCATAAATTTGACTTTTGAACCAAAAGATATGTTTATCTGGGACCTCTACCACTCACTTTGGTCATAGATGCTTGGAACCCACCATTGGTTGCATCTTTATTACACGACATATGCAATTTAATGAAACCATATTTCCATACCATACCATGCCTCCTACCCTACCTAATAACTCCTTATTAGATAAGACACCTTGGTTACAAATTGTCAATGTAGGTCATGCTCATCATTGCACATTAGGTATAATTCTTATCTCCTCCTTTTCCAATTCTCTTAATTCTAATTTCACTTCACCTCTGCTTCCCTCTTCTAATCCACATAGTCCTTACCAACCCGATATACCACTATACTGACATGATATACCATCCAACTCTACAACTTTATCCACATCTTCTACCTCCAACACCTCTATCCCTACCAAACCACCAGGCTTAAATTTAGTTGTAGACTTCTCCTGTTACCCTCCTACTCAATCCTCATATGATTCTCAACAAAACATGTCACATTCTCATCTTATGATTCTTCGATCAAAAACCATATCTCATCGTAAAGCTCATCTCTCTATTCTGCCCACTCCTACCCAACCCAACCCACTCACCAATGAACCTTCTTCCATTTCCCAAGCCTTTAAACACACCCATTGGCGTGAGGCCATAAGTGATGAAATTACTACTTTGTTATATAACTAAACTTGGGTCTTAGTACCTCCACCAAAAGATAAAAACATTATGGGAAATAAATGGTTATTCCATGTGAATAAAAATATTGATGGCACTAGTTCTCAATTCAAGGCAAGATTAGTTGCTCAGGGGTACACTCAATAATTCAGAGTTGACTACATGGACACATTTAATTCGGTGGTTCAAGCCACTTCCATTCGAACTATCATTGCTCTAGCAGCTATGTATAGTGGACTATTAAGTAGTTAGACATCTATAATGCATTTCTGTATGGTTTTCTTAATGAAGACATGTACATGTCACATCCTCAAGGATTTGTTGACTCTTCTAAATTAGATCATGTATGTTTGTTAAAACATTCACTTTATGGCTTTAATAAGGCAATACGGGCTTGGTTCACTTGACTTAATGATTTTTTTATTCAATATGGGTTTGGTGCTTCGAAATCTGACTTCTCTCTTTTCATTTTTTGTGAAGGTCCTACATCCTTATTTTTTCTTATTTATGTGAATGACATTATTGTCATGGGCTTGTCCTTGTCTTTAATTGATAAATTTCTGCACTCTCTTCAATTTGAATTTCCAGTTTGAGATATTGCTCCTCTTAATTATTTCCTTGGCATTGAAGAGGTTCATACACCATATGGCACTGCCTTGCATCAACACAAATATTTGCATGATCTCTTAGTTAAAACAAGGATGGATAATGCCAAGCCGTGTCATACTTCGATGGCCTCCTCCCCACTTTTGACTAAGTGTTCGGGTACCTTCCTTTCTAATGGTGAGCAATACCATTATGTTGTTGGGGCTTTGCAGTATGCAAAAATGACATGTCCTGACATTGCATTTACTGTAAATCACCTATGTCAATTCATGCATTCCCTAACTAATTCTCATTAAACAATTGTTAAGCGTTTACTATGTTACATTCGCCACACCATTGATAATTCTTTGTTTTTTGCTTATGACTCCACATTTCATCTTCAATGTTTTTCGGATAGTGACTGGGGTGGATATCCTGATGACTGCTGCTCCACTAGTGGGTATGCTATCTATCTTGGCAACTCTTTAATCTCTTGGAACGCCAAGAAACAACCCACCATTGCTCACTCTTTGACAGAAAGTGAATACAAAGCCCTTGCAAACACTACTGCTGAATTTTTATGGATTTCTTCTCTCTTAAAAGAACTTAGTGTCTCCTTCACACAAAAATCCACTCTTTGGTGTGATAATGTTGGTGTTATTTATCTTACTTCCAATCTAGTATTTCATGCACTCACTAAACATATAGAGTTAAATTATCATTTTTTTCATGAGCAAATTGTTTGAAGCAATTTTCAGGTTCGTTTCCTCTCTTCGATTGATCGGATTGGTGACATTTTTATTAAGCCATTGGGCTCTTAACAATTCTTGTTCCTCAAGTCCAAGCTTTGTCTTCTTTCTGGTCACCCATTGGCTTGAGGGGGGCTGTTAATGTATATCTTATTGCTGTTGTAGTTATCTATTTGTTTTACTTCTTATTCTTGTATCTATCAGGTTATACAGGTAAACCTATGCTTTATATATATATATATATATATATATATATATATATATATATATATATATATATATATATATATATATATATATATATATATATATATATATATATATATATATATCTATCATGTACCTATCAATCATTATCAAATACGTAAAGTCTTCCTTTCTCAATTTGCATTCACACTTATTTCTTTTCAAAGATAAAAGCTCAATTTTGTTATTTTTGGTGAAAAATTATATGAATTTATTGATATTTAAGATATGTTTAGATGATCTACACTAACATTTGCAAACTTCTCTTATTTTCTTGCTTTAGTTTTAGTTGCAAACTTGTATGATTCATAATTTAGCTTAAATTTCAATGAACATTTGATGCCTCATCTTTTGGTCTAAAATACACGCTCTGACAATCTCATACTTGTTGGTTTCAATTAAAATGGGGAGTTGTGGATTGTTCTTGCTATTTTTTTTTATGACAAATTGTGTATGAAATAGAATAAAAAATCAACAAAATTCTATGTTGTTGATTGTTGTTTATTTTTATTGATTGTTAGTTGTTAATTATTGTTTATTTTTGTTGATTTTTTATTATTTTTTCATTATTAATGACAAAATTAAGGCTATAAATAAAATTTTTACTTTTATTATTAATAATAAAAGTAAGGCTATAAATAAAATTTTTACTTTTATTATTAATAATAAATTAAAATTAAGGTCTTAAATAAAATTTTTAACAACTTCATTTAAAAAAAAAATTATTTGATACTTATTAATCATCAATATGTAGCAAGTTTACAATCCTTATGATGTATTTGTAATATCAACAAAAAAAAAAAAGCCAAAAAAACAAAAATAACAAACCGAAGCAATAAAAATATTAAAAACAACAACTGAAACAACAAAATAACAAAAATCAATAAAATTCTATGTTGTTGATTTTTGTTAATTGTCAGTTGTTAATTGTTGTTTATTTTTGTTGATTTTTTTATTATTTTCTTATTATTTTTCATTATTAATGACAAAAGTAAGGTTATAAAAAAAAATCACTTTTATTATTAATAATAAAATTAAGGTTGTAAATAAAATTTTTAACAATTTTTTTTTAAAAAAAATTATTTGATTCTTATTGATTATCAATATGTAACAAATTTACAATCTTTATGATGTATTTATAACATCAACCAAAAAAAAAGCTGAAAAATCAAAAGAACACCAAAAATCAACAAATTGAAACAAAAAAAATAATTAAAAACAATAACTAAAACAACAAAACAACAAAAATCAATAAAATTCTATGTTGTTGATTGTTGTCGATTATTATTGTTTATTTTTTATTATTTTTTAAATTATTTTTCATTATTAATGACAAAATTAAGGTTATAAATAAAATGTTTACTTTTATTAGTATTAATTATAAAAATAATATTTTTTTATATATCACATAATTTCTATTGTTTTTATTGTAATTTTTTATTTTTAACAAAAATCAACACATATAAATAAAGAGAATCAACAAAAATAATTGAAAGCTACAATTGAAATAACAAAATCGATAAAAAAATTGCAGCGGTTGATTTTTGTTGATTTGTTATTTAGTAAGTTTCAAAATTTTAAAAAACTTATTATTTAGAATATAAAATTAAATTATTTAAAATATACAAATAAAATAAATAAAAAATAAACTTAAATAATAAAAATAATTTTTTTGATATATTTCATAATATTTTGTATTTCATAAAAATTAAAAATAACAACTGAAACAACAAAACTCAACAAAATTTTATATTGTTCATTATTTTTTATTTTTGTTGATTGGTAGTTGTTAATTGTTGTTTATTTTTTAAATTATTAAGCTGTTAATTTTTGTTGATTTGTTATTTAGTAAGTTTCAAAATTTTAAAAAAATTATTATTTAGAATATAAAATTAAATTATTTAAAATATACAACTTAAATAAATAAATAAACTTAAATAATAAAAATAATTTTTTTGATATATTTCATAATATTTTGTATTTCATAAAAATTAAAAATAACAACTGAAATAACAAAATTTTATATTATTCATTATTTTTTATTTTTGTTGGTTGGTAGTTGTTAATTGTTGTTTATTTTTGTTTATTTTTTAAATTATTAAGCTGTTGCTGCTAGAGCAACGTGTGAATTAGTGCTGGAACTTGATTTGCAACAAAAGGACCCACGTGTTAATAGCCAATCGTATGGGATAACCGGCCCTACTTCATGTTGAACCAGTAATTTAGTGCATGAAGCTTAGCTCAAAGCCTAGTTGGCATAGCCAAACACCAGCAGACTCTTTGGCATAGCCATTAACAAGCGATATTTTTTTTTGACGGGAACAACAGTTTATATTAAAACAAAACAGAGTCAGCAAAAGCTGTGTCTATAACAATCCTTGGAAAATCTGCAATCCAAGTTGTGATATTTGAACATGAATCAAACCAAAATTTAGCCAATGCGTGAGTAACACCATTGCATGATCTGGGTTGATAAGAGAAAGAGCAAGAATTAAAGCTACACTTAAGCAGCTGTATATCTGAAACAATTGTACCCAGGGCCGTTAGATCAACTTCCTCGGAATTTAATTTCTGAGCCAGGGAAAGGCAGTCAGTCTCGAAGAGTACTTGCTGGGGTTTCAATTTCACTGCAAGCTGGACACCATTCTACAAACTAGAGCTTCTGCGATTTCAGGGTCCTTAAAAGGAAACTTCTGTCTATGCCTTAGCTGCGACCTATGCTCCTGCACTGTTGCGGATGACTACTCCATAGCCTGTTCCATTGATAGGATTAGTTGTTGCATCAAAGTTAAGCTTGAAGAATTCTATAGCTGGAGGTTGCCATTTTATGTGGTATATTTCGTGAGAAAGAGAGAAAGACAGAGGGGGAGGGGCGAGACTAAAACTGAAAAGAAAAATATAAAGAATGCCAAAAATGAAAAGTGCAAAAACAAAATTGAAAACAAATTATGGACTGTATCGCTAATAAAATTAAAGTGATTAAATGGTACATGGGGTGAAATTTTCTATAATAATAATAATGGCTGCCTCACTTGCGTAGCCCATGATCCAATAAAGCACCTCCAACCATGGGCCATTTTGGATAAATGTTGCATGGTGACCACTCCAATCTAGTAGTATAATACTCCATGACTTTTGTGAAAGGATACAGTGTCCAATCTAGTAGTATAACACGCATTTTTTTTACAAATTAATCTTTAACTTTTGCTAAATGTTTAATTTAGTACAAATTATTATTGTATTTATAATTTTTTGAATAATTTATCCTAAATTTATTTTATGTTTATAATTTCTTTAAATAATTTAGTCTAAATTTGTGACACCCCTCTCCATAGGTACTTTAATTAGATAATTGTTAATCTTAAATCACTTAACTAGATTATCAATGTAAAGAGACGTCACTTCTAAAATGACCTTAGAAAACTTTTATTATATTTTCATAATTTTCTATGAGGTATGTACCATCAATTACCACAACCGTACTGCAAAACTTGTTTGGGTTGTATAACATACTTGTGGTGGCAATTTAAATAGATATTACCAAAGACCAACTCTAACAATTGTTGCGTAATCCACAAGTGTATGGAATCATACAAATAGTAATTAAATATTAATCCCACAAAAATTGCAAATTGAGTATTGCAATACTAATTGTGTTTTGTTTGTTTAAACTTGTTTAAACAACAAAAATAGTGTTTTGAAATTAACTAAAATTAAACAAAGGAAATATGAAATAATTAACAATCAATTTAAAAAGCTAGGGTTCTTACTATTAATTCAACCATTTTTAAAGATTAATTATGTTATAACCCGAATTTTAATTAATTATTAATTTAAGCGTGGGATTATTTAGTTTTAATTATTATTTAATTATTTAGTGTGGTATCAGAGCCTTGTTTTTGCATAAGGTGGAATTGTTATACTTTATATGAAGACTAAAAGAGAAGAAATTCTTAAACATGACAGAATCAGAAAGCTCTTCTGTTCCCTCTTCTACTCCCTCTGTAATATGTGATTATAAGTATGTGCCAACTAAGTCTGATGCTATTACCCTATCACCCCCCATTAACCAAACCACCCAGAAAAAGACCGATTATTTGTATGAATTTACTTACCTTCCTGAAGACCAAAAGATTGAAGAATCAAAGTTTCCTCTGTTGAACCCTTATGATGCCTTTTCAAAATACAAAATAAACTGGAAACAATCTTTTAAAGCTCTTGTAAACCGACCCACTTCCTCTATAAAAGAATATGTTCAAACCTACAGCTTTGATCAACACCATATACCAACCTCTCAGACAGAACAATTCATGACCTTAGAAATTCCTCCAAAATTTCTAAGAACTTGGCTTAACCAGGGATACACTCACATCCACTTTGGAGCCATAAGGTTAGGACTCTCCTACCATGGCAGAGAAGGGCAACCTGTTTTCTCTAGGATCGCTCTTTTGGATTCTAGATATAAACAGTATCAACATGCTGTAATTGGGATCGTAGAGACATCCTTAAATGCTGGCTCAGTATTCTTTACATTTTTCCCAAATTATATTCTGGTCCTTTCTGATCCCCATGCCTTGACAGCTTTAAAAGTCCAACTCCAGATCCTTGGTGCTAAACAAATCTCCACAGCTAAAGTAGCCACCCTTCATTATCAAATTGTCTACCGTCTCCAAAACCATGCCATTAACTTGTCACTACCCTGTGTTCAAAATGATGCTTTGTTCATAAAAGCAGACTCTCATAATACTCCCACGTGCATTCACACACCTAAATAACTTTCTAGGAATGATTTGTTAAAATTATTCCCGAAAAAGTGGATCACCAATTATGAGAAGTTGCATGAGATAGTGGAGCCAATTCAAGGTATAGACCCTGTGCATATCAAAAGATCTGATGGATCAGTTGATACGATCTTTAGGAGAAAACAAGAAACTCCTACAGTTTTTAATACACAGTTCATGATCAATCCTTGGGATCCAGAAGATAACATCCCTGTAGCCTCTTTTGATAATTCTAGAAGACCAGTCTATGCTTTTAAGCATGATGGTCACTGTTATTTTGATTATTGTGATTGTGATGATTGTTATGCTGCATCCTACTTTGATGATGATGAGAAGAAAAAGAAAAAGAAGAAATCTCCAGGAAAATATAGTGAAAAGGAATTCATAAGAAGATATGAAGATGGAGATTCAAGCATCTGCACTCTGGGACAACCTTCAGGAAAATATGATTATCTTGTATCATATTCTCCTCCTGCTTGGTACAAACCACCAACTACTCAAAATATTCCTCCTGAACCTTGCAAGCCTCAAATACCTCCTTCCCAGCCGAAACCTAAGGCAGCTCCTCTCCCATGTTACAAAAAAGCTTCGAAATGGGTAAGAAAAGAAAACTCAGCCTAGATTCAAAAGCCAAAGTCTTTACCCCAAATCTGTATGTTCCAACCCACAGACTTTCCTCCTTTAACCAAAGAAACAAAAAACCAAATTACCATGCAACCTTTTATCCTAGAATCAAACATTGTTGATGCAGATGGCAGACCTAGACAAATAACTCCGGCTAAACTGGCAGACACAGAATGCTTGTGCTCAAAATCAAAAACTGAAGCTTATTGAAGAAAAGATTGAAGGAGTTGCTGAACATATGAATTTGGCAGAAAAAAAGTTCCAGGCCTTTGAAAAATGAATGACAGCAATTCATGTAGAATTACAAAGGCAGATAGAAATGAAGCACCAGGAACTTATACGAATCATCAGCAACAAAGGCACATTGAATAGCATTCAAATGAAAGAAACAGAAATTTTAAACTTGACAGCCCAGGTTGACCAACTTGAAAAAGATCTTAAAAGAAAGAAAGAAGAGTTGTCCTCACAAACCTCTTCAAAATCTTTCTCTCCAAATCCTTTGGGTCTTTTGTACAGCCCTTATTCAATTCCCAGTTCACCATATACAGCCTCTTCCACCCAATCTTTATTTCCTGCACCAACAGCTCCCTTGAATATTCCTCCAAATTTTCAAGGATTTAAATCCTCATTAAAAACCCCCTCTCAAACGCAGTCCTCTGATGAAACAACAACAAAAAAAGGAAAAATAGTCCATTTCTCTCAAACTGAGAAACCTAAAACAACACCTTCTGAATCATTACCCAAAAATACCTCACCAACCTCATCACCAAAAGAGTCAGAACACCCTCTAATGATGGTGCATCCTATCTCTTCCTTTTTGGAAAAATGTGCTGAAAATGTCATGCCCAACTTTTCAATTGGATCTGATTCAAAGGAAAGTTCATCTTTTGAATCTTCAGAAAGTGACTCTAATTCGGATTATGAAATACCCTACCAATTGATGGCTGATGATGCTACATCTTCTAGAATACCTCAAGTTGAAGAAGTTGATGATCCAGAAGAAGAATTTGAACAGCCCAGAACACCACAGACAAATTTCCAAAAAAATATTGGAAATTACTTTACCTTGGATGATGTTCCTCCTTCACAATATAGGAATAGATTTTTGGAATTTAGAGCATGGATAGCTAGACAAATGTTTATTCCTGGAGCAGAAATCAGGGTTGTTATTGAAATATTTCTTGGAAAAATGGTGGGAAAGCTAGCAAACTGGTATGCTTCTCTGAATGTTTATGATAAAACCTAGTTGATGGATGCCACTTCACCAGAAGATTTTCTAGGACTCTTGCATTATGAGTTCTTAGGAAAATGGGATGATGATCTTGAAGTTGCACAAAAGGAGTATTACCAGATGAAATGTTGTTCACTACAAAGAAAAGATCTAGAAAGACATTTCCAAAATATGTCTACTAGATTTTACCTGTTAGGAGGCATTGCTAATCCTGATTTAAAACAAGCCTTTTTGGCTTCTATTCCCGAGATCCTTGCCTCTCGAATGTTTTCAATCCTTCAATAATCAAATTACAAAGTTGGAGATGTGACAATGGGACATTTGTATTAAATCATGATTCAGGTTCATACCCAGTTATATGATCAAAGGAAGATGATTAAACTGTATCTGGGCAGTAGGAAGAATCCTTTAGGAAAACTTTCATGTGATAGGCCTGATTTGCAGATCAAATGCAAAGATACTGATGTTTATGTTTGTCCATCAAAGAAGAAGAAACATTTCTTCAAACTGAAGAAGAAAGGGAAAAGATCCAAGTTTAAGAAGTGGAAGTATTACAAGAAGAAAAAGTTTCGTGGCAAGAAAAAAACTGATAGATGCTACATCTGTGGGAAAAAGGGTCATTTTGCAAAAAATTGCCCTTCAAAAATAAAGAAGACTGAGCAAATGATTCAACAAATTCAGCAGATCACTAAAGTAGACATGAATGATGTTGATCTTGAGTCTCTCTTTTCAGAAGAAGAAGAAGCTTCATCAGAATGTGTTTTTGCTATAGGCCAAGAGACAGACTTAGAAATTTTCAGCTCTGAAACAGAGTCTTGGAATGACTAGTTCTTAATTGGTGGTGATAATAGAGACATGATAGTCCTAACTCATGAAAAATATCCAATACCTTTGTTCCTTATCCAAATTTACCCAACCAGTTATTCCAAACCCATAAACCTTGTAGCCTTGATCGACACTGGAGCCAAAATTACCATTCTCAACCCAAAAGCCTTGCCTAAAGAATGTTGGAAACATCATTCTGAGTATTTCTCTACAGCTAATGGAGAATTACTTGAAATTGGCCTTAAAACCAGACACCCAATAAAGATCCAATTCTTTCCAAATTGTTACACCTGGACACATGTTCTTGGATCTTCTTTACCTGGAAAAGATATTGTCATTGGCTTTGATGTCTATTGGAAGATGAAAGACTTGAGAATTCTTCCCAATGGACTCGAGTTTAAGAAATACTTTCAACCATTCACCAATATTTCATCTATCCTTTTTGTTGACCAAACCGTTTCTCAACCAAACCTTCAAACTAATTATGAGTTCTTATTAAAAGAATGCAGTGCATAGTCTCATACAGAGTTTCTTCAGAAATGCTCATCACCATTGTGGAAAAATGAGGAGTTCTTCATCTCCTTACCTTTCAAACAAAATGAAGATGTCAACCCAACAAAGGTAACTCATCTAGGAATGACTCCCTCTGATCTTAAATTGGCAATTGAAGAATGCAACCAATTGGAAGACCAAGTTCTAGTTGCTCCCACAAAATCAGAATGGGCATGCCAAGCTTTTTATATAAACAAAAGATCAGAACAAGTTCATGGAAAGAAAAGATTGGTGATCGACTATCAGCCTTTGAATTTCTTCCTTAGAGATAATAAGTTCCCTTTGCCAAAAATTTCCTCATTATTTGCATTTTTGGCGGGAGCTAAAATCTTTTCAAAATTTGATTTGAAGGCTGGATTTTGGCAACTTGGAATCAAAGAGGAAGACAGATACAAAATGGGCTTTTGTATTCCAAACAGACACTATCAATGGAATATGCTGCCTTTTGGACTCAAAGTAGCCCCATCACTATTCCAATGGGCTATGATCAAAATCTTTGAGCCCATCCTCTCCAGCGCTCTTGTTTATATTGATGATATTCTTTTATTTTCTGTAGATATAAAAGCCCATGAGAAACTGCTCCAACAGTTTGCTAATCTTGTACGACATTATGGTGTTATGCTTTCACCCACCAAAATGTTCATTGGCCAAATAGAAATAGATTTTCTTGGAATGAAATTCAAAGAAGGGAAGTATCTTCCAGGTCCTCATGTTGCAATAGAACTGGATAAATTTCCAAAAGAAAATCTTTTTGTCAAAAAAATCAGACAAATTCTTGGCATTATCAATTATCTCAGGGATTTTATTCCTCATTTGACAAAGAAGACAGCCCCTCTCAGAGCTCTTCTACGAAAGAATCCTCCACCATGGTCCCCAGAACAAACAAAAGCTCTTGAACAATTCAGAATTTGCACGAAAAATCTTCCTGATCTCCAGATTCCCTCCATAGGAAAAAGAATCCTTCAAACAGATGCAAGCGATCAATTTTGGGGAGCTATTCTTTTAGAAGAGGATGACAATAAGAAAAAACGGATTTGTGCTCATGCTAGTGGAAAGTTCATAGATGGAGAATGCCATTATCACTCAACCTTTAAAGAGATTTTAGTAGTTAAATATGGCATAAAAAGTTTGAATTCCATCTAATTGGTCATCATTTCAAAGTTTTGATGGACTGCTCATCATTTCCAAAAATTCTTGAATTCAAAGGAAAGACTCTGCCCCATCCTCAACTTCTCAGAATGAAAGAATGGTTCAGTAAATATGACTTTGAAGTAGAACACATCAAAGGAGAGGATAACCTGTTACCAGTTCTTTTAAGCAGACCACCTGTCTTTTGTGAAAAACCCTTTTAGCTAAAAATTCTTCCCATGCTATATATGTATCAAACTATTAATGCCAACTTTCTTGAAAAAGGTATTCCTCCATCCTTACCATCACACATTTCCATGACCATCCTTAATCAAAAGGCAAGAACTCAAATTTTTGAACTTCAATTCAGACTAATCAGAAAATATGGGTCAGATTTCTTTCATAAATTAGGCTTTCATCCTATCTATCCTTTCACCTGTATTTTCAGCTTCCTAAACCAAAGTCCTGAAAACCAATTTTATTGGCCTCCTGAATTGTTAATCCTGTTTTGGTATCTTTTTCATCTATACTGGATCTCATTTGATCTTTAACCATTAAAGCTCGTAAGGTATATCAGCCTGCTTAAGAAGAATGAAGGTCTGAATCCACATTTGTCAACATTTCTCAAATGGTTCCAGAATTTGTTAAGATGGAAATCCTATTTGACAAATGAAGCCTATACTCAACAGGTGGCACCTCCTCTCGAATGTCATACTATCATCACCCTCAAAAGAACTTTCTTTAAAGCTAAAGGTGTTTTTACTGATGTACCATGCTTTAATATCTATGGGACTTATAGACACTCAATGATGCACTATATTACCATAGATACCACGGATCCTTCACCATGGAGAGAGTTTCAAAGACATATGTTCGAGAAAAATGGTATTATTCCAAAGGAGATATGGCCAAAGATATCTGATGATACCCTATGGGAAATATTTCCTTCTGATTATGGGAAACAGCTGCTAGCAGACAAAGAATATTGGGAAAAGACACTAAGGACTACATCAATCCCGTCTCACATGCAAATTGATTATCCTTATCAAGCCAGCTCATCTGATCCTTATCAAGCCAGCTCATCTGATCCTTATCAAGTCAGCTCATCTAATCCTTATCAAGTCAGCTCATCTGATCCTTATCAAGCCAACTCATCTGATCCTTATCGAGTCAGCTCATTTGATCCTTATCAAGCCAACTCATCTGCAGAACATATATGGTTAAACTCTTTCAAATCAAATAATTCAGAGGACCCATGAATGCCAATAATAGGACACTCACAGGATCCTGATGAAGACTTTTACCATAGTGAAGACAGTGCTGAAGATAAGAATCTATCTCCAAGTCACGAACCAATTTGTCATAAGTGGTTATAGTTTAAAGTTATTACTTTTATCAGTGGATGTCTATCCACATTTGTTTGTTTATCGATGGTTGTTTGTTTGCTTGTAGGCCTTCTTGTATCTCAGCTCCTTCTCTATATAAGGGGCTTTCTGTCTCAGTTGAAAAATAGAACCCCTCTTGTAAAAATTTTCAGAAGCTAAATAAACCATGGCCTTTTAAAAGTTTTTCTTCTTCTCTAGTAGTTAGATTATGAATTATAATTATTCCACCTATCTAAATTAAGGAGTATGCTCTGTACTTACCTCTATGAAGGATCTGGTACATCAGAAACTTAATTAAGAAAATGATCCAGTAACCAACTCTATTGAGATTATAATTTATAGTTGTATAGATTATAAAAAGGGGACAGGCTGTCTGGCCGAAAATTGGTTGTGTGATGCTATAAGTACGGCTTTGGCTAGTCCATGATATAATCTGTATAGCTATGAAATATAATTTTAATGGGGTGGTCTGCTTAAAAGATCTGGTAACAGGTTATCCTCTCCTTTGATGTGTTCTACTTCAAAGTCATATTTACTGAACCATTCTTTCATTCTGAGAAGTTGCGGATGGGGCAGAGTCTTTCCTTTGAATTCAAGCATTTTTGGAAATGATGAGTAGTCCATCAAAACTTTGAAATAATGACCAATTAGATGGAATTCAAACTTTTTTATGCCATATTTAACTGCTAAGATCTCTTTAAAGGTTGAGTGATAATGGCATTCTCCATCTGTGAACTTTCCACTAGCATGAGCACAAATCTATTTTTTTTATTGTCATCTTCTTCTAAAAGAATAGCTCCCCAAAATTGATCGCTTGCATCTGTTTGAAGGATTCTTTTTCCTGTGGAGGGAATCTGGAGATCAGGAAGATTTTTCGTGCAAATTCTAAGTTGTTTAAGAGCTTCTATTTGTTCTGGGGACCATGGTGGAGGATTCTTTCTTAGAAGAGCTTTGAGAGGGGTTGTCTTCTTTGTCAAGTGAGGAATAAAATCCCTGAGATAATTGATAATGCCAAGAACTTGTCTGATTTGTTTGACAGAAAGATTTTCTTTTGGAAATTTATCCAGTTCTGTTACAACATGAGGACCTGGAAGATACTTCCCTTCTTTGAATTTCATTCCAAGAAAATCTATTTCTATTTGGCCAATGAACATTTTGGTAGGTGAAAGCATAACACCATAATGTCGTACAAGATTAGCAAACTGTTGGAGCAGTTTCTCATGGGCTTTTATATCTGCAGAAAATAAAAGAATATCATCAATATAAATAAGAGCGCTGGAGAGGATGGGCTCAAAGATTTTGATCATAGCCCATTGGAACAGTGATGGGGCTACTTTAAGTCCAAAAGGCAGCACATTCCATTGATAGTGTCTGTTTGGAATATAAAAGCCCGTTTTGTATCTGTCTTCCTCTTTGATTCCAAGTTGCCAAAATCCAGCCTTCAAATCAAATTTTGAAAAGATTTTAGCTCCCGCCAAAAATGCAAATAATGAGGAAATTTTTGGCAAAGGGAATTTATCATCTCTGAGGAAGAAATTCAAAGGCTGATAGTCGATCACTAATCTTTTCTTTCCACGAACTTTTTCTAATCTTTTGTTTATATAAAAAGCTTGGCATGCCCATTCTGATTTTATGGGAGCAACTAGACCTTGGTCTTCCAATTGGTTGCATTCTTCAATTGCCAATTTAAGATCAGAGGGAGTCATTCCTGGATGAGTTGCCTTTGTTGGGTTGACATCTTCATTTTGTTTGAAAGGTAAGGAGATGAAGAACTCCTCATTTTTCCACAATGGTGATGAGCATTTCTGAAGAAACTCTGTATGAGACTGTGCACTGCATTCTTTTAATAAGAACTTATGAATAGTTTGAAGGTTTGGTTGAGAAACGGTTTGGTCCACAAAAAGGATAGATGAAATATTGGTGAATGGTTGAAAGTATTTCTTAAACTCAAGTCCATTGGGAAGAATTTTCAAGTCTTTCATCTTCTAATAGACATCAAAGCCAATGACAATATCTTTTCCAAGTAAAGAAGATCCAAGAACATGTGTCCAGGTGTAACAATTTGGAAAGAATTGGATCTTTATTGGGTGTCTGGTTTTAAGGCCAGTTTCAAGTAATTCTCCATTAGTTGTAGAGAAATACTCAGAATGATGTTTCCAACATTCTTTAGGCAAGGCTTTTGGGTTGAGAATGGTAGTTTTGGCTCCAGTGTCGATCAAGGCTATAAGTTTTATAGGTTTGGAATAACTGGTTGGGTAAATTTGGATAAGGAACAAAGGTATTGGATGTTTTTCATGAGTTAGGACTATCATATCTCTATTATCACCACCAATTAAGAACTGATCATTCCAGGACTCTATTTCAGAGCTAAAAATTTCTGAGTCTGTCTCTTGGCCTATAGCAAAAACACATTCTGGTGAAGCTTCTTCTTCTTCTGAAAAGAGAGACTCAAGATCAGCATCATTCAGGTCTACTTTAGTGATCTGCTGAATTTGTTGAATCATTTGCTCAGTCTTTTTTGTTTTTGAAGGGAAATTTTTTGCAAAATGACCCTTTTTTCCCACAGATGTAGCATCTGTCAGTTTTTTTCTTGCCACAGAACTTTTTCTTCTTATAATACTTCCACTTCTTAAACTTGGATCTTTTCCCTTTCTTCTTCAGTTTGAAGAAATGTTTCTTCTTCTTTGATGGACAAACATAAACATCAGCATCTTTGCATTTGATCTGCAAATCAGGCCTATCACATGAAAGTTTTCCCAAAGGATTCTTCCTACTGCCCAAATACAGTTTAATCATCTTCCTTTGATCACATAATTGGGTATGAGCCTGAATCATGATTTGATATGAATGTCCCATTGGCACATCTCCAAATTTGTAATTTGATTATTGAAGGATTGAAAACATTCGAGAGGCAAGGATCTCGGGAATAGAAGCCAAAAAGGCTTATTTTAAATCAGGATTAGTAGTGCCTCCTAACAGGTAAAATCTAGTAGACATATTTTGGAAATGTCTTTCTAGATCTTTTCTTTGTAGTGAACAGCATTTCATCTGGTAATACTCCTTTCGTGCAACTTCAAGATCATCATCCCATTTTCCTAAGAACTCATAATGCAAGAGTCCTAGAAAATCTTTTGGTGAAGTGGCATCCACTGTTGTGGATTTTCGGAGTAAAGAGATGACTTTTAGAATTCTTGGTGAAGAAGAATTTAAGTTTATGGGTGACAGGAGTTCAATACCTCAGAATCTCACTTCTGCTATTATGGCTAGGAAGTTACTGAGGAAAGGTTGTCAGGGATATTTGGCATTAGTTAGGGATACTTCAGTGGAGAAGTTGTCACTCACTGATGTTCCTGTTGCCTGTGAGTTTCCTGATGTTTTTCCTAAGGAGTTGCTAGGTTTACCACCTTAGAGAGAGATTGAGTTTTGTATAGATGTGGTTCTAGGTACTACTCCTATATCTATGCCATCTTACAGAATGGCTCCTACAGAGTTGAAAGAGTTGAAGGAGCAGTCACAAGAGTTGTTAGATAAGGTTTCATTAGACCTTGTGTTTCGCCTTGGGGTGCACCAGTTCTGTTTGTGAAGAAGAAGGATAGTACCCTGAGACTGTGCATTGATTATAGAGAGCTGAATAAGGTGACAGTGAAAAATAAGTATCCTCTTTCGAGGATAGATGAGTTGTTTGATCAGCTACAGGGTACACAGTTCTTTTCTAAGATTGATTTGAGGTCGGGTTATCATCAACTGCGGATCAGTGAAGTCGATGTTCCTAAAATGACATTCCGCACTCGATATGGCCATTATGAGTTTCTGGTGATGTCTTTTGCCTTGACTAATGCACCAGCAGTTTTTATGGACCTGATGAACAGGGTATTCAGACCATATATGGATCAGTTTGTGGTAGTCTTCATCGATGATATACTGGTGTATTTGAGAAGTATGGTGGAGCATGTATATCACTTGAGGACTATACTGCAGACATTGAGAGAACATCAACTTTATGCTAAATTCTCGAAGTGTGATTTCTAGATGGAAAGTGCTTCTTTTCTTAGACACGTGGTGTCTAAAGAAGGTATCCAGGTTGATCCACAGAAGATAGAGGCAGTGTCTGAGTGGTCTAGACTGACTTCTGTTATAAAGATTCATAGTTTTCTAGGTTTAGCCGAGTATTAAAGGAGGTTTGTACATGATTTTTCTAGAATTGCAGCCCCTATGACTCGTTTGACTCAGAAGAATGTAAGATTTGAGTGGTCAGAAGCTTATGAGAACAGTTTTCAGTTGTTAAAGGAGAAGTTGACCACAGCTCCAGTGCTAGCTTTGCCAAATGGTATGGATAAGTTCACAGTTTATTATGATGCCTCTAGAGTTAGCCTTGGTTATGTGTTAATGCAGAATGGTAGGGTGATAGCCTATGCTTTGAGGCAGTTAAAGAAGCATCTGTTAGTGGATTAAGGTCTGATGATGAAGATTAGTAGGTCAGGTGGACTGCTAGCTCAATTTAAGGTGTGATCTATACTGAGGGATAGGATTAAGGTAGTTTAGAGCCGAGATCCTATTCTAGAACAGCTTACAGAGAATGTTCGAGCAGGGAAGTTCACTGATTTCACACTTGATGATGATGGTGTATTGTGGATCAGTGGTTGATTGTGTGTTCCTTATGTGGATAATTTGAGAGAAGAAATCCTAGAGAAAGCACATTTTATAGCCTATAGCGTACATCCGGGAGTCACTAAGATGTACCATAGTATTAGAGATTTATATTGGTGGGACGGACTGAAGAAGGATGTCATTGATTATATTGCTAGGTACTTAACGTGTCAGCAAGTGAAAACTAAACACTAGAAGCCTTCTGGGAAGCTTCAGCCTCTTCTTATTCCTGAGTGGAAGTGGGAAAGGATAGCTATGGATTTTGTGGTTGGTTTACCTTGTTCCAAGGATGGATACGATTCCATCTGGGTGATTGTGGACAGGTTAACCAAGTATACACATTTCTTGCCTGTGAAAGCCACCTATTCTGTAGCTAGATTGGCGAAGCTGTATATGAAGCATATTATGTGCCTTCATGGAGTACTTGTGTCCATTGTGTCTGACAGAGGTTCAGTATTTACCTCACGCTTTTGGCAGAAGTTGCAAGAAGCGATGGGCACTAGGTTGGATTTCAATACTGCTTTTCATCCTCAGACAGATGGTCAGTCTGAGAGGATGATCCAGATATTGGAAGACATGTTGAGAATGTGTGTCTTGGATTTGGGAGGTAGCTGGGATGACCATTTGCCACTCGTAGAGTTTGCATATAATAACAGCTACCATAGCAGTATTGGCATGGAACCATATGAGGCATTGTATGGAAGGAAGTGTATATCCTCTCTGAGTTGGGATGAGATTGGTGAGAGAGCTTTGATTGGACCTAAAATGGTTCAGGATGCTACAAAGAAAGTCACCGTGATTAAGCACAGATTAAAGACCGCAATTAGCAGGCAGAAGAGCTATGCAGATCCTAGGCACATAGATGTAGAGTTTCAAGTTGGAGACTTTGTTTTCCTAAAGGTGTCTCTGATGAAGGGTGTTATGAGATTTGGCAGGAAGGGTAAGTTAGCACCGAGATATATCGGACCGTTCGAGATTCTGGAGAGAGTTAGCACTATTGCATATCAGTTGGCTTTGCCACTGAGTATGTCTCAAGTGCATCCAGTATTTCATATCTTGATGCTAAGGAAGTATGTCTCAGACCCTTCACATGTGTTGCAGCATGACAGCATGGAAGTGAACGAAGATTTGACGTTTGTGGAAGAACCTATAGCGATCGTTGATTATCAAGTTTGACAGTTGTGATCGAAGCAAATTCCGATGGTCAAAGTTCTGTGGCGTAGCAATAGAGTTGAGGAGCATACGTGGGAGACTAAAGTTGAGATGTGAGTTTCTTACCCATATCTCTTCCCTACTTGATTGTATTTATTCTTTTTCAGGAATTCGGGGACGAATTCTTGTAAGGGGAGAAAACTATAATATCCCGAGTTTTTAAATAATTTTAAACTACATTGGGATATTCAGTGTTAATAATTTTAATATATATTTATGATTATTTAATGAATTTGTTATTTATTAAGTCATTTTTAATTATTTTTATTATATTTAAGTCTTTTATGTAAAATTTACCGAGGGATTTTATTTTTGGGAAAATTAAAATGTAAATAAATAAATATTAATTAATTTAAGTGATTTTATGAAGTTGCATCAGTCCATGCATAATTTTAAAGTGTCGAATAAAATATTTATGTATACATGCATTTAAATTAAATTAGGGTTTGTTTTAGTTAAATTAAATTATATTATATAGTTTTAATATTAATTAAATGTGTATATATATTATTAAAATAAGTGTGTGGTGCATATTTATTGTGTGTATTATATTATATATTAAAATAATAATGGAGATAGATATATATATACATATATACATATAATATACATAACTAAAATAAAGTTTGAATAATTACAAGTTTGCCATCAACTTCCTCTTCTTCCTCCCGATCGTTTCTCCTCCACGTTCGGCCACTGCAAGTCCATTCCTTCACCGTCACTGTGCCCTCCGGTGTACCAACTTCCCTTCCAGCCATTCTCAACGTCCAAAGCTTCCTTCTCCGGCGTGGTTTGACTAGATTTCCTTCAAGTTGCCGAAAGCTCCTCTCAACTCTGATCGATGACTTTTCGACCACCGTTTCGAGCCCCACTGGTCTCTATTTCTTCCTTGAGCTCCGGTGAGTGCATTTCCAAACTTTGTTTCACTTGAAATGGTCTAGATTTCCCTAGGTTTCGAATTTTTAATTTCAGCCTACTAAGGTTCTTGAATTTTTTTGAGCTTTTATTTGGTTGATTCATGCAAACTTCCTTCACAAACATTTATCCTAGTAGCTCAATCTACCTCTGTGAATTTTTGTAGAATTTTTGGGAATTATTTTGATTTTTGTGAATTTTTTATTTTTTTATTAATATTTTCTAATTTTTGAAAATTAATTAATTAAATTATAAAATTGTGATTTATGGTGTTTATAGGTGTTAAAATGAATTTTAGAAATTTATTTGTAATTTTTGTGATTTTTATATGATTATTATGAATTTATTTAGTTTATTTAATTTTTATAAAATTAGGTTAACTACGTGTTTTATTGAAATTAATTGGTTAATTGAGTGTATTTGTTGATATTATTGAATTATATGTTGAGAAATTAATTTTTGAGTAATTATACTATTTTTGGTGAATTTTTGATTAATTATAGTGAATTTATATAATTAGGGGTATTTTGGTTATTTGGCACTAAATTAGCTAAAAATATAATTAAATTGGTTTTAATAGTTATTTGAGGTATAAAAATAATTTCTACAAATTATTTAGTATTTTTAACTAATTAAAACTATTTTTCATAAATTATTTTCAAAAAATATATATATATATAATATAATATTTTTATAAATAAATGAGTTTTTATCGATTTTTGATATGTTTTAGGGTTAATTAAGTAATTTGAATTTATAAAATGTATTTTGGTCAATATTTATGAATTTATTGAGAATTACCGATTATTTTTAATATTTTATTAAAATTAGGGTTTTTATGCATTTATCGGTAAAATAATTATTTTTAGCCTGTAAATATCTAATTTGCTATATTTTAAGTATTAAAGGGTATTTTTAGTATTTTTATGTGCTCTATAATTATCTCGTGAATTGTGAACTTCGGTCGATATAATTGTAGTCTGGGAGTCCGACCGAGGGGTTGTGAGCCTATCTCTATTTGAAGTGTGTTTCTTTGCAGGACTCGCTCTACTCTTTGAGTAGAGAGATGTTCATTTTATAGGGGAGGTTCTGTCGAATTTTCGATAGAATTCTTATAAAACGTGATGTCCGGTCAAATTCTTATTCTTATTATGTGTCCGATATTCATAGATTGATTCTTTAGGAATTTTGATAGATTTATTCTGATTCATGTTGTCATTTGTTTGTTTAGTTACGCCGAGACCGAGGCCTAGCGGACCAGGCTCATCAGATCCGTCTCAAGGAGCGCAATAACTATGAGTTGTTATTCTATATATACTTTTATTAGGATTGCATGTTTTAGAAATGTATGATTTATTTTATAAATTATGCATAAATGGTTTAATTATTGCTTAGGTTTATTTTTGGTATATTTTAAATTATATGCATGTTTTATTAATGAATTTTACCTAAAATGTTTTTAAGTATATTTCTAGTTTATTTCCAGTTTATTTTATAAGTAAATTGAATTTATTCGACATGTATATATACGAAATATACCTGGTTTATTTTTGGTATATTTCTAGTATATATATGGTTTATGTTGTTATTTTATTTAATATCATGCATCTTTTATTTTATGAATGTATGTTTTATATAATAATGAAGGATATCAATAGAACGTGCTACCTAGTGGGCAGCACTAGGATCGAGTACGTACCGGTACAATGATAACATTTAGGCTATATTATTAACCTATTTGTGGATATTGATCGGATTGATTTGATTTGATGTGTGATGTGACTTAAGAGTGTGATTGCTGGAGCTCGGTTGACTAGGGGTCTCGAGGCCAATCACACTAATAGTCAGACTGCTGGAGCTCGGTTGACTTAGTGTCTCGGGGCCAGTCTACTATCTAAATGGAACAAGTGAAATTATTTGGAATAAGTGAGCCTGTATGGCTAGAGTGTTGTTTAACATTGTTTGAGGTTGCGATTTTCTAGGGTTTTATTTGATCCTTTATAAACAGATGTTATTTTCAGTAAATATATAAAATGATTTCGTTGCATCTGTGTGTATTTGCTTATATATATATTTATTATATATACTATTGAATGTGTGCATTGTCATTTAGTTATGCATGTATATATATTATAACAATTCACTCAGTGAAGTCTAACTCCCCTCCATTGACTATTTTTCAAGAGTGTCTACGTCTTCAGACCTCAGTAGCAGACCCATACGTTGGATTTCTTCTACCCCGGCTTTACTATGTAATATGCTTACTTGATTTTATTTTATAATCTAGACACTGCAGTAGTTGTAGTCAGTTGTGAGATTTATATGTCATGCTTATATGTGGATGAGTTTGTTTATTTAAACAAGTTGGTGGATTATGCTTATTTTATTTATAATATTTATTTCTTCTACAAGTTATTTTATTTATATTATTATTATTGTATGTTTTTATTTATTTTAAGGCTTGCTACGGGTTTCGGATTCGAAAGAATTCTCATTCCCTAGCGCCGGTGATGGCCCCTGTTTTGGGTCGTGACAAATTCCCTCATCGTCACTGTGCTTGCCGGTGTGCCACCATCTCCCTCAGCTGCTCTGCCACCTGCCTTTTTCTTCTCCGGCGCTGTTTGGCCATGAAATTGGCCGAAAACCCGAAACCTCCATTATTTTCATTCTCCCTCGTCCGACCACCGTTCTTGATGATTCCAACATGGTCTTGCTCCTAGAACTCCATAGAAGTCGATTCTAAGCTCCTAGAAGCTTGAAAACTTGAATTGGTAAGGATTTAAGCTTGGTTTTAAATTCAGCCTCTTTTGCTTCTTAATTTTTTTGAACTTCAATCTTGATGATTCAAGATTAATTCCTTTACAAAATATGCTTCTAGTAGCTCAATCTACATCCTATAATTTTTGTAGAATTTTTGGAATTTATTTTGATTTTTGTGAATTTTTTATTATTTTATTAATATTTTCTAATTTTCGTAAATTAATTAAATAAATTGTGAAATTGTGATTTATGGTGTTTATAGAGGTATAAATTAATTTTAGAATTTAATTTGTAATTTTTGTGATTTTTGTGTAATTATTATGATTTTATTTAGTTTACGTGAATTTTGGAAATTAGGATAAATGAGTATTTTGTTAAAATTAATTGGTTAATTGAGTATAATTATTGATTTTATTGAATAATATGTTGAGAAAATAATTTTTGAGTAATTATATAATTTTTAGTGAATTTTTGAATAATTATAGTATATTATGTGATTTTATATATATTAGGGGTATTTTGGTAATTTAGTAATAAATTGGTTGAATATTAAGTTAAATTGATTTTAATAATTATTTGAGGTATAAAAATGATTCTTACAAATTATTTACTATTTTTAACTAATTAAAACTATTTTTCAAAATTTATTTTCAAATTATGTATAATATACTATTTTTGTAAATAAATGAGTTTTTAATGATTTTTAATATGTTTTTGGGCTAATTATATAATTTGGATTTATAAAATGAATTTTGGTTAATATTTTTGAATTTATCGAGAATTGTGGATTTTTAATAATATTTTATTAAAATTAGGATTTTTAGGTAAAAATCGGTAAAATAATTATTTTTAGTGTTTAAATATTTAAATTTCTATATTTTGGTATATTAAGGGTATTTCCGGTATTTTTGGAATTTTAATGTATTTTGTGTATATCTCGTGAATTGTGAACTTCGGTCGGTAGAATTGTAGTTTGGGAGTCCGACTGAGGGGTTGTGATACTATATATACTCGAAGTGTGTTTTCTTGCAGGATCGGAGATGTCCATTTTACAGAGGAGGTTCTACGGAATTTTTGGTAGAATTGTCGTAAAACGTAACATTCGGTCAAACTCTTATTCCTTGTCTATGTCCGATATTCTAGATAAAGTCTCTAGAAATTTTGTTAGATTTATTCTAATTTCGTGTTATCATTTATTTGTTTAGTTGTGCCGAGACCGAGACCTAGTGGACCAGGCTCGTGGAGCGCACAACTGTAAGTTGTTATTTTATATATACGTGTATTTAGGTTGCATGATTTTAGAAATGTATATTTTAACTGTATGAAATATGCATAAATAATTTAATAAATGCTTAAATATATTTTAGGTATATTTTAGTATATTTTTGGTATATTTTAAATTAAATGCATATTTTATTATTGATTTATACCTAAAATGTTTTTAATTATATATATAGTTTATTTTTGGTTTATTTTATAATTAAACTGAATATGTTTGACGTATATATACTTGAAATATACTTGGTTTATTTTTGGTATATTTCTAGTATATATATGATTTATATTGCTATTTAAATTAATGTCATGCATCATTTACTTTATGAATGTATGGGTTTATTTTAAATGAAGGATATCAATAGAACGTGCTACCTAGTGGGCAGCACTAGGACCGAGTACGTACCGGTACGATGATAGATTGTATGTTAAATTACTAACCTATTTGTGGATATTGATTGGACTAATTTGATTGATGTGTGATGTGATTTGAGAGTGTGATTGCTGGCTCAGTTGACCAAGTGTCTTAGGGCTAATCATGCTGATAGTCAGACTGCTGGAGCTCAGTTGACTTAATGTTTTGGGGCCAGTTTACTGTCCAAATGGAACAAGTGAATTTATTTGGAATAAGTGAGCCTCTATGTCTAGAGTGTTGTCTAAAACTATTTGAGGTTGCAATCATTTAGGATTCTATTTGATCCTTCATAAACGGGTATTATTTTCAGTATTATATAAAATGATTTTTGCTGCATTCATGTATAGTTACCTGTATATATATTTATTATATATACTATTGAATGTGTGCATTTGTCATTTAGCTATGCATGCATATATATTATAACAATTCACTCAGTGAGGTCTGACTCCCCTCTGTTGAAATTTTCAGGAGAGTCTTCGTCCTCATACCTCAATAGCAGACCTTTACGTCGGATTTCTTCCACCCCGGCCTTATTGTGTAAACTACCTACTTGAGTTTTGTTTTGTATTCTAGACATTGCAATAGTTGTTTTAGTAAACTGTATGTATTATATATGTATGAGATTTAAATTTTAAAAGTTTGAACCGAGAATTTGTATTGAAAGATTTTATATATATGAGGTGGACTTGTGTTATTAAAGAGTTGATGGATTATTATTTTATTTATGATATTTAATTCCACTGCATAATGTTTTATTTATTTTAATATATGTTGCATGCTTATATTTTATTTTTAAGGCTTGCTATGGGTTTCAGATTCAAAAGAATTCTCGTTCCCTAGCAACGATCATGGCCCCTGTTTGGGGTTATGACACTCGGGGCCAGTCTACTGTCCAAATGGAATAAGTGAATTTATTTGGAATAAGTGAGCCTATATGGCTAGAGTGTTGTCTAACACTATTTGAGGTTGCAATCATTTAGGGTTCTATTTGATCCTTCATAAATACATATTTTTCAGTGTTATATATATAAAATGATTTTTGCTGCATCTGTGTATATTGCCTATATATATATATTTATTATATATACTATTGAATGTTTGTATTTGTCATTTAGTTATGCATGTATATATATTATAACAATTCACTCAGTGAGGTCTGACTCTCCTCTGTTGACATTTTTTTCAGGAGAGTCTTCATCCTCAGACCTCAGTAGCAAACCTGTACGCCGGATTTCTTCCGCCTCGGCCTTATTATGTAAACTGCTTACCTGAGTTTTATTTTGTATTTTAAACACTGCAATAGTTGTTTCATTGAGCTGTATGTATTATATATGTATGAGATTTAAATTTCAAAAGTTTGAACTGAAAATTTGTACTGAAAGATTTTATATATATGAGATGGATTTTATGTTATTTAAATGAGTTGCGGAATTATTACTTTTATATTTGAGATTAAATTTCTGCTGCATAATATTTTATTTATTTTAATATATTGCATGCTTTTATTTTTAAAGGCTTGCTACGGGTTTTGGATTTGAAATAATTCTTGTTCCTTAGTGTCGGTCATGGCCCCCTGTTTTGGGTCGTGACAAATTACCAAATTACCCCTAATATATAAAAAAATACATAAAATACTAATAATACTAAAAAATTCAATAAAAATTATATAAATACACAAAAATTATTTTCTCAACATATATCTCAATAATATCAACAAATACAAATAATTAACCAATAATTTCTAACAAAACATATATATAACCTATATTTTCAAAATTGACATAAACTAAAAATAATCATAAAAATTACACAAAATTCACAAAAATAATAAAATAAATTCTAAAATTAATAATAACCACCAATAACACCAAAAATCACAATTTCATAATTTATATAATTAATTTATGAAAATAATAAAATAATAATAAAATATTCAAAAATTCACAAAAATCAAAATAATTCCCAAAAATCACATAAAAATTCAGGGATGTAGCTTGAGCTAGAGGGATAAACTTTTGTAAAGATATTTTCCATGAATCATTCAAAAATTCTCAAAAAAAAATTCAAAACCCTAAAATGGCCAAATTCAAGAACAAGCAAAACACCTTACCAAATCACGTTTTCAAGCTGAATGGAGCTTGGATTCAACCTTATTAAAGCTCTAGGAGTCCAATGGCACCATAAAATGTGAAGATTGGTGTCCGGACGAAGGAGGGACGATGAAAAATCGAGTTTCAACCAAAATAGAGGTTTTTGTGGCTGCCGGCACCGGGGAAGAGAGAGGAGGATGGCAGAGCTGGTAGAGGGAGGGGGTGGTCGATGGTAAAGAGTGGGGAGGCACTCTAACGATCAAAGAATGGAAAGTGATGGGCAGTGATGGTGAAGATCGGGGGGGGGGGGGGGGGGCGAGAAGAAAATAAGGGGAAGAGGTTTTTTATTTTTTTTTCATAAAACTATATATTATAACTTTAATAAATTTTATATTATAATATATATTATTATATTACACTAAATTCACACAACACACACTTATATATTATACCAATTTTCTAGAGCTCCATTAAAACTATATTTCATAGCTATACAAATTATATCATGGACTAGCCAAAGTCGTACTTACAGCATCACATAACCAATTTTTGGTCAAACAACCTGTCCCCTTTTTATAATCTATACAACTATAAATTATAATCTTAATAGGGTTGGTAATTGGATCATTTTTTTAATTAAGTTTCTGATGTACCATATCCTTCATAGAGGCAAGTACAAAGCATACTCTTTTATTTAGATAGGTGGAATGATTATAATTCATAATCTAACTACTAGAGAAGAAGAAAGATTTTTTTTAGAAGGCCATTGTTTATTTAGCTTTTAAAATTTTTTACAAGAGGGGTTCTGCCTCACAATTGAGACAGAAAGCTCCTTATATAGAGACGGAGCTGAGATACAAGGAGGCCTTAACACAAATAAATAAAAAAACAACCACAGATAAATAGACAAATGTGGATAAACATCCACTGATAAAAGTAACAACTTTAAATTATAACTACTTGTGACAAATTGGCTCATGATTTGGAGATAGATTCTTATCTTCAGCACTGTCTTCACTATGATAAAAGAGGTTGTCTTCATCAGGATCCTATGAGTGTCCTACTAGTGGCATATGTGGGTCCTCTAAATTATTTGATTTAAAAGAGTTTAACCATATATGTTCTACAAATGAGCTGGCTTGATAAGGATCAGATAAGCTGGCTTGATAAGGATCATCAATTTGCATATGAGATGGGATAGATGTAGTCATTTATGTGTTTTCCCAATATTCCTTATCTTCTAACAGCTGTTTCCCATAATCAAAAGGAAATATTTCCCATGGGTCATCATTAAATATCTTTGGCCATATCTCTTTTGGAATAATACCATTTTTCTCGAACATGTGTCTTTGAAACTCTCTCCATAGTGAAGGATTTATGGTATCTATGGTAATATAGTGCATCATTGAGTGTCTATAGGTCCCATAGATATTAAAGCATGGTACATCAGTAAAAACACCTTTAGCTTTGAAGAAAGTTCTTTTGAGGGTGATGATAGTATGACATTCGAGAGGAGGTGCCACCTGTTGAGTATAAGCTTCATTTGTCAAATAGGATTTCCATCTTGAAAAATTCTGGAACCATTTGAGAAATGTTGACAAATGTGGATTCAAACCTTCATTTTTCTCAAGCAGACTGATATACCTTACAAGCTTTAATGGTTGAAGATAAAATGAAATCCAGTATAAATGACAAAGATACCAAAACATGATTAATAATTCAGGAGGCCAATAAAATTGGTTTTCAGGACTTTGGTTTAGGAAGTTGAAAATACAAGTGAAAGGATAAATAGGATGAAAGCCTAATTTGTGAAAGAAATCTGACCCATAATTTCTTATTAGTCTGGATTGAAGTTCAAAAATTTGAGTTCTGGCTTTTTGATTAAGGGTGGTCATGGAAATGTGTGATGGTAAGGACGGAGGAATACCTTTTTCAAGAAAGTTGGCATTAATGGTTTGATACATGTATAGCATGGGAAGGACTTTTAGCTGAAAGGGTTTTTCACAAGATACAGGTGGTCTGCTTAAAAGAACTGGTAGCAGGTTATCTTCTCCTTTGATGTGTTCTACTTCAAAGTCATACTTACTGAACCATTCTTTCATTCTGAGAAGTTGAGGATGAGGCAGAGTCTTTCCTTTGAATTCAAGCATTTTTGGAAATGATGAACAGTCCATCACAACTTTGAAATGATGACCAATTAGATGGAATTCGAACTTTTTTATGCCATATTTAACTGCTAAGACCTCTTTGAAGGTTGAGTGATAATGGCATTCTCCATCTCTGAACTTTCCACTAGCATGAGCACAAATCTATCTTTTCTTATTGTTATCTTCTTCTAAAAGAATAGCTCCCCAAAATTGATCACTTGTATTTGTTTGAAGGATTCTTTTTCCTGTGGAGGGAATTTGGAGATCAGGAAGATTTTTTATGCAAATTCTGAGTTATTCAAGAGCTTCTGTTTATTCTGAGGACCATGGTGGAGGATTCTTTCTTAGAAGAGATCTGAGAGGGGCTATCTTCTTTGTCAAGTGAGGAATAAAATCTCTAGGATAATTGACAATGCCAAGAACTTGTCTAATTTGCTTGACAGAAAGATTTTCTTTTAGAAATTTATCTGGTTCTGTTGCAACATGAGGACCTGGAAGATACTTCCCTTCTTTGAATCTCATTCCAAGAAAATCTATTTCTATTTGGCTAATGAACATCTTGGTGGGTGAACGCATAACACCATAATGTCGTACATGATTAGCAAACTGTTGGAGTAGTTTCTCATGGGCTTTTATATCTGTAGAAAAAAAAGAATATCATCAATATAAACAAGAGCGCTAGAGAGGATGGGCTCAAAGATTTTGATCATATTCCATTGGAACAGTGATGGGGCTACTTTGAGTCTCAAAGGCAGGACATTCCATTGATAGTGTCTGTTTGGAATACAAAAGCCTGTTTTGTATCTATCTTCCTTTTTGATTCCAAGTTGCCAAAATCCAGCCTTCAAATTAAATTTTGAAAAGATTTTAGCTCTCGCCAAAAATGTAAATAATGAGGAAATTTTTGGCAGAGGGAATTTGTCATCTCTGAGGAAGAAATTCAAAGGCTGATAGTCAATCACCAATCTTTTCTTTCCACGAACTCATTCTAATCTTTTGTTTACATAAAAAGCTTAGCATGCCCATTCTGATTTTGTGGGAACAATTAGACCTTGGTCTTCCAATTGGTTGCATTTTTCAATTGCCAATTTAGGATTAGAAGGAGTCATTCCTGGATGAGTTGCTCTTGTTGGGTTGACATCTTCATTTTGTTTGAAAGGTAAGGAGATGAAGAACTCCTCATTTTTCCACAGTGGTGATGAGCATTTCTGAAGAAACTCTGTATGAGACTGAGCACTGCATTCTTTTAACAAAACCTCATAAATAGTCTGAAGGTTTAGTTGATAAACGGTTTGGCCAACAAAAAGGATGGATGGAATATTAGTGAATGGTTGAAAGTATTTCTTGAACTTGAGTCCATTGGGAAGAATTCTCAAGTCTTTCATCTTCCAATAAACATCAAAGCCAATGACAATATCTTTTCCAGGTAAAGAGGATTTAAGAACATGTGTCCAAGTGTAACAATTTAGAAAGAATTGGATCTTTCTTGGGTGTCTGGTTTTAAGGCTAGTTTCAAGTAATTCTCCATTGGCTGTAGAGAAATGTTTAGAATGATGTTTCCAACATTCTTTAAGTAAGGCTTTTGAGTTGAGAATGGTAGTTTTGGCTCCAGTGTCGATCAAGGCTATAAGTTTTATGGGTTTGGAATAACTTGTTGGGTAAATTTGAATAAGGAACAAAGGTATTGGATGTTTTTCATGAGTTAGTGCTATCATGTCTCTATTATCACCACCAATTAAGAACTGGTCATTCTAGGACTCTGTTTCAGAGCTAAAAATTTCTGAGTCTGTCTCTTGGCCTATAGCAAAAACACATTTAGGTGAAGCTTCTTCTTCTTCTAAAAAAAGAGACTCAAGATCAGCATCATTTAGGTCTACTTTAGTGATCTGCTAAATTTGTTAAATCATTTGCTCAATCTTTTTTGTTTTTGAAGGGCAATTTTTTGCAAAATGACCCTTTTTCCCACAGATGTAGCATCTGTCAGTTTTCTTCTTGCCATAAAACTTTTTCTTCTTGTAATACTTCCACTTCTTAAACTTGGATCTTTTCCCTTTCTTCTTCAATTTGAAGAAGTGTTTCTTCTTCTTTGATGGACAAACACAAATATCAGCATCTTTGCATTTGATTTGCAAATCAGGCCTATCACATGAAAGTTTTCCCAAAGGATTCTTTCTACTGCCCAGATACAGTTTAATCATCTTCCTTTGATCACATAACTGGGTATGAGCCTAAATCATGATATGATATAAATGTCCCATTGGCACATCTCCAAATTTGTAATTTGATTGTTGAAGGATTGAAAGCATTCAAAAGGCAAGGATCTCAGGAACAGAAGCCAGAAAGGCTTGTTTTAAATCAGGATTAGCAGTGCCTCCTAATAGGTAAAATCTAGTAGACATATTTTGGAAATGTCTTTCTAGATCTTTTCTCTGTAGTGAATAACATTTCATATGGTAATACTCCTTTCGCATAACTTCAATATTATCATCCCATTTTCCTAAGAACTCATAATGCAAGAGTCCTAAAAAATCTTCTGGTGAAGTGGCATCCATCAACTGGATTCTAGCATAAGCATTCAGAGAAGCATACCAGTTTATCAGCTTTCCCACCATTTTTACAAGAAATGTTTCAATAACAACACTAATTTCTGCTCCAAGAATAAGCATTTATCCGGCTATCCAAGCTCTAAACTCCAGAAATCTATTCCTGTATTGTGAAGGAGGAACATCATCTAGGGTAAAGTAATTTCTAGTATTTTTTTGGAAATTTATCTATGGATTTGGCTGTGGTGTTCTGGGCTGTTCAAATTCTTCTTCTAGATCATCAACTTCTTTAACTTGAGGTCCTCTATAAGATGTAGCATCATCAGCCATCAATTGGTAAGGTATTTCATAATCTGAATCAGAGTCACTTTCTGAAGATTCAGAAGATGAACTTTCCTTTGAAATAGATCCAATTGAAAAGCTGGGCATGACATTTTCAGCACACTTTTCCAAAAAGGAAGAGATGAGATTCATCATCATTTGAGGGTGTTCTGACTCTTTTGGTGATGAGGTTGGTGAGGTATTTTTGGGTAATGATTCAGAGGGTGTTTTTTTAGGTTTCTCAGTTTGAGAGAAATGAATTATTTTTCCTTTTTTTTGCTGTTGTTTCATCAGAGGACTGTGTTTAAGAGGGGGGGGGGTTTAATGAGGATTTAAATCCTTGAAAATTTGAAGGAATATTTAAGGGAGTTGTTGGTGTAGGAAATAAAGGTTGAGTGGAAGAGGCTGTGTATGGTGAACTAGAATTGAATAAGGGCTGTACAAAAGACCCAAAGGATCTGGAGAGAAAGATTTTGAAGAGGTTTATGAGGACAACTCTTCTTTCTTCTTTTAAGATCTTTTTCAAGTTAGTCAACTTAGGCTTTCAAGTTTAAAATTTTTATTTCTTTCATTTGAATGCTATTCAATATGCTTTTGTTGCTGATAATTCGCATAAGTTCCTAGTGCTTCATCTCTATCTGCCTTTGTAATTCTACATGAACTGCTGCCATTCATTTTTCAAAGGCCTAGAACTTTTTTTCTACTAAATTCATATGTTCAGCAACTCCATCAATCTTTTCTTCAATAAGCTTTAGTTTTTGATTTTGAGCACAAGCATTCTGTGTCTGCCAGTTGACTACTGCTTCAGTTGGAGTTGTTTGTCTAGGTCTGCCATCTGTATCAATAATGTTTGATTCCAGGATAAAAGGCTGCATGGTAATTTGGTTTTTTATTTCTTTGGTTAAAGGAGGAAAGTCTGTGGGTTGGAACATATAGATTTGGGGTAAAGACTTTGGCTTTTGAATCTCAACTGAATTTTCTTTTCTTACCCATTTTAAAGCTTATTTATAACATGGGAGAGGAGCTGACTTAGGTTTTGACTGGGAAGGAGGTATTTGAGGCTTGCAAGGTTCAGGAGGAATATTTTGAGTAGCTGGTGGTTTGTACCAAGCAGGAGGAGAATATGATACAAGATAATCATATTTTCCTAAAGGTTGTCCTAGAGTGCAAATGCTTGAATCTCCATCTTCATATCTTCTTCTGAATTCCTTTTCACTATATTTTCTTGAAGATTTCTTCTTTTTCTTTTTCTTCTCATCGTCATCAAAGTAGGATTCAATATAACAATCATCACAATCACAATAATCAAAATAACAGTGACTATCATGCTTAAAAGCATAGATTGGTCTTCTAGAATTATCAAAAGAGGCTACAGGAATGTTATCTTCTGGATCCCAAGGATTGATCATGAATTGTGTATTAAAAACTGTAGGAGTCTCTTGTCTTTGCCTAAAGATCGTATCAACTGATCCATAAGATCTTTTGATATGCATTGGGTTTGTACCTTGAATTGGCTCTATTGTCTCATTCAACTTCTCATAATTGGTGATCCATTTTTCTGGGAATAATTTTAACAAATCATTCCTAGAAAGTTTTTTAGGAGTGTGGATACATGTGGGAGTATTATGAGAGTCTGCTTTTATGAACAAAACATCATTTTGGACACAGGGTAGTGACAGGTTGATAGCATGGTTTTGGAGATGGTAGACAATTTGGTAGTGAAGGGTGGCTACTTTAGTTGTGGAGATTTGTTCAGCACCAAGGATCTGGAGTTGGACTTTTAAAGCTGTCAAGGCATGGGGATCAGAAAGGGCAAGATTATAATTTGGGAAAAATGTAAAGAATATTGAGCCAGCATTTAAGGATGTCTCTATAGTCCCAATTACAACATGTTAGCACTGTTTATATCTAGAATCCAAAAGAGCGATCCTAGAGAAAATAAGTTTCCCTACTCTGCCATGGTAGGAGAGTCCTAACCTTATAGCTCCAAAGTAGATGTGAGTGTATCCCTGGTTAAGCCAAGTTCTCAAAAATTTTGGAGGAATTTCTAAGGTTACGAGCTGTTCTGTCTGAGAGGCTGGTATATGGTGTTGATCAAAGCTAGAGGCTTGAACATATTCTTTTATAGAAGGATTGGGTCGGTTTACAAGAGCTTTGAAAGATTGTTTCTAGTTTATTTTGGATTTTGAAAAGGCATCATAAGGGTTCAACGAGGGAAACTTTGATTCTTCAATCTTTTGGTCTTCAGGAAGGTAGGTAAACTCATACAAGTAATCGGTCTTTTTCTGGGTGGTTTGGTTGATAGGGGGTGATAGGGTAACAACAACAGACTTAGTTGGCACATACTTATAATCACATATTACAGAGGGAGTAGAAGAGGGAACAAAAGAGCTTTCTAGTTCTGTCATGTTTAAGAATTTCTTCTCTTTTATGTGTGTGTGTGTGTGTGTATATATATATATATATATATATATATATATATAAACTCATAAAATACAATTCAATAATGTAATTTATTAAAATAATAATATTAAAATATTAATGCACTAAATTGAGCATTGTTAAAATAATATTGTTTGAAATAATACACGCCAATATATACATATTTACGTAGAAAATTATAATTAAACGTAAAATAATAATAATTATTCACAAAATAGTAAAATAATCAAATATAGTTTTAAAATTTATTAACACTACATATCTTGATAATTATTAAAATAATTTAAAATTTAGAGTCATTACATATTCACACACAAATAAAATAACAATAATAACCCTAATATGTGTGTGTGTGTATATATATATATATAATAACACAAAATATAATCATGCGATAATGCATTTTAATAAAATAATAATAATAATAATAATAATATTAAAATAAAATACACTAAGTTAAATACTGTTAAAATAATGTCATTCAAAGTAATAAATATGAATAACATAATTAAATTATCCGAAACACTAAGTCTCCAAATAAATATTCATAAGAAACCCTAATTTGAAATAAAATAATGATAGTAATAATCATCAAATAATAAATAATTAAATTTATTTTTAAACTTTATTAATACTGCATATCCTATTTTAAAATAAAATAATTTAAAAACTAGGGTTATTACATTGATAATGTGCATTATGATTTAAGTATTTTATTATAAGGTTTTAAAGTAAAATATTTTGCATTGTTATTTTAAGGTTTACTACGGGTTTCGGTAGTTTTATATTTTTCTATTTCCTAGTGTCGATCACGTGCTCCTGGGTTCGGATTGTGACAAACCTAATTAGAATTGAAAATATACTTTCATTTAAATTAAAATTTTTGTTAGAGATAAGATAGAAATTAACCTAAATAAAATAGAAAACATACTCTCAATTAAATTAAAAATATATTTTAGTTAATTTAATTTTTATTAGAGATAAAATAGAAGTTAAATTCATTAAAATAGAAAATAGACTTTTTATTAAATTAAAATTATATTTTAATTAATTTAATTTTACTATTATTTAGTAAATGACTAAATTATCTAATTTTTATATAACAATGAGTAAAAACTTTTCGTAATTTTATATTTTTCCCTTCATACATTTATATATATTATGGATATAAATATATTCATTAATTATCTTTTTGAATGATTCTACATAGGTTGTCAATTAAATATATAATATTTTTTATTATTTTGATGTGAATTCAACCAAAATACAATATTAAAATTTATACTAAATTGACAATATAATGTTTTTTTTGGCCAATTTATAATATAATGTTGTATCTTACTTAATTAATTTATTTAGTTTGATAGGCTCATATTGCATCTCTGAATTTATTATATTAGCTGAATAAATCCTAGGCTTTTATTATAGTAGTGAAAACAGATTTAGTTCCCTCATCCCTGGCAGCCTTTTCCCACTTCAGAGGGTTCTATCACTATTTTCATAGCTGTTTTCTCGCAATTTATTCCCATCTAACTTTTGTAGTAATTTTATTTTTTTTTTCAATTTTGTTTCTAAATTTAGAAAAAAAAAATTTCTGGTTCAATATTATTATTTTTTATGGTGTGAGCTGCGATATTTCTATTTATATTTCTAAATTTTTTAAATTATATTATTAAAAAATAAAAAAATTATTTATATATTATATATATATTTAAATTATTACACAATAAATCATATTAAATTTTAGATTCTAAAAAAAATTAAAAAATAAATATGAATTAACTTTAAGAGTCAGTTTTGAAAGTGCCCCAAGCTTCTTTGTCGTGATGTGGGCTGCTATATCACTGTCAATTTTATATTTAATTGATCCTAATATGGCTATTGTAGATAGGAAAATGATTTTTGTCTCGGGCCCGAGAGAAAAGCAGGCATTAAAAAAATTAGGGGGTGTGTTTTTACAAAAAAACACAACAAAAAGAAACTGCCCCTCATGTAAGCAGGGGGCAGTTTAGTCAAATTAAAAAATTATAAAGAATGCGTATCAAATGTACATGGATGTCTTTCGGTCAGCAATTACCTAGATGAGCCTTCCTCGTTCAAAAAAAAGATAATACATAACAAGTGTCTTTCCCTGCTCTTTTAGCTCCGTCTCTACCATCAACCAAAACAAGAAAAAAGCATCCATGGAAATCTTGTACTTTCTCCTTACTTTTTTTCTCCTCTTCCTTGCTTTTAAATTTTACCGGTCGAAAATATGTTGCAAAAATCTCCCTCCAAGTCCATTTGCGCTTCCAATTATCGGCCATCTCCATCATCTGAAACCGCCTATGCACCGTACTCTCTATCACCTATCTCAAAAATATGGCTCAATCATCTTCCTACGCTTCGGATCTCGCCCTGTGCTCATCGTCTCCTCGTCCTCCATTGCCGAAGAATGTTTCACCAAAAATGACATAGTTTTCGCCAATCGTCCAAGATTATTCATGGGCGAACACTTAGCTTATAACTACACCACCTTGGCTCAAGCACCCTATGGTGAGCACTGGCGCAATCTTCGCCGTATCAGCGCTGTAGAAATCTTCTCAACTCATCGCCTCAACAAGCTTCTAAGCATTCGAAAAGACGAAATCAAGAGACTAGTTGTTAACCTATCTGATAGTTCGCTTCAAGATTTTTCAAAGGTAGATCTAGCATCAAAGTTTGAAGAACTAACGTTTAATATAATAATAAGAATTGTTGCAGGAAAGCGATATTATGGAGATGATGTAAGTGATGAAGAAGAAGCAAGGCAATTCAGGAAGTTAGTCAAGGAAGTTGTAACTTATGGAGGAGCATCAAATCCAGGGGATTTCTTGCCGATCTTGAATTGGCTTGATGGTGGTGCGTTTAAGAAACTTGTGATTAGACTTGCAACAATGTTGGATAAATTCTTTCAAGATTTGCTTGATGAACGTAGAAGCAAGAAGAAGAATTTAGAGGGCAGAAATACTATGATCGATCATCTTCTTTCTTTGCAAGAATCAGAACCTGAGTGCTACACTGATGAGCTTATAAAGGGCCTTATACAGGTTAGTGCTCACTCTGTTTCCTCTGTGTACTTAATTGTGTATATTATGGTCCCCTTCTACATCTGTCACAATTGACCGTTGAAGTCATTAGTTCATCACATACCTTTGTCCAAGTAAATATTATTTGTATGATGCAAGAATCAGTTCTAATGCACGCGTTTTATTTTTAAAAATTTATAATTAAACATTAAAAAAGTTAATTTAAGAGTGTAAAATTTTACTGATTTTTATGTTAAAATATTTTACAATAAAAAATTTTGAGGGATTTCATATTCCATCTCACAATTCTTATAAAATTAAATTTTAGCACTACTTACCAGCTGTGAATGAAAATGAGTTTTTAAGATAAAAATTGATGTAGAGGATTTGTGATATAAATAATGCATTGTAATCCATATAAATTATTTTTTTGCTCCTATATTTTTTGGCCACAAAAATAGTGTACAGGACAAAGTTATAATTTTCCATAGATAATGATGTACTGTTCCTTTATAATTTATAATTTGTGGTGCGTATCATTATTTTTTATTTTAAATCAATATGATGGTGTAAAAATATCTCATCAACCTTGTAATTGAAAAAAAAAAAAATTGTTAAATATGCACTCTCTAACGACTGCATTTTTTTTTTCTTTTCATAAAATGTAGCAATTTAAAGTGTATTATTTTGCACTTCTTTTTTGACCAATTATTTTGCACATTTAACAGTTAGTATTCTTTCACACAAAAAGCACATATGCTTCTATCTAATGGCAAGTGTGTTTACTGCGACACTTGGGTGGATGCGGGAGATGCATTATCTCAACCCGCAAACAAAGTTAATTTGTTGTAGCCATATCTATCTATATATGCTTGCGAAATCTGAATTGGCACTTTCTTGATCATGAGCTAGACGTGGTCCTGGCAGGATCACAATTTATCCTTTACACACATTAGCACAGATCAAACAAAAAATGATAGCAAATTCTTATCTATATTGGTGTATTATACCCAATTGTAAGATTTGTAATGAAGAAATATATGTCTTATTTTTAATAATTAAGTATAAAATAATTGGTTGGTCTATAGTGTAATACAACATGTAGCAAGAATCTCCAAAAATGACATCAACGTGATTCAGCTTTTCATCAACTGCATGTGCTGGTCCATGTGCATTGACAAGGACTATTAGAAGTTTCTTCTTCACAATTTATTTGGATAAGTGTCTTTCAGTGATGCATTTTTCTTATTACATTCAGATTTTACTATTTGCTGGGACCGATACATCTGCAGTAACATTAGAATGGGCAATGTCTAATCTACTAAACTGTCCAGAGAAATTGAAGAAGGCTAAAGATGAAATAGATAGTCAAGTTGGCCAAGAATGTTTACTAGATGAAAATGATCTACCCAAATTACCGTATCTTCAAAACATTATCTCGGAAACACTTCGGCTGCACCCAGCAGCTCCACTCCTAGTTCCTCACATGTCATCTGATGATTGCACTGTTGGAGGATATAACGTGCCGCGTGGCACAATGTTATTGGTCAATGCATGGGCTATACATAGAGATCCTACAATTTGGGAGGATGCTACAAGTTTTAAACCTGAGAGATTTGATAATGGTGCAGTAGAGGCTCATAAGCTAATGCCATTTGGGTTAGGTAGAAGATCATGTCCTGGAGCTGGGCTAGCTCAAAGAGTGGTGGGTTTGGCTTTGGGGTCACTTATACAATGCTTTGAATGGGAAAGGGTAAGTGAGAAAGAAATTGACATGGCAGAAGCTCGAGGTATTACCTTGCATAAGGCTGAGCCATTAGAGGCAATGTGTAAAGCACGGACAATCATGCACAAGATTCTAAATCAACCAGAAATTTACTAAGTACTTGCCATGATGCTTTGATCTGCTTTCTAAGTGCTTTTTATGAATGGGGAGTACCTGTATATGTCTAATGCTATTTTGAGAATCTGATTTGTAAATATTTGGTTCTTTAATGAGAACTGGAATTAGTAGGTGAATATTTGGTTGCTTGACAAGTAGGGGTGTGCAAGTCGGTTCAGTTTGTTGAATCTGAAAACCGATCAGTTTATGGAAGGACATATGACAAACCAAATCGAACCAAAGTTTATAGAATAACTGATGGTTTGGTTTGCAAATATCGGTTCAGAAATTGCAGATTGGGCTTATGGACTGGGCCAAAAAACCAAACATTTAAATATACAAAAAATTAGTGTAGTTGAAACTGTCACCTAATTACTTAATGCCAAAAATTTAAGCAGTAAACAAATACAATATATATATATATATATATATGATAAAGCTTTTGTGTATTTGCAAAATGTATAACGGCCTACAAAAAAAAAAACTAAATAACAGGCTTCAAATTGCATAATGAAACATAAAACATAGAACGTAAAAGAAATAAAAAAAATCATAAAATAAGCAAATAGACATTAGACAGGATAGAGAACGAGGCTCAGATTGCTTATTTTCATGTCATGTTCATAATATAAAAATAGAAGCAACAAATGCCACCAAGCTTAACCATTGCAAATATTCTAAATAACTCAGATAATTCAAGGGTGGAACCATCGTCACAATCACAAACAGAGACTAAAAAAAGAGGCTTAGAGTGAGTTTTTAAGTCATTATTGGAATACAGAAACATTTATGATAGCTATTAAAAAAAAAAACTCAAAGTCATCAAAGAAATATAACCAAGCACACTGAAACAAATAATAAAATCTAGAGTGGAAGCTTCATCATTGTCTCTTAAGTGCACTGCAACAAGATAATAATGGTCACACGTGTACATGTATACAAGTTTAGTATTGACAGGTAATGCAGACACAAGAAAACCAACAAGCAATTAAGCAAATAGATCGTGCTTTCATTTATTAAGCAGATAATGAATAACGAATAGCATGAATAACGAATAGCTTGATTATTGAAAATATAGTTAGCATGATGCAGAGGTAGTAGTAGATGTTCCTGCTGTGTGCAACCACCAACTGTCATTGCACAAAAATTATATAATCTAACTTCCATTTCATATTGAAGGGCCAATGCCCACTTATGGCAGATCTGAACAATACAAAAAATAAACTAAAAGAGGATAAAAGATGAATATAAATGAAAAAAAATCAATTAGATTAAAAATTTGAATCAAATACCTTTTTCCATATTCTCAAGTTCCTCAAGTGATTCTTCTATTGACAATTACAAGTTTCTCAAGTGATTCTTCTACTGACAGTTGCAAGTTCCTCAAGTGATTCTTCTATTGACAATTGCTTGTTTGGCAATCTTCACTAATCTTAAGTACAAATGAGTGTCTCAACAATTTTTGGAGTTAAGGAACTCTTAAAAGCATTAAGCACACAGCCACTTGAGGTAAAGGCAAATTCAAAAGATATGGTGGATATTGGCATAATCAGGACATTTTAAGCAATCTTTGATAGGATAGGAAATCTCTTAAAATTGAACTTTCACCACTTCAAAATATCAAAACTCTGATTCTCATCCAAGATAGACTCATTGAGATATTTATCGAGCTCACTACCTTTACTTCCACCAAAACCACTATCCATTTTTTACTTCTTAAATTTGGCCTTTAACAATGACATAGATTTGCCTCGGCTAGGCAACTCAGGCATAAAAGCAACTAAGGATGTATCATTTTCAAAACCAAAAACAATAAATATAGTGGAAGAACCATATAATGCAATATAATCATTATATAGCATTTGAAGATTAGATCTAATTGTGGTGAACAAATTCATGTCAAGCACATCACCATATATTTGCTTCAAAGAAAACTCTATATACTCAACTTTATCTCTAGGGTCAAGAATATTAGAGATAAAAATGAGTGTATTCATTTTTTGAGGGTTTCCCTAAAATTTATCAAATTTTGATATCATATTGAGACCCATGGGTTGAAAAGACAAATCAGGTGAATTTTACTACTCACTCAGCATATAGTGCAAGTCAGATATCTTAAAAAAGAAAGAATTTGAAGTAACTTATTAAGAACCACTTATTCCCAATGCCATATCATAGAAGATCTGCAACATGTCAACAAGTTTTTGAACACAAATCCAATTAAGGAAATTAAGGATTTCATTACCTAAGTCTGATATGAATGTAGTATTTTCTTCCTCATAGTTCTCAAAGGCCCTTTTATATAAGCATACAATTTTCAACAAAATATAAGTGGAGTTTTACCTTGTGGGCACATTAAATGTCAAGGAATACTCAATCCCACCTAAGTCAGAAAGTTCTCCATCAACTATTAAATTTATCATTAATGGTTCACTAATTGTAAAACTAAATCACACTCTCATTTTAATAATCAAATTTAGGTTGACCAATTATAAATTTGTAGGTTGACCAATTATAAATTTGTTTACTTTTTCATAAATTAATTAATGAATAATTAATACTTGATAAAAATACATGTGTTGGTGAGAGGATAAAAATTTCAGGTTGGCTAATTGTATTGTATTATTTATCCTTTTACGAATTGTTGGGTTATATATTGAACAACAAAAGATATTGGTAGTCAGGACATGTATAATTATGTAAAATAAATTTTTTTAAAATTTATATTTTTGTTCCTCTCTATTCTTAGTACATGATAGAGGAAATCAATTGAGAACTTGTTGAAAATTTACTGCGGATAACAATATTGGTGCGACATCCGTTTTTTTATACATATTTATATTTGATAAAAGTATGTGCTGTTGAGAGAAGCTGCAAGTTATATAAGCAATCTTTTTATTTTTGTTTTTATTTTTATTTCTTATTTTTAATTTTATTAATACAAAGATTAAGTATCAATAGATTATATAATATAAAATATTTTAAATCAAATGAAATTTAATTATGTAGTTAAAAAATGACATAATTTTAACTCTATATCTCATAATATCTTTTTTAATATCGATTTTATCATTTTCTCATTGGAACGAGGGAAAAGACTTTGATACCATAGTTTGAAAATATGTCAAGAATTCAAGCTCTATAAAAAAAAATAATAAAAAAAAAGAGTATTAATTCAAGCTCATGCTTTCTAATTAAAATTAAATGTTATTTGGTGAAATAAGAGCAATCAAATAAGTCTATAAAAAAGACTTGGAATGAAAACACATAAAATTTAGACTAACTTTGTTTAATCATAACCAGGTTACTAATTATTTAAATAACTTTGCAAAAAGATATTGGAATCTATGAGTAGATGAATTTGGACTATTGTTTTTTAAACAGTAACTAGGTCATTAGTTAGTTAATCTTTTGCAATCTAGATGTTTATTGAATGATTGTGTGAAAATTGCATTATTTATTAGGTTGTTTTATCTTGTTAATTAGGTAGTTTTTGTGTTTTAATTGATTTGATATTGTTAGTTTGTAGTTTTATTTTTGGTTTTATGTTTTGTAGGGTGATGACGAGTCTTAATGGAAATTAATGATGTGTTTCTCATGGAAAATGAAGTGCTTTTCGGCTGCCATCACAGGTGGGGGCTGCCATCATAGGTGTGGATGATTTTGGATGACTTTGGGTTGCTAATATGCCCATAAACACACGTTTAACTTAACTTAAAATTAGAGATAAATTGAGTTGATTAAATTTTCATTGGATTGCGCTTCATAATTCATGACTTTGATATCTAGGTGTTTGGATTATAATGAGAATTGGGTTTTTATTACCTTAATTGATAATTGTTGTAATAACATGAATATTTTTTGATTATTTTATATAATTAAACATCGAGAATTTTGGTATTATTGATAATTTCTATCTTATATTATTATTATTATTTTATTTTATTGAATTGGTATATCTAGTTTCAAATTTAAATATTTATTCGAAAGCAATTGATATTATTATTTTTACATCATTTTATTTTATGCACATACTTTATTATTTTAATTGTCCTAATATTTTATACATAGCATTATTATTGTTTATTATTATTATTTATAGTATTATTTTACCTAGTGCTAGAATTATTATTATTGTTGTACACACACACACACACAGTACTTTAACTACTAATATATATGTATATTACTTAAACTACTCAAAATATATATATATGTAATTTTTTTTAGACCAAAAGTTGGTCAATAGGCCATATACGGGTCAACATTATTTTTCTTCCTTTCCCCTACAATTTTTTTCTTTTCTTTCTCTCTCCCCGCCATCTTCTTCTTCTTCCCTGTCTCTGTTTATGCTCCTTCTTCATGCCAGGCAGCAACCACACCCCATCGCCAGACCACACCTCACCACCGGACGACCACCAACACCTCCCTCTTCTACTGGACATCTACAGCTGATGGAGGAGGCCATTTGGAGCTGTTGAAGTCGTGCAACAGCAGTAACAACAGCCTTCCTTCCACCCTTGACTTATGTTTTTGGTGAGTTGATGGGTTAAGGGTAGTAGATCTTGGTTGATCTTGGAAGTTAGGTAGTTGATTTTAGTTAGTTGTTAGGTTGATTTTAGTTGTTTTAGGTTGTTTGTTGGTTGATTTAGTTGATTTAATATTTTTGTTAATTTTTATTATATTTACTAATTACCCAGAATTTTATTTAATTATGTGGTTAATTTTTGGGTTGATCTATACATATATTAGTGAATCTAAATTATTTGGGGTTAATTTTGATTAAGAGTATATAAAAATTGATTTAGATTAATTAAATTGATTTTATGGAATTTTTATATATTTATTTGGGTATTTTAAGTTTTATGTATATTTTGTTAATGTGGTTAATTAATTATTTTTGGTTGAATATTTGAGTAAATTAGTGTTAGTATATTATGTTAGTAATTAGTAGTGATAAAATAATTTTTGATAATTTATTTAATTTTTTTTAGAAATTATTATTATTATGTGAATTTTGAAATAATAGGTAAATGGTATGTTTTTGTTGATATTATAATTAAATACTATGTTTTAGTTAATTTTGAGATAAAATGTGGTATTAAAATAATTTTTATAAATAATTTATTATTATTAGTTAATTAATACTAACTATTTTTGAAAATTTATTCAAAATTTAATTATTTATTATTTTGTGGTTTAAATGAGTTTTTAATTAATGTTACAGTATATTTAAACTATTTGGGCAATTATAGTTTGAATTTGACGATATTATGTTGAATATTTGGAAACTTGGGTTTTATTAATATTATATTATTATTTAAAATTTTATTAAATTATGGTGGAAAATAATTTTATTTAGTGTTTTAAAAATTTAATAAATTGTATTATGATTTATTATTAATTTTTATAGTTTTTGGTGATTTACTATATTAATATCTAGTATTTGCTTATTTGTATTTTTGTAAACCTCGATTGAAAATTGTGTAGTTTGGGGTCCCAACCCGAAGTGTTGTGCCACTGTGAAATTTTGAAGTGTATTTACTTGCAAGGTTGACTCTATTTCGGTAGAGGGATGTCCGTTTTACAGAGAAAACTTTATCAAATTTTTGTAGATTTCTCGTAAAATGTGACACCAGGTCAATCCTAAAATTGTTATTATGAGTTCGAATTGAGTCTTCCTTAGAAACTCTAGAAGTTAGGTTTCTATTTTCTGATTGTCATTTTTCTTTTCTGTCTTTTAGCTGCCCCTCCAGTCGCATCTACCAGTCGAGGTCAGACATGACATGCTAGAGGAGCATTTTTATCCTGTAAGTTAATATTCGATTTGCATGTTGAGTTTTCGAATTAAATACATATTTTTGATGAATTTAATTTTATGAGATTCTAGTTGACATTCTTCATATATTATTCCATAATTTAATTTATAGTTGATTTATTCTATTTTATTTTATTTTTTATTTATTGTAATTTTCATTGTTTTATTTATTTTCATTTATTTTAAATAAATTACGGTAGAACGAGCTATCTGATGAGTTTCATTAGGACCGTGTGCGCACCGGTAGAATATGTGATTATATTAATTATATTACTGGGGCCGAATATCTGGTGATGCTTTGCTCTCGAACACCGCCAATAGTATAATATTTGTTTATTTAATAAATCCTAGGGCCGAAGGTCTGGTGATGCCTTGCTCTCGGACACCACCAATTTGGATTATTATTTATTAAATCACTCGGGCCGATGGTCTGGTTATGCTTTGCTCTTGGACACCGCCAATGATATTGGATTAAGTGATATGACTGCGGCTGTGTATCCTGGTGATGCTTTGATTTCGGGATCCGATAGTTTTGGACATAAGTGAGTCGTATGACTGTTATATAAATTGATAAATCGAGTTCTACCAAATTGTTTATACTGAAATGTTTTAAAAAGACATTTAAATATTTAAATTCTTTGAAAATGGATTTCTTATATATATATCAAATGATTTGAATAAAATTATAATTATATTATATTTCCATAAAAATTTATTTTTAATGAGATTTTCAAACCTCATTCATTTCTTTATTAACTTACTCAGTGAGGTTTAACTCCCCTCAATTTAATTTTTTCAAGAGTTTGGGATTTTTTTGTTAGGCCTACTTCTCTTTGCTGTGTAACTTCGTCACCGGCTATTTTACATAGGTTTATTTAGTTGTGTTGTATTTATATTCATGTACCGTAATAGAGAAAACTATATAACTGTATATTTTATATGGGATATCATGTATTTATAATTTATGTACTGAGATATTATTTGTATAACTATTGTTTATTTATTTTATGCACTGATATTATGGTTTAAACTATATTGAGAAAAATCAGTTTGATAATGTGCATTATGATTTAATTATTTATTGTAAGGTTTTCAAAGTTTAAATATTCCACATTTTTCTTTTAAGGCTTACTACGGGTGTCGGTAGCTTTATGCTTTCTCATTCCTTAGTGTCTGTCATGTGCCCCTGGGTTCGAATCGTGACAATTGTGAATTTAAATTAATTGATACTTAACAAATATTAATTGATGCTTTAAAAAAACTCGGGATATATATAGCTAATTGAGTAGTAAATTCGGGTAGTTTAGTGATTGTAAGGTGATTTATTTCCTAGCAAGTTTTTATTATTGATTGTTTATTCTTTAGATTTGAAAATTGTTTTTATTTTATAGGTTCATTTATTTGCTATTTAAATTTCATTCTAAAAATTATTTATTCATAAGTCTTAGACAATTAAGAATTAGCTTAATAGGTTATTAGAACAAGCTTTCGTGGAAAATATATTTTTTTTATACTAGATAGTGATATCGTACGCTTGCAGTTTTACATCAACATTGAATTGTTCATTTTTAAAGAAAAAAATTAATTTCTTAAATTTAATTAATAGCAATTTAATATTTTAATATTTAGTTATTTTAAATTTAAAATTTTAATACTCACTCGACTTTTCTTATATATAAATACTTTCATTAATACAATTGATAAAAAGTTAAATTATACTTGTGAAAAATTCATAAATGAATTCATTTTATGTTCACTTTTTTTACTTATTTTCATTAATTTTTATTTCTTTTAAGTGTATAGTTTTAAGATGCTTATAAAAATATATATGTATGGGAAGTTTAGTCGTTATATTGTGATATTAAATCTAATGCTACTACTGTTATTAGAATCATATGATTCACAATTCGAATCACACTATTCGAATTGATTCATTCCAAATTCGATACAAATTTATGAGTGAATCGAAAAAGTATAAAAATTGATGTCAAATTGTATAATTCGTTGGTAAATTGTAAGAATCAATATGAATCTATGATTCTTTTCTATTGAATGAAATGAATCTCATTTAATAAATTATGCAATTAGGAGATAAAAGTAATCATGGTCTTAATCTACAATTCTTATCTATTGAATGAAACGAATCTCATTTAATAAATTACACAATTAGGGGATGAAAAAAAGTTATAGTCTTTCAATTAAAAACACTTAAAATGTTAAAATTCCAAAATAAAAACATGAATCTAACTTGTTCTTCCTTTTTCACTTTTGTTTCTTAAACTTTATAAGGCTGATTAATATAATTAACTTCATAAATTTTATTACAATCGTTTGTTCTAATTTTAATTTGGAAGACTAGAAATATTGATTTAGGATTTTATTCTTCTTGCATTGATTTATTTCTTTAACAATAGTTATTTTTTTCAACTTTCAAGTGGTTTTTATAGGGTCAAAGAACTATTGTAGGTAGCGTGGTTCAGTGCGCTCCCGAGTGTTTAGCTACCATGGCACTGTGTGGGCTTAGGGTCCACTAGAAAATACAAAATGGGCTTATGGCCCAAGTTTGAAATGGGAGGTGCCACTCGGATGAGACTTAGGACTTACTTTATAGCAATTGAATCCCACGGAGGGCCCTAGCAGCTGCCCTTAGAGATTGGGTTCGGAAACTAGGTTTGGGCTTTTGAAATGCCCACCCAACCTTGCGGTTGGCCTCTGTTTGTGTTTTGTGTTTTGTGTTTTATGTTTTACTTGCTTTAATTATTTAATTGTTTATTTATTAACATGCAAAATTGCAATTATTTCCAAACAATTCCCAAATTTTACAATTAAGTCCAAATTTGCGTACTAATTCAATTTCATGCCAATTAAGTCCAATTCAAAACATTTATCATAAATCATGCACATTTTTCAAATATCAAAATAAACTAATAATAAAATAATATAAGTGCACATGCAAAGAAAAAGTGGAGGTGAAAAGAATTACAACCTTTTGTCATACAAGCAAATAAAGCAATAAATAAATAAATAAACACACAAAGAATGGGGGGAGGAGAAAAGATTACAACCCTTTAACATGCAAACAATAATAAATAAAAAATAATAATAAAATAAATGAAATGTTAATAAATGATAATAAAGATCTTCTTAATTAAGGTTGGTGACTCAAAAGTCACTCAAATGCATTAATTCTGAAAATTAAAATCATTAATTCCCAATAAAACCTACAAAAGAAACCACTAAGTCAATTCCATGAAAGTAAAATAAATGATAAAAATTAAAAAAATTAAGGAAATAAATATTTTAAAAATCTAAAACAATAAGATAAAACACATATGAAAATCATAATAAAGAATAACTAAAAGTGAATTAAAAAGGCACAATCATATAATAACATCAACGTGAATTTATTAAATATTTTAAAAACTTAGAACTATCAAAGTGCACCCACCTAAACTGTAATATCCCGTATTTTTAAATATTTTTATACTGTACCGGGATATACAGTGTTAATAATTTTTGTATATACATTACGATATTTTTACGAGTTGATATTTATTTAAAATCTATTGTAATTATTGTGTCTTATTTACAATGCTTTACGTAAAATTTTCTCGAGACTTTTATTTTCGGGGAAATTTTCACGTAAATAATTTATTATTAATTATATTAAATATATTTTTGGACTTGCATGAACTCATACGTATTTTTAAAATACTAAATAAATCCTATGCATGTAAATATTTATTTAATTAGGGTTTAATATATTACCCTAATATTTTACTAATTAATTAATTATTTTATTATTATTTAATTATTTTTATTTAGTATAAATTATTAAAATATTAAATTATATGTGTGTGGTGTATATTTAATGTGTGTAATTTAATATTATTTTAATATATAGTATAAAGTATATATATATATACATATATTATATCAAAAAACACAACTTTTGGAAAATTACCATTTTGCCCCCGTGTGCATCTTCTTCCCCGATCACCTTCCCTCGCCATTCCGGTCGCTGCCGTCCCGTTCCCTTGTCGTTGGTGTGCCGTCCGGTGTGCCACCACCTTCTCCAACCTTCCTCGCCGCCTGTAGCAACGGATTCCGACGCCTGGAAGCCATTTTTGGCTGGAGAAGCCAAAAGTTGAGCTAACGTCGTTCATGACGATTCTGGCCACCATTTTCGACACCGCCAGTCTATTTATTCTCCTTGAGCTCCAGTGAGTGTGATTCTAGCTTTGGTTTGAGCTTAAATGGTCTTGATTTGCTTAGGTTTTGAATTTTTGATTTCGGCCATATTAGGGTTTTTGATTTTTTTGAGCTTTGAATTGATTTATTCATGAAAACTCCCTTCACAAATGTTTATCCTAGTAGCTTAATCTTATGAATTTTTTTTAGAATTTTTGGAGATTATTTTGATTTTTGGGTATTTTTGAATATTTTAATATTATTTTATAATTTTCGGAATTAATTATTTAAATTATAAAATTGTGTTTTATGGTAATTATAGGTGTTGAAATGAATTATAGGAATTTATTTGGAATTTTTATGAATTTCTATGTATTAATTTTGAATTATTGAAGTTTATGTAATTTTGGGAAATTAGGGTTAATTATGTTTTTAATTGAAATTAATTGGTTAATTGAGTTTAATTATTGATATTATTGATAAATATGTTGAGAAAATTAATTTTAGATAACTATACTATTTTTGGTGAATTTTTGAAGTAATTTTAGTATATTTATATATATAGGGGTATTTTGGTAATTTTACACAAAATTGGCTAAAAATGTAATTTAATTGATTTTAATAGTTATTTAAGGTATAAAAATGATTTCTACAAATTATTTGGTATTTTTAACTAATTAAAACTATTTTTCGTGAATTATTTTCAATTATATATATAATATACGATTTTTCTAATAAAATGAGTTTTTATCGATTTTTACAGTGTTTTAAGGTTAATTATGTAATTTCTAATTATAAAATGGATTTCTATGTTATAAGGATATTTTTGATATTTCTGGAATTGTTTTGTGTTTTTGGACCCCGGTCGGTAGATTGTAGTTTGGAGTCCGACCGAGGGGTTTTGGATTTATTATTGAGCCTATTTTTCGAAGTGTGTTTCTTTGCAGGGTCGGCTCTACTCTTTGAGTAGAGAGATGTCCATTTTACAAGGGAGGTTCTGCCGAATTTTTGATAGAATTCTCGTAAAACGTGATGTCGGGTCAAACCCTAATTCTATTTCTGTATTTAATATTCTAGATCGAATTCTAGGATTTTTGTTAGGGTTATTCTGATTTTTGTCGTTAGTGTTTGTTTAGTTGTGCCGAGACCGAGGGCTAGTGGACCAGGCCCGTCGGACCCATCTCGAGGAGCGCACTAATTTGTGAGTTGCTATTTTATATATATATATATATATATATGCTTAGGATGCATGATTTAGAAATGCATGTTTCATTTTGATTAAATATGCATAAATAATTTGATTGTTACTTAAGTTTATATTTAGTTTATTGTTGGTTTATTTTTGGTATATATTAAATTATATACATGTTTTGTTAATAAATTATATTTAAAATATTTTTAAATATATTTCTAGCTTAATTTATAATTTGATTGGATTCATTTGACGTATATATACTCGAAATATACCTAGTTTACTTTTGGTATATTTCTGGTATATATATGGTTTATATTGTTATTTTATTTAAATTCATGCATCATTTATTTTGTGAATGGATGTTTTATATTTGTTAATGAAGGATATCAATAGAACGTGCTACCTAGTGGGCAGCACTAGGACCGAGTACGTACCGGTGCGCTTATAGCATATAGGTTATATTACTAACCATTTGTGGATATTGATTAGTTATGATTATTTGATATGTGAGATATGGTTTGGAGGTGTGATTGCTGGAGCTCGGTTGACCAAGTGTCTCGGGGCCAATCACACTGGCAGTCAGACTGCTGGAGCTCGGTTGACTTAGTGTCTCGGGGCCAGTCTACTGTCTAAATGGATTAAGTGGATATATTTTGGAATAAGTGAGCCTGTATGGCTAGAGTGTTGTCTAACACTGTTTTGAGGTTGCGATATTATAGGGTTCTATTTGATCCTTCATAACCAGTGGTTTTCAGACAAAATATATAAAAATGATTTTATTGCATCTGTGTGTATCTGTTTATATACATACATATTATATATATATTGTTGACTGTGTGCATTGGCATTTAGTATGCATGTATATATATTATAGTAATTCACTCAGTGAGGTCTGACTCCCCTCCGTTGATAATTTTTCAGGAGAGTCAACATCTTCAGACCTCAGTAGCAAGCCTGTACGCCGGATTTCTTCCACCCCGGCTTCTTTATGAAAACTGCTTCTCTGAGTCTTGAGTTTTATTTTATCTAGACACTGCAGTAATCATTAAATATTTAAAGAGATGTATTATATTTGAACTGGATTTGTATTAAAAGAGCTTATATATATATGAGATGAATATTTGATTTAAATCCAGTTGATGCAAATATTATTATTATATTTATGACTTTTATTTCCGCTGCATTATATATTGTTATTACTATTGCATGTTTTATTTTATTTTTAGGCTTGCTACGGGTTCCAGATTCGAAAGAATTCCCGTTCCTTAGCGTCGATCATGGCCCCTATTTTGGGTCGTGACATAAACACACTTCTCAAATCTCAAGAACTGCATAACATTTTTAAAAAATAGAATCCAAACAACAATCATGAGAATAAATAGATAAAAATGAATTCAAAATGTAACAAATGCATAAACCTACAATATTAAGCAATGCTTACCAAAGTCACATGGAAAAATCAAAATTAAAAGTAATCATGAATATAGAAATGACCAACAAAGAATATTTATAGATTAAAATGAGATTAACAACTAATAATTCAAAGAAAATACAGAAACATGAAGCAGGAATAATATGTTATGGTGACAACTCTTCGATGAGACGTCGTTTAATCCTAAAAGGGCGATGCCTCTTTATGCCAGGCACAAAATTAAATTCTTATATAAAATTCTCCATTTTGGCTAGCAAATCAAATGATTTTACTTGATTATAAACTTATAAATTCATAATACTAAGCAAGAATATACAAAATTATATCTAAATTTCAAGAATGAAAGAAGGGAACAAAAAAAACCCTTACTTAAATTATGAAAGAAATTTGTAAGAATAGATATCCTTACTATTTTTAAAGAATTTTTCTTTCAAAATAGTTGGCCTTTAGAAGTTGAATTTGGTTGCATCACTTGTTGGAATGCTAGAAGAACCTTAACCTTTGAGAATGGAATTTAAACCATTTCCTCTTTCTTCTCCCTTGCTTCCAACATTTCTTAATTCTCCCTTTTCCTAGAATGCACTCCCTTTCTTTTAGCCAAAAGTCCTCCTCCTTTAGCTCACTAAAAAAGTCTCCCTGAAATATCCCTTCTCCCTTCCTTTTAATCAACCTCCTCCTATCATTCTCTCACCATTCATTTTATCACCATTCATTAAACTTTGTTATAGGAGTTTCCATATGTTCCTCTTCTCTCTAATGTTTGAAAAACTTCCTTATTACTCTTAGGAACATGTCAATATAAAGGCATTAAATCTTGGCTTTTCATTCAACCATTAATGCTCTATTTAAAAAATAGGATACAGCTAATAAGGTCTACGAATAAATGTTGCCTCTTCAAACTACTACAGCAGAGGCGATGCTCAACCTTAGGTTGAGGCCATTTTCATTATTTGGGCTTAGTGGGCTTAATTAGGCTTTTTGGGTTTAATTTTGAGCCTATAGTCCACTTCCAAAGGGATTTTGGGTTATAAGTCCATTCTTAATAGGAATATGGGTTGATCTTTGCATTAAGTGCTTGTTTCATTTCATCATTGGGCTTTTTTTTGTGGGCTGATCAAACTGAATGTCTATAGTTTGCCCCCCTGCTTTTTAAAAATTGAAATGCATGCAATGAAATAAGATTCATGAAAAGCATAACAAGGAAACAATTAGTTATCTCTACACCATTGACCTCAAGATATAGCCCGAGAGGTGGAACGTTGATACCTCAATCAACAAATTCAGTCTTATACATTGTCGACCTTGGGGCATAACTTGAGAGGTGAACTACTAATACTTTAATCAGTAACTCGATTTTCATAAAATAATTTTCAACACATAATCATAAAATTTTGAAAAGGGTACACCTTTATCTTTAGGAGGCTGTTTAAACTTCTTATACCATCAGCCTCGGGATATAAACCAAAAGGTTATCTTCTTAGAATTTATGCTGTCAACCTTGGGGTATAACCTGAGAGGTCATATTCCTAAAATTCATGCCATTAGCCTAGGGGTTCAAACTTGAGAGGTTGAATTTTTAAATATCATACCATTAGCCTTGGGTATAAACCAAAAAGGTAATTTTCTTGGAATTTATGTCACCAGCCTTGGGGTATAAACCTAAGAGGTCATCTTCCTCAAAATTCATGTCGTCAGCCTCAAGAGGTTGAATTTCAAATTTTGATACTTCGATTAAAAGACTCTATATACTATGTTGTTAACCTCGGGGTACGACCCGAGAGGTAAAAGACTGATAACAATCCCATCATATGAGATGAGAGCCTTATAGCCACTTTCAACTTTAGGTAAGGTTAACTATAAAAATGCCACATAGCTTCTGGGGCATCAGGTAGGGTAAATCAAAACAAACCATGTAGCCTCATAGGTGTCAGGCGAAATTGAACAAAATAAGCCATGTAACCTCATAGGTGTCAAGGGACATTAAACAAAATAAACCCTAGAGCCTCATGGGCATTAGATGAGGATAATCAAAATATGACATGTAGCCTCTAGGGCGTTAGGTAGGAATAATCAACATGTGCTAATATAGCCTCTAGGGCGTCAGGCAAAAACAATCAAAATGTGCTAATATAGCCTTTAAGGCATTAGGCAAAGTTAAATGAAACAAGCCATGTAGCCTTATGGGCATCAGGTGATGTCAAATAAAATAAGCCATATAGTCTTACAAGAATTGGGTGAAATCAAACAAAGTAAACCATGTAGCCTCACAGGCATTAGGTGAAATCAAATAAAACAAGTTATGTAGCCTTACAGGCGTTAGGCAAAAATCACTATAGCAAGACTGCCTCCTATGCATCGAAGCTAACTCACTTTTGGAAAGCACATTTAGAAATGGTTCAAACCATGCTCATGATCTTTGAAAGCTTTTTAAAAAATGATTTGACAGCACAATCTTATGTAGTATGTGTAATGCTTATGGAAAATATGTATTGCTCTAATGCACCTAAGTATGAGATGTCATAATAATTTTTACAAAAAATTCAAATATAGAAAATTTCATGTATGCATGAGCTAAGAGAAATATGAAATCTTGAATGATTTAGCCAAATGCCTTTTCCATTTAGAGCTAATCTTTAGGAATTGGCCTTCATTATATTGAAAAATTTGCTTTCATAAATTTAGTCTATAAAAGATTATCGTTAAAACTAATTTATCTAAATGGAATAGAAATTAAGACCCTCTCATGATTAAATTGGGATTATGACAACAATAAATGCCCTCTGCTTGGTTGTTTCCTTGGAATGCTTTACTGTCATAAGATGGTAGTGCTTAACCCTTCGTGTGGAAAAGATACTCCTTTTGCCCCCCAGTTAAAAAATCTATTAAAACACTCTATCACTCATGAGGCTTAGCATATAACATGATTTTAAAATCTACCCCTCAGTTAGGAATTGATAGATCTTATCACTTTTGCACCAAAAAATAAAATCTTATGATTTTTCAAACTGCTTTTCTTAGAATGAAAATGCAAAAAATTTTATTTTATATTCCCTCTTTTGCCTGGTTCACTCCCTTTCTAGGAGTTTTCAAACCTAGCTGGGACTTTCATTTTTCCTTCTTTTTATTTTACTTCTTTTGCATTGGTCACTCCTTTTTGGGAGTTTTCAACCTAGCTGGGTGGTTGCAAATTCATGATGATGATTAACCACTATTTTGTTATGCTTGATGTCCATATTGTCACTTTAGTTGTTGATTTCTCAATGCTCTTACTATTGATTATTGGACGTTGATGTCAATCACATTGTTGATTGTTACAAAACTTGTAAAAGTCTATATCTAACACTTAACGTGCTAACATTATGTCGATCATAACTATCTTCACATAATTACTCCTTTATTATAATTAGGGATGCTACCTTATGCTTGTTATTGATCAACCTTTCACAGGTTTCTGACTATTTTTCAGCTCACAGTCAGTGGGAATTTTAGTTTTTGACATCAAGAGGACTTTTGAAGGGTTACACAGGATTGACTTTCAAATGTGGGTGGCACAATTTTCTTTGATTTGATTTTTTTATTTTTCTTTTTCCTTTTTTTTCTTTTCTTTTTTAGTGAATGTGGTGAATTAATTTCAAGAAAAATTGAGGTTGAAGGTGCCTGAAGGGAAATTGAAAATTAATTTGACATTTAGTCCTCTTAATGTGTTTTTTCCTTTTTTTTTCTTTTTTTTGAATCTCTCTCTCATTTAAGCCTAAGATTGCATGCATAATCATAACAAGTTCATAATCATGCAAATTAGATAATCAGACATTTATTAGCATAAAGCAAAGTTGTTACAATAAAGTATCGTTCATAATCATAAAAATAATATCTGGTAATAATTATTCATGAATGTTCAAATTCAAGTCAGCTTCAACTTGTACTCTAAAATGGTACAGCTCTTTGAAGTCCTTTATGCCTATATCCTTTCATTTGTTTGCCATAGATGGAATGCAATCTTTTATGGCTATCATCAGTTGGTTTAATTCTACAAGTCTATGCTTTATTTGGTCCAACTTTCCTCTCCATCTTTTCAAGAAGCTCATGAAGGATTCATTAGATCTCTATTTTGTATTCTATAGCTCTTGAAGATAAACTTCAAATTACAAATTCAGCCTATACTGCTTGATGAAGGTTGAACATAGCTCTTTCTAGTCTTGTTGAACATGCGCATCGAGAGTGTAGTACCATTTGATAGCAGCTCCTTTCAAGGATAATAAATTTTTTTTTTTGATAATTTAAGCTTTAGACAACCTAGTGGCCTTCATGTAAGTGATGTGTTACTTTAGGTGCAGGTGAGGATCATCAGTGCCAAAGTATTTCATATTTGGAAATTTGTATTTAGGGGGCAACATTTCTTCCTCCTCGAAATCTAAGTCTTTATTGGCAAAGTCAGGATTGAGCCCATGATTTTTCATTGTACTTTACAGTTGATCCATTTGCCTTTTTATGTCTTTCATCCATTCTGACTCAGTTGCATTTGCTAGAACTTGCAATTTTTCTTTAAATGGCTCATTAATAATGGGTTTGGTTTTAGAGTCTTTTTCACTAAAGAACATCTTCCTTACCATCTTAACAACCATATCTCTGATCATTTGTTGCATTTCTCTTATTCTTTTAAAAGTTCTTGCTTAAAAGATTCAACATCAAAATTGGAGGGTCTCATTATTTTGCTCTCTCATGAAATGGTCCCAATTATTTTATTGGATCCTTAATATTAGTGGGCCAAATTTACCTTTGATATGCTTCCAAACAAGAATAGGCTTATGGTTAAAAAAAATGCATTTTTTAAAATTATAATGAATGTCATGTATGCGTGAAATACAAAAAAGTAGATCACATAGCGAAGCCTTCTAACCTTATTTCTCCAACACACATGTCTAATGGCAATTTCCTTGTCTTAGGATTTTTGGTTTGGGTTTTGATTATCATCAAGGGATAATAAAATCGATGAATAAAATAAAACTCTCAAGATGGCACAAATAAGTAGCAATTCTTTTGAATGAAAACAAGGTCCACCATACTAAGGTCTAGTGGTATGAAAGTCCTGATCTTAACACTATAACCATTTGGATGGACATGGAATTTATCCAAAAAACTACTATGGGGCATCATTCACATGCATCTTGAGAAAATCCTAAGGAAAATTACTAAGTCATTGCATGAGTTGAGTCTTGGGTGAAAAGGTTTTGGTTTCCATTGTAATATACCTCCATTATGTCTCCCCATTAAAGGGTCCATGCAACATGGGTTAAGTAAGTGATATAAGTGATAATAGCCAAATACGCTACCATTAGGTTTGAGTGAAACACAGGCTACAAAGTAATGACTATCGTCGGGTTATTCAGGACTGAGTGCATATTGTGTGAAAATGTGTTATGAATGCAAAATAAATAAGAAAATAATTAAAAATGACAAAACACAAAATACTGGAATTAGTTTCTTTATCCCTAGTAGATTCGCCACTATAGGCGGTGTGGTTCAGCATGTGCTCAAGTGTTTGGCAACCATAGCATTGTATGGGCTTAGGGTCCACTAGAAAATACACAATGGGCTTATAGCCTAAATTTGAGATGGGAGTTACCACTCGGATGAGACTTAGGACTTACTTTATAACAACTGGATCCCACGGAGGGCCCTAGTAATTGCCCTCAGATATTGGGTTTGAAAACTAAGTATGGGCTTTTGGAATGCTCACCCAACCTTGCGGTTGGCCTCTATTTGTGTTTTGTGTTTTACTTCATTTAATTATTTAATTGTTTCTTTATTAACATGCAAAATTGCAATTATTTCCAAACAATTCCAAAATTTTACAATTAAGTCCAAATTTGAGTACTAATTCAATTTCATGCCAATTAAGTCCAATTCACAACGTTTATCACAAATCATGTACATTTGTCAAATATCAAAATAAACTAATAATAAAATAATATAAGTGCACATGCAAAGAAAAAGGGGAGGTGAAAAGAATTATAGCCTTTTGTCATACAAGCAAATAAAGGAAAATAATAATAATAAAAAATACACAAAGAATGCAGGGAGAAGAAAAGATTACAACCCTTTAACATGCAAATAACAATAAATAAAAAATAATAATAAAATAAATAAAATGATAATAAATGATAATAAAGATCTTCTTAATTAAGGTTGGTGACTCAAAAGTCACTCAAATGCATTAATCCTGAAAATTAAAATCATTAATTCCCAATAAAACCTACAAAAGAAACCACGAAGTCAATTCCATGAAAGTAAAACAAAAGATAAAAATAAAAAAATTAAGGAAATAAATATTTTAAAAATCTAAGACAATAAGATAAAACACATATAAAAATCAGAATAAAGCATAACTAAAAGTGAATTAAAAAGGCACAATCATATAATAACATTAACATGAATTTATTAATATTTAAGAAACCTAGAATTATCAAAGTGCACTCACCTAAACACACTTCTCAAATCTCAAGAACTGCATAACATTTTAAAAAATAGAATCCAAACAGCAATCATGCGAATAAATATATCAAAATGAACACAAAATGTAACAAATGCATAAGCCTACAATATTAAGGAATGCTTACTTAAATCATACGAAAAAAATTAGAATTAAAAGCAATCATGAATATAGAAATGACCAACAAAAAATATTTATAGATTAAAACAAGATTAATAACTAATAATTCAGAGAAAATATAGAAACATGAAGAAGGATGAATAATGGGTGACACCTGTTTATGCTAGGGAAAGAATCAAATTCTTATATAAAATTCTCTTTTTCGGCTTGAAAATTAAATGATTTTACTCGATTATAAACTTATAAATTTGTAATACTAAGCAAGAATATACACAATTATATCTAAATTTCAAGAATGAAAGAAGGGAACAACAAAACAACCTTATTTAAATTATAAAATAAATTTGTAAGAATAGATATCCTTTTTGTTTTTAAAGAATTTGTCTTTCAAAATAGTTGGCCTTTAGAAGTTGGATTTGGTTGCAACGCTTGTTGGAATGCCAAAATAGCCTTAACCTTTGAGAATGGACTTTAAATAACTTCCTCTTTCTTTTCCTTGCTTCCAAATTTTGTCAATTCTCCCTTTTCCTAGAATGTTATTCCTTTATTTCTGCCAAAAATCCTCCTCCTTTAGCTCTCTAAAAAATGTCCCCCTGAAATATCCCCTCTCCCTTTCTTTTAATCAACCTCCTCCCATCATTCTCTCACCATTCATTAAACTTTATTATAGGAGTTTCCATCTATTCCTCTTCTTTTAAATGTTTGAAAACCTTCCCCATTACTCTTAGGAACATATCAACATAAAGACATTAAATCATGGTGTTTCATTAAGCCATTAATGCTTTATTTAAAAAACAGGATAAAGCTAATGAGGTTTATAAAGAGGTGTCACCTCTTCAAACTACTGCAATAAAGGCAATGCCTCTTTAGTGAGGCATCACCTCATCAACCTTAAGCTAAGGCCATTTTCTTTATTTGGGCTTAATTAGGCTTCTTGGGTTCAATTTTAAGCCTATGATCCAATTCCAAGGGGATTTTGGTTATAAGTCCAATCTTAATAGAAATATGGGTTGATATTTGCATTTAGTGCTCGTTTCATTTCATTATTAGGCTTTTTTTATGGGCCGATCAAACTGGATGTCTACAACTATTAATATATTTATAATATTAGCTTTTATATTTGACCTTTTTAGCTAAAGATATATATGATGACCACTCTAAATTCTATTATTTAAACTGTATTTAATATGATATATTATATTATTAAATTTTTTTAATAATAAGTATTATTAAGTAATATACATTAAAATTAAGCAGTACGCCTATATGAAATATATTTTTTACATAAAATATATTATTTTTAATTCATATTATTAATATGAATTGCATTTTACGATTTAATTCGATTCTCGAATCATAAATTGAAAATTTTCAATTTAATGGGAAGCAAAGAATTTGGTCGTAGATTTGGATCATATCTTTTATTTGGCAATTATGTGAATTGTATTAGGATTTCAAACAAATCCACACTAGACTTAAAAGTTCATTTAAGATAATTTGAAATAACATTTAGATACATATTATTTGAAATCTTTATAGTTAAAATTTAATATTAAAAATGTAGGATTTCAAATTAAATGCTTGCATATAAAAACAACCTAAAATGATTTAATAAAGAATTAAATCATTTTATATCTTTTTTTGACTTCTTTTTTATACAATAAAGAAATTGAAATGCTATACTTACTAAGATATTAATAAAAAAATTAACAAAATGATAATAAAAGAGAAAAAAATTCTAATTGCTTCTTTTCTCTTAGTGCTTGATTTATAGTTAAACCTTTAATTTCGGCCATAAGTTGATCGGCGGTGATCCTTTCTATTTGCATTTTATTTACATTATGTTTCATTGAATAAATACAATTTTTTATATATTTTTTTATTGAAATTATTAAATCTTCCTTTGTGGAGTTCTTGCCTTAATGAGATATTTATGGCCTTTAATGGGATTCTTATATATTTTCTTGTTGTGAAATTTCTGTTGATATTTTTATAATCAGACTCATTCAAAAATTAGATAGTTGATTTATGGTAAGTAAAGTTATTAAATAGAGCGTATGGATCGTAGAGTTGTAAATCAAAATAGTCGATTGAAAATTAGCAATAAAAAATTTCATAATTTGATTGAAGTTTCATATTAGTACTTATTGATTATACTATTATTTTATTGTTCTTTTATGAAGATTTACTCTTATTTTTCAATAAATGAAAAATTAATCTTCTCTCAAAAAAATTAATAAAATGATTAAAACGTTAGAAAATTACTCTATATATATATATATATATATATATATATATATATATATATATATATATATATATATATATATATATATATATATATATATATATATATATATATATATAGCATATGTTAAAAAATGATAATGCTTTATTGATTACGTAAGTCTACATAATTAGGGATAGATAAGCAAAATTAAAATTTAAAGATTCTATAGTCCAAGATACAAAATAAATAAATAAATAAATATATATATATATATATATATATATATATATATATATATATATATATATATATATATATATATATATTATTGTCCAAGATCTAAATACAATTAATTGTACAGTTACTGAAAGATAGAAGTTGAGATGGAATGAGGAACATGGAAAGGAAGTAGTTAGCAAGAAAGAGAAAGAACAGATAAAAGGAGTTTCCTACAACAAATGAGGATAGAATAAACATCAATCTCTACAACCAACAGAACTCAAACAACAAAAAAGAACAATCAATTCAGATTTTTATTTGGTTTTCAATTTTAGTGAATGCTCTTGTTTATGTAGATTTCTCTTTTCTTTTCAATGAAATCTCTACTTTGTTTTCAATTAAGCATTTTTATTATTAAAATAGCTAATTCCCTATAGCTAGTTTGAGAACTTATTAGTTTAAGTCTCTTAATCTACACTCCATCATCTGTTTAGAAGTTAGAAATTTGGGTTGGTGTACCTCACACACCTGGCATGCTTAAAAATCACCAAAAAATGGCCAGAGGCAAACTGATTCTAGCACTCCCAGTGGGACGCTGCTAAAAATTTCATGAACTAAGAGTTTTATAGAAAAAGACAATACCAGATCCCGAGACCAAGAAGAGGCATCTACAACAATAGGGTCATAAGGCTTTGTTCCTCATATGGTGAAGAACTTTAAGAAACAAATTCAAGATCAAGTGATAGAGAATACTCAAGTTTGAACAGGTCTTATTATTAGGAAAACAATTGACATTGATAATACAAATGCATTTAAGAAGATTTTTTAAAGTTTCTTTTTAGGAACAAAAGGAGTCATAGTCTAGATTTTTTGATGTTATGGAAAAAACTCTAGAAGAGAATCAAAAAGAATTTTCTTAGAAAATGGATCATCATCTTCAATAGATTTCAAGTGTGATATAATAAAGTGCTAAGAGTGCAAATGTTGAGACTCCTCCTAAGGCTAACAAATAGCCTGTGGGACTTAAGGGGCAATCCTCTTAGTCTTTTTAAGAGGCAGGTGATTCTCACTGTCTAATTCAAGTCAATCAGGAGAAGAAAGAAAAACACACCCCCACACAGAAGGGAGAAGATTTCTACAACACTAAAGGTTATTCATAATGGTCGACCTAATAGCAAGTCAACACTTCTCCATTATACTTATGCTAATACTAATCCTTTTATACAATCTAACTTATATGATTATGATGACACTATGTATGGAGGCTTAGGAGGCATAACATCTATAGGAACTAAAGGAAGCTAACTAGAGAATCAAGAATTCCATCAATGGTATACGTTGCAGAATGTAGTCCAAATTGACATTAAAACTGTAAGGGAAGAAAAAATTGAGTTCATCAAGGAAATCCAAAATGACCAAGTCAATATAAGGTTTTTACTCTATCTAGTTTATAGTGTTACTAACCTTAATTTGTAATCTAGAGTTTATGATGAAAGAGTACAACACTTAACAAAAGACTCAAGGGGCATTACTCCAAGGGAAACTAGGGAGAACCAATTAGAGTATAAATAGTTCCACCAACCAGTAAAGAGAACGGTAAATGAGATAGAGTTCAATCACAAAAGGAGAATCCAAAAAGAAATAAAAGGGAGACCAAAGCCACAATTCAAATATGTATGGGTCAGGAAGTATGAATTCCAAGAGAAAGTATAGGACTCATCAAATCTAGGAGATAAAAAAAAGAGTTTCAAAGGAAAACCCTAAGATTTATGGTTCCCCCAAAAGTAGTTATAGAAAATAAGTGGCATAGGGTATAATATAAGAAGTTCCCTCAATCTAAACCCAAAAGAGGAGACTCTATAGGCAAAGATCCTTAGGGAGGAGATTCAGGGTAGAGGAGTAAGTGAAAGAAAAAGATTTAAAGAAAACTTGGTGTGTGTTGCATAGCAAAAGCAATTAAAATGCATAACCAAACAATTTAAACACACAAGAATAATGGTAAAATAAAGAAGTAGAGAAGTAACACATAAGAATTGGTATGGAAAACCCTAAGACGGGGAAATACAATGGGCAAAAGAGGAGTGGATTTCATTATGTTGTAAAAGAGAATACAAAAGAGTGTTAGGATGGCTAAAAATAATAGAACTTAATTGCCAAACCTAAAAGTAAATATTTATACAAATAGAATAAAGGTGGAGTCAAAAAAAGGAGAAAAATAGCTTCATAAATTTAGGTTAATAATAATGTTCATGATACGGCTGTGTTATGCCCAAGCTTTAGGTTGTGTTACTTATTGGACTAAATGGTAGATCTCGACATAGTTATGACACAATTATGATTTAGGTTGTGTCACCTTCTGAATAAAATGTTAGATTCTAATACAGGCACTAACATGCTAATGCTTAGGCCATGCTTCTTACTGGACATAACAAACACCTTAACATGGCCTAAACATGATCCAAAACCTCAAAACCATCAAATCTCTATAAAATTCATGTCACAAAACCAATAATCTCCACCTTGACGTGAAGTATAAAGATACTAAAATTAGCCCCAAAGACACAAACACTCCATAACGCATATAACAACACAAATCTCCACCTTTTCCATAACGCCTCTAAGGGTGCCAATCAATGAGAAACACCAATCAAAACCAAATAATGCACAAACTTAGATAAAGGAAGTAACTTGATCATCATAATGGTAGGATTATTAATAGTACTAACCTTTTCCACTATAACTATAATTTCTCGAACAAAGTGATAGCAAACATTAATGTGCTTAGTCCTTTCATGGAACATCTAATCTTTAGTGAGGTAAATAGCACTCTAATTATCACAATACAATGTCATGAGCTTTAAATCATCATAAAGCTCACTAAATAACCCTTTCAACCAATTGGCCTCATTCATTGCTATAATAATAGCCATATAGTTAGCCTCTATGGTAGAAAACATTACTAAAGCTTGTAATGTTGCCTTCTTACTAATTACACATCCACTAATGCACAACATAAACCCAGTCAATGATCTCTTTTTATCATGATCATTCGTAAAATCAGAGTCCACAAAACTAACAATCCTATCCTTACTTTTCCTAAAATGCAAACACACCCCTGAAGAGCCACATAGGTAACGAAGGATCCACCAAAATGCTTTCCAATGCTTTTTCCCTAAATTTTCCATGTATCTACTAATTGAACTCATGGCATATGATAAATCTAGATGTGTGTAAACTATAACATACATAAGGGAACCCACTACACTATAGTAAGGAACTTGAGACATACACTTAATCTCATTATCCAACTATGAACACTATAAACCTGAACGCTTTAAATATGAAGCCAATAGAGTACTTACAAGTTTACAATTGTGGATATTAAACTTACGCAATATTTTCTTAATGTACCCCTTCTAACTAAGATACAATGAGCCAGCCTTTCTATCTCTCACAATCTCCCTACCAAAGATTTTCTTTGCATTACCTAAATCCTTTATCTCAAACTTGACACTAAGTTGAGCTTTAACCTTATTAATATCTTCTCTATCTTTGGCTATAATAAACACATCATCAATATAGAGAAGAAGGTATATAAAAGATCCATCATGGTTCTTCTTCAAATAAACACAACTATCATGGCTGCTATGTCTAAACCCATAAGAAATCATAAAAACATCAAACCTCTTATACTATTGCCTTATAGACTGTTTTAACCCATATGGAGATTTCTTCAATAAACACATATGATCTTCCTTACATAAAGCAACAAAACCGTTTGGCTACTACATGTAGATATTCTCCTCAAGTTCTCCATATAAGAATATTATTGTCACATCCAATTGTTCCAACTCAAAATCACGCCTTACAAAAATCCCAAGTAAAGCTCGAATAGAGCTATGTTTTACAATAGAAGAGAACACAACTGTGAAGTCCACACTTAAAATTTGACTATAGCCCTTAGTAATAATCCTAGTCTTGTATCTTGCATCATTAACATCCGAAGTGCTTTCTTTCTTTTTGAATATCCACATACACCAAATAACTTTCTTACCTTTGGGTAACATTACTAACTCCCATGTGCCATTCTTGTATAGAGACTCCATCTCCTCATGCATGGAAATCACCCATTTTTATGAATCCACACAATTGAATACCTTTTTATAGGTAGATGGTTCCTCACCAGCTTCAATATCTTTAGCTACATTCAATACATAAGCCATGATATATGCTTTAATGTATCTTTATAGTTGTTTAATGGTCCTCCTAGATTTGTCCCTTATAATAGAGTACTAAGGTGTGGTAGCTTCATCATTATTAGGCAACTTTGAACTCTCATCTGATGTAGCTTTTGGTATGGATTCTATCTTAATATGAAACTCCACCTCTATGTTTGTATTATGTTACTGCACCTTATCATAAATGTATCTAGGAGACGAGTTACATAACATAGAATTTTCATCAAAGATTACATTACGACTAATAGTAACTTTTTTCAACTCAAGACACTAAAGCTTATAACCTTTAACACCACACATATAACCAATAAAGACACACTTTCTAGATCTAGGTTGTAATTTACCAGTATCAACATGAGCATAGGTAAGAAAACTAAATATTTTCATATAAGAATAATTGGCAAGAGTACTAGACCATACCTCTTGTAGAGTTTTCTTATTAATCGCGGTTGAGGGAGAACTATGAACAAGAAAATAGGCTGTAATAGCAACGTTAACCCAAAATAACTTTAGTAACCAAAAATTTGAAAGTAAGTAACATGCTTTCTCCATTAATGTCCTATTCATGTCCTCAACCACACCATTTTGCTAAAGAGTACCTAAAATTATCAAATGTGTAATAATCCCTTTGGACTTATAAAATGAGTTAAACTCATTCGAAAAAAACTCCAAACCATTATCAGTGTAGAGGTGCTTCACATACTTTCTAGTCTGTTTCTCAATCATTGTCTTCTATTACTTGAAAGTAGCAAACATAACACTCTTTTGCTTTAAAAAGAACATTTAAACTTTTCTCAAGAAATCATCAATGATTGTCAATATGTAACTTGCACCACCCTTAGTAAGAACTTTAGATGGCCCCTAAAAGTTTGAATGAACATAGTCAAGTGTCCCTTTACTATTGTAAATGCCCTTATTAAAACTCACCTTTTTTATTTCCTAAACATGCAGTGCTCACAAAACTGTAATTTCCTAATCTGACCATCTATTAGTCTTCTTTTGCTCAACTTCGTAAACCATTCTCACTCATATAACCTAGGCGTAAATGCCAAAGTGTAGTATTATCTAACTCGGAGGAAGTGACGGCTATATTACCTATAATGGTTGAACCCTCAAAGAAGTACAACTTGGCATGTCTCAAACACCCCTTCATCATAATGAGAGAGCCCTTAGTGATCTTCAATACTCCACCTCCACCTGAGTAAATGTAGCCTTCATTGTCAAAGGTAAAATATAAATAAAATTTTATCCCAAGTTATGAATATGTTGAACACCCTCAACTGTTCTAATAATCCCATCATGCATTTTTATTCTAATTAAACCAACAACAACAATCATACAAGGAGTATTATTCCCCATTAAAATAGTCCCTATATCTCTCGGTTCATAGGTTAAAAACCATTCCTAAATGCAAGTCATATGGAATGTGGAGGTAGTATCTAAAATTCAGTCATTTGTTGAATTAACAATACTGTTAGGGATAACTAGAAGATCCATTTTATTGTTAAAATCTTCTACATCTTTAACAACACTGGCCTCACCACCTTTATGATCACCTCAGTTCTATTATACCCTTTTTCTTGAAGTAGCAACACTTCATAATCTTTTTTCTAAGGATATCTCCTTAGAAAATAATTAAATAATAATTTATTATGCTTAGAAAATAAAGTGTATCAATAATGAAGCGATGAGGGTCTAATATCTCCTTAAAAATAGTTAAATGATCCTCAAAGGACAAACAATTGCTGTTTTAAATGCATTTTACTAGTGAGGATCTTCTGCAGGCACAATTGCTCAAACTTCCTCCATAATGAAGTAGTGTTCTTCTCTTTTAATACATCTTGAAAAATATTATTGGACAAATGCAAATGTATTTAATTCAAGGCTTTACGATCTCTACGCTACTTTTCTTCAATTGTCCATGAGGTGAGCATTTTATTAACCCCAAATAGCATCATCCAAGTCCATTTGCATAAGTATAATGTGCATCTTTACCTACCACAACAAAAATCTTATGCTGCAATCCAAGAGTAGAATGTTGTACTTAATTGAAGCCACTATTCAAATTAGAAATGCCAAGATTAATAGGCCCAATAGAATTTTAGCTCTAATACCAATTTGTTACACAATGAAAGTAATCAGAGTGCACAAATAAATAATGAATAATGGTAAAATAAAGAAACAGAGAAGTAACACATAAGAATTTACATGGAAAACCTTAAAATGGGGAAAAATCTTAAGCATAGGAGGTGAGGATTTCACTATATTATAAAAGAGTGTATAAAGGAGTGTTAGGGCAGCTAACAATAATAAGAACTTAATTGTCAAACCCTAAAAGTAGGTATTTATACAAATAGGGTAAAGGTGGAGTCAAAGCAATAAGAAAAATAGCTTTATGAATTAAGGTTAATAATACTATTTATGACACGGCCATGTCATGGCTGTGCTTTAGGTTGTGTTGCTCATTTGACTAAATGGCAGATCTCGACACAACCATGACACAGACATGCTTCAGGCTATGACACTTTCTGAAAAAAATGGCAGATTCCAACACAGACACCAACACGCCCATGCTTAGGCCATGCTCCCTACTGGACGTAAAAAACACCTCAACATGGCCTAAGCATAATCATGACATGATTCAAAACCTCAAAACCATCAAATCTCTATAAAATTCATATCATAAACTCAACAGTGTGGAAGGTTATGCTACTTATTATTACTACAAATAGAGAATATGAAAAATGGTCTCCTAACTAGGAGAGATCTTTTAAAGTTAATGGTCTCATAATTGGGAGAGATCTTTTAAAGTTCATGTAGTTTTAGAGGGAAATACATATTGCATATCAATTTTGGTTGGAGAATTATACACAAAGAACATCAATGGGCAGTATTTTTCCTACTATGAAATATTAGAATAATGAAAATTTTGATGTAAGGTCGTCATCATGGTTATATTAGGAGAACTGCTAATGTACAATGACAAAGCCAAACTGCAACTATTATAAGAAGTTCTTCCTATAGGTAGACCTTAAGGCCTATTCCTATATAAATATTTTTTCAATTTTTTTAACTAATTAAAGTTGGCTTATTGGCCACCTTTATCTGTATGTTATTTGTTATTGGCTTTTAAAAAGTCTCTAATAAACACTTTTAAGTCTAGGAAGTAAAGGAACATAAAAGGGAATCTAAAGAGATTCCAAAAAATCTTAAACTTTTTCATGGCAAACATGTTAAGCATCATTAACACCTACAAGAAAATCGGAATCCTCTTATATTCATTATAAATAAGAATCTCTATAAGGATTCTCTTTATAGCCAATTATCTCTGTCACAATTTCGTCAAGAAGCAGTACTATTACATATATAAATAGGGTTTCACAAGCCATTTATATGTAGGGAGCAAATGTTTGTACTAAAAATTACAATTCATAGATTCTATAGCCCAAAATCCAAATACAATTAATTGATTCTATAGTTACAAAAAGATAGAAGTTGAGATGGAGTGGGGAACATGGAAAGAGAGTAGTTAGCAAGAAAGAGAAAGGCAACAAATTAAAGAAGTTTCCTACGACAAATGGGGATCTAATCAACAACAATCTTTACAACCAACAGTTAGACAGACAAAAACAAACATCAATACAACTTTTTCTTTGTTTTTTTTTTTTTTTCAGTTTCAATGAATGTTCTTGTTTATGTAGATTTCTCTTTTCTTTTCAATGAAATCTCTACTTTATTCAATCAAGTATTTTCAATATTGAAATAACTAATTCAGTATAGCTAGTTTGAGAACACATTAATTTAAATCCTTTAAAATCAATTGTCTATTTAGAAGTCAAAATTGTAGTTGGTATACCTCACACCTCATACCTGGCAAGTTAAAAAATTACCAAAAAAATGTGAGACAAATATATATATATATATATATAGGAAAAAAGGTCAAATTGAACCCTCAACTTTAGACTAAATCTTATAGTGGACATTAATATTTTTTGTTTCCAATTGGACCTGTACGTATTAAAAGTGGTCCAAATATAACCTTCTACCAACCGCAATCCAAATCAGTATTAAAAATTGCTCATGTGGCGTGATGGGGCCCACTTCAGTTGATGACTGTACCAAAAACTTGCATGAAACATCTAGATATCGTCTCTTCTCCAGAACCAATTCTCTCATTTCATTCAACAGCATAAACGCATCATTTTTTTTTTTTTTTTTTTTGTGAAGAGTAAGAGGCATAATAAGCCTAAACAAACTAAACAGCTATCAATCTGCTATGACTAGTTCCCATATAATCCTGAGTCAACAACTTCTTGAGTACCAGGAAGAGGGTGGTTGAACGGATGACATCCCATCTCCGGGGACTTTGCATACCCCACCATGAAGTCTGCAACAGCGTTAACTTCCATGTACACATGATTCAGCTCAACTCACCATTCTCTTCAGACCAATGCAGTAATAGATTGCAGTAACTGATGATGTCCATTGAATGAATGCCCATTTTGATGCAGCAACTTCAAAGCCATGCAACTATCCATTTCCAGTAACACTTGCCAATTTCCAAGATCCTAGGCCAAAGTCAACCATTCAAAGATACCCCATAACTCTGTTGCTAATGATGATGAGCAGTTTCCTATTTTAAATCCAAACCCAGCTATCCAATTTCCATTGCCATCCCGAACAGTCCCTCCTGCAGTTGCCACATGCATCGATCTACTGAAAGACTCGTCCGTGTTCAACTTAACAAGATAAACGGATATTTAGTTCTAAAGTTCAACGCATACCCAGATTTCAAAGTATTATAAGAAACAGTTAATCTACGTGGCACATGATTTTCATCAAACACTTTACGTGCATTATCAATTAAAATACATTCATCGTAAAAAGAAATCAACGAGGTCTGAACAAAGGGTTCTAATAAGCACACAGTTTTAAATACACGTCAATGAAGTTGTTTCCAAGTGAATGAAAGAGAAAGCGCGACGCATGATTTGAGCGCATGAAGTTAGGTTTTTTTTTTTTTTTTTTTTTTTTTTTTTTTTTTGTGGATATATTCTCAAGTTTGCTAATACAATTCTGCAGGAGGCTACACAATTTTGCTAATCACTCTTTTCATTACTGTTGTTATTTTCAGGAAATTTCTGTTAATCATTTGAGGCTATGTTCTTTATCATTCTGGATATTCTGCAGTGACATCAACCAATGCATTTTTCAAGGGTGTTGAAACCTGGAAAAAAGAAACCAAATAAATAATGGTTCTTTTTCTGAGTCATGCATTCCAACATGATTCTTTTCCTTTTTGTACTTATTTCAATTCAGCAGCAGGCTGCTAGACGCTTGGAATGTGATGGTTAGTTGTCAGTGAAATTCACTTGCACATATTTTTCCTTTTCATCTTCTCTTGCAATGCTGATTTTCTTGTTAATCAGAAGATCTTGGTTGTGTATGATTGTAGGTTTTGGCTTTGATAAAGTTCTCTTTTGATTAACGATAAAGATTGCATTATCAAATGATAAGAAGTCGAAGAGGAGGTAGGTGATTGCTACCGCTACTGCTGTTGCTGAGGAGAGGAAGAGGAGTTTAACATTGCAATTGATTTCAGTCTGAATTTAGGGAGAATAAGAGAAAGAACAAGAAAAGAGAGAGGGGATGGAACGAGAAAAGTGATGAAAACAAAGGCCCTCAGTTTTTTATTCATTTTTTTCCTCATAAATATAATGGGTCTGCCACATATGCTTTAATTAAGGTCTCCGATGCTTGTTGCAGACTGTGAAAGTTATTATGCTATTGTAACCCGTAAAATTTTTTTTTACCTATTTTGCCCCTCGATAGGGGATCGTCTACTGAAGGAGAGGGTAGAAGAGTTTTTTTTAGGGTCACGGAAAGAAATTTTATCCTTAAATTAATAGAAAATTGGGGTCCACTTATTTTTTTCTAACAAAAAGTTAATGGTGGTTTAAATTTCTGTTAGACGGCTAGATTTTATAGATTATGGTTCAATTGGGAAAAAAAAAAATCAATGTTCAATATAAGATTTAACTTATAATTGAGGGATCAATTTGATCTTTTTCCCTATATATATATATATATATATGATATTATTTTTAGTTAATTGATACTTTAGATTTAAATCGTGATTTACACTATAGTGTTAAAAATTAAATTGGATTAATTAAAATTAAATATTATATTAATTAATATCGGTATCTCAAGAAAAAAAAAGGTACAAAATTAAAGCACGCATTTAATTTAATAAAAAAACATTAGGTGAGTCGATCAATTCCGTGGGATTGCATATTACGCCTAAAATTTATTGATATCCCATATCAGCATCCTATTCTAATAATGGTTATATTTTCCCTAAAGAGAATAATTACTTGAACAAAAAGAAAGTTCAATAAGAAAGTATATTTTAATTAGGAAGATTATTCTACAAAGGAAGTCTCATTCTCTCATAAATAAGATAATCCTATAAGACTAAAGAATTATATTTTTAAGAGATTCGAGCAATACCTTCTCTTATAAATATATCTCATAATATCTCATGTCATTCATTCTCATATACTCATTCTCATATTCACTCATCTCCCCATTCTCATCATTCAACGTCATCATATCATCAAGCCATCACTCTATCATCATACAAGTAATCACCCTTTATTCTCTACTCTATTATACTTATTTACTTTATTATATTTTTTCTCATACTAAAATTGACTTAATCTTCAAAGTGTTTATGGGGTAAACCCCGCCTCTTTACCAGTTCTCCTCGTTAATGCAAGTTTCATGGCAAAATATCAATTTGGAGTTATTAAGTGGCGCCGTTTGTAGGGAACCTAGCTTTTTTTTTTTTTTGTTTCAAAATAAGAAAATCAAGAGCTAGGCACAATCGAATTAAAATTTCAAATTATCATTGCTAGTTGGAATCTAACTTGACAACTCAAATATTCAATAAAGCCTGTCTTTTCCCTAAACCATGTCCATAAAAAAAGAAGTCCATGTTGTTATGAGCCTACCTTATAAAAATCATCAAAGGATAATTTTTGGTTATTCGTAAGCATCATGGAATTACACTCGTTAGTTGATGATCATATAGTTTGATCCCACTTTGAACAACATGGCCTTCCTAGCAATCAATTCTCAACGGCCTCAGCAAAGTAGCCATTAAATTTTTGTGACCTAGTGTTATCAATGCGTAGAAGTTATAGCTGCATTTAACACCAAGAAAAGAAATAAAAAGTTATGGAAAGCTCAAGTCTAAAGAAAAATAAAAGGGCAATGATGTAACACTGTAAAAGATTTTGCAAAGTGGAGACTCCATGTTAGTGTCTATCCTTCATGATAACTCATTTCCGAAACTCTTGAGCTTGGAATCTTATAAGTGACCAACAAAGGGCAAGGTGAGAGGTAGGGAGGATCCCCACAAACACTCTAATGCCTAAGTCAGAAAATAGAGACAGAACATAGAGAGAAAAAGTGAGAACAATTATAATATAAAAGAATAGAATGAACAAGAGTGAGGGATATATGGTCTTATTTATAGTGATACTTAGACCTGAAAAGAGTAGGATTCCTCTTGAAATAGGAATCTTAAACCAAATAAGAGAGTATTCCTTCTTCGTTTAGGAGCGTCCTTGAGGCAGGATCCTTTCCTTAAATGGATTTGGCTGCCTTCCCTTTTTGAGTAACCTGTATAAGAAATAAAGTTCTTTAATTGAACATGAATATATACATGTATGATATCAAGAGTCCCCCCCCCCCCCCGCGGGTCTGTCCAGATATTTATGTCCAACGTATCTGAGTTTGTAAATGATAGAACATTCGTTCTTATAAATAGAGAGAAAGTTCTTGAGTCACTTCATTTTAATATGGAAAGTTGAGCTGAGGTGGTCAGCCTCAGTCATAGGAAAAGATAAACTCGATACCGAGTCTTGAAATTGTCACATCGCAGAAGTGCCATCTGGACCTTGGAGTGCACAAAATCTGTGAAAAAGAATATGTAATGGATTAACCCGTTAGTGTGAAGGCAACATAATGGAACCAGTCATCACTGGAGTTTTGATGCTCAGTGCATTAAAAGCGCGGCCCGAGTGCCGAACCTCAGTTCTATAAAAGCAACTTGAGAGTGCCAGCTTTAGTCACTAGACTAATATATGAGGCTTAAAGGCTCGGTGCGAGGATGCGATGCTTACATGCTCGGAACCTCAATGTTATAGAAGCGACCTGAGGGTGTTAGCTTCAGTCATTGGACTTTATCTTGGTGCACTAGAAGTGCGGCCCAAGTGTCGTATAATCTTGGTGCATTAAAAGTGCGACCTAAGTGCCGGATAGTCTGGGTGTCTTGCAAGTGTGGCTTGGATGCCCATCCTCAGTAATATATAAGCGACTTGAGGGAGCCAACTTTAGTTACTGGTTGTAATGCATGAGGTATGGATACTTGGAACCCCAGTACTATAGAAGCCACCTGAGGATGCTAGCTTCAGTTGCTGGTGGATAACGCTAGATCTTGCTATATCGAGTGTGGAAGAACAACTGGCAATGTTGCGCCTAGGGCTAGTAACGTCTATGTTGCCTTAATGCCTCAATTTTCAAAATTTAAATTGTGCAACCGTCGTGTCTTTTCATGTCAGAAGATGAGAAGTTTCTGTTGCCACAATAATTACTACTCGATTAATGAGTTTTTCTATTTCCTAGACTGCCCTTAATGATATGAGGAGAAACAAAGTAATTATGAGGGCAGTTAATGGTTTGTTCCAAATCCTTCTATTGCTTTATAAGTATCCCTGCTTTTTTGAGTTTATGCATTTTTGCTCTTTTTTATTTTGCTAGTATCTCGTTCACTTTGCCACTACCATAAATCTTTTTTCTATAATGACTTCTCCATTTTGCAACTAGGTGATCTTTTTCTTCCTTCTTTCATTCTTCTTTTGTTTCATTTCTTAGATAGACTTATGGCACCGAGGGAACAAGTTAGCTCTGATTTATTTGTGTCTAGGATAGATGAGGAGTTATTAGGGTGGTACCGAAGGCAGTTTAGCATTCTTGCCAACTACGCCCTGGACCCTGTCGATAGGAAATTTAGGGCCCATTCCCCAATACTAGGTCTCAGTAGGCTAATAGTATATTTTGACCAACTAGAAGGGGGATTGAAGTTCCCATTGGATTTCTTTGTAAAAAGATTTCTGAATAAGTATAATATAGTGTCTGGTTAGCTCTACCCTAATAGTTCCTGGATACTGACTGGGTTCATTCAATTGATGCATGAAGAGGATAGGGAGCTGAACTTAGATGTCCCACGATATTTGTATAGCCTAACTAGGAAGAAGGGAGAACTGATGTTCTCTTTATTGGTTATCCCCAACCATAGCCTATTTGTGAAGCTTCTTCACAAGAAGTGGAGGCATAAGTTTTTCATTATCGAGCACCTTGCGGCCTTCCTGGATGTTCAAAAAATGTGGTATGATGAATGTCATAAGGTAAAATGGCCTCCAAAAATATCAGACCACGATACGGAGATGGTCTTAAGGCTTCATCTAGATGGCCTGGCCGAGGCTCGATCAATTGAAGACATATCAAAAAGATACTTATGCAGAGTCTGCCCGGACTGTGTTTAATTTACTAGTATGTTTTTATTATCAAAAGGTATCTTTCTAACTTTATTTTTTATCTTTTCAATTGTAAATGGCTGAATTTTTTGCTTTTGCAAACGAAATTCAACTTGTAGCTACTAAACCAGCAAGGCAAGAAGAAGTATAGATCTCCTCCCCCTTTCTGGATCCTGAAGTACCTGCAGTAGTCAAGGAAGTGGCCAATAATTCAAAGGGAAAGGTTGTAGTCAGGACTTCCAAATCTAGCAAAAAAGTTGGTGAAAGAGGTGGCTGATCGACTAAGGCTCAGATGCTAAGGAGCTAGATGAGGAAATATACGTCCAACGTCTAAGGCTTTCTGGGTATCCAGACATAAGGGCGTGGATCTTGAACAAAGTGAAGCCACCGAGTATCTCGAACGCCCAGGTTCAAGATCAATATGCTGAGTCACTGAGATTGCTAGCGGATATGCAACGCTAGTATGAGGAGGGTACGAAGGAGCTCTTCAATTCTATGATTGGTTATTCACTAAAAGTAAGTGTTGAATACCTTTTATCTGTAACTTTATAGTGTTCTTGTGTTGAGGTGATGACATGAGTTTTGCCTTTTCATATATGACCCAGGCTTTGATGTTGGTGAAGGACCAATATTTCTACCTTAAAAGCTAGTACAGTCTGAAGGAGATGAAGGTCGGAATAATAACAATTGATTTTGAGATGAAGTTGGATAATGTAAAGGCAACACTAAAGCTTTGCCAAACCAAGTACGCAGAGGCAAAATCTGAAGTTGAGGTGAGCCAGAAAAAGGTTGCCGATCTAGAGCACAATTAAGGTTAACTGACTAAGAGGATCGAAGAGCAGGACTCTCAGATCGCAGATCTGGAGAAGAAGCTAGTCGAGGTTAAGAAATCTCGAGAGAACAACAAGAGATCCTATCAGAGCATGGTAAGAGGATTTCTTAAAGCCTATAGGTCTAAATGTAGGAGGGTCCTGCTTTCTCAAAATCCAAAGATAGACTTGGCTGACCTAGATCGCATAACGCTAGTTGATCTACCTAAGATTACTGCTGAAGAGGATGCTTGGCAAAAGGCCACTTCTCTTCGTGCAAGGAATGTTTCTAGGTCAGCTGAAGGGTCCTTTGTAGAGCTTCCAATGCCTATCAGTGATATCAATGTTGTTCCCCCTCCCGTCTTCGAGTCTGATCCTTTAAATGTACACTTAGTAGAATAGAGGTTTTTTTTTTTTTGTAATTGACTTCTGTAATATGATTTTTTATTTAATGAATGAAAAATACTTTATTTGATATCCTTCTAAGTGTATATATTGGTAGTATTTTTGAAGGCAGTATGAGTTCAAAAATTGTAATAGTTTCATGCCTTCTTTGTCCTTTATTTTGTATGCTCCTTTAGATGTGTGCTCTGTAACCTGATGGGGGCCTTCCCAGATGGGACCTAGTTTGCCAGTGCCGAAGTTTCCTCTGCCAATATCTGCCCTTCTAAGTACCTAGTCTCCTACCTTGAACTATTTTGGGTGACTATGCCGGAGATGATATTGTGCTATTTTCTGCCTATGTTCTTTAGCTATAACGGATGCCCGTTCTCTTCTTTCCTCTATGTTATGACCCAAAACTGGGGCCATGACCGGCGCTAGGGAATGGGAATTCTTTCAAATCCGGAACCCGTAGCAAGCCTAAAAATAAATAAAAACATGTAGTAATAATAATAATAACAACATAATTAAATAAAATATTATACAGCGGAATAAAATCATAAATATCAAAATAATATTTCACCACGGGATTTAAATCAATAACTCAATTTCATATATAAATAAATCTTTTAATACAAATCCAGTTCAAATATTTAAAGTGCATATCTCATATAAATATGATACAACAATCTCACAGTTGACCATAACTACTGCAGTGTCTAGATTATAAAAATATAACTCAGGTAAGCAGTTTATATAAAGAAGCTGGAGTGGAAGAAATCTGGTGTACAGGCCTGCTATTGAGGTCTAAGGAAGATGACTCTCCTGAAAAATAGTCAACGGAGGGGAGTCAGACCTCACTGAGTGAATTATTATAATATATATACATGCATACTAAATGACAATGCACACAGTCAATAGTATATATATAATAAGCATATACATAAGCAAATACACATAGATGCAATAAAAATCATTTTTATATATTTTTCTTGAAAACCACTGGTTATGAAGGATCGAATAGAACCTTAGAAAATCGCAACCTCAAAACAGTGTTAAACAACAAGCCATCAGGCTCACTTATTCCAAATATAATCATTTGATCCATTTGGACAGTAGATTGGCCCCGAGACACTAAGTCAACCGAGCTCCAACAATCTGCCTGTCAGTAAGATTAGCCCCGAGACACTTAGTCAACCGAGCTCCAACAATCACACTCCCAAATCATATCTCACACAACAAATAAGCAAATCCTATCAATATCCACAAATGGTTAGTAATATAGCCTAAATGCTATAAGCGTACCGGTACATACTCGGTCCTAATGTTGCCCATGAGGTAGCACGTTCTATTGATATCCTTCATTTAATATATAAAACATACATTTATAAAAGTAAATGATGTATGAATTTAAATATAATAGCAACAATAACCATATATATACTAGAAATATACCACAAGTAAACTAGGTATATTTCGAGTATATATACGTCAAAGAAATCCAGATAGATTACAAAATAAACTAGAAATATATTCAAAAACATTTTTTAAACCTAATTTATTAGCAAAACATGCATATAATTTAAAATATACCGAAAATAAACTAAAGATAAACCAAAATAAACTTAAATATTAATTGAATTATTTATGCATAATTAATCAAAATAAAACATACATTTCTAAATCATGCACCCTAAAGCATATATATATATAGAATAGTAACTCACAATTTATTGCGTTCCACGAGATGGATCCGATGGGACTGGTCCATTAGGCCTCAGTCTTGGCGCAACTAAACAAACAGAAATGACAGGAATCAGAACAAATCTAATAGAAGTTCTAAAGACTCGATCTAGAATACTAGAGACAGAATTAAAATGGGAATTCGACCAGACATCACGTTTTACGAGAATTCAACCAAAAATTCGACAGAACCTCTCCTGTAAAATGGACATCTCTATACTTAAAGAGTAGAGCTGGCCCTGCAAAGAAACACACTTCGAAAAATAGACACAGAATCACAATCACAAACCCTCGGTCGGACTCCAAGCTACAGTTCACCAACCGAGGTCCACAATTCACAGAGTATTTACAAAATACCAAAAATACCCTTATATACTAAAAATACATTTTATAAGTAGAAATTACATAATTAACCCTAAAACACAGTAAAAACCAATAAAACTCATTTATTTAGAAAAATCGTATATTATATATATAATTTGAAAATAATTCACGAAAAATAGTTTTAATTAATTAAAAATACTAAATAATTTGTAGAAATCATTTTTATACCTTAAATAACTATTAAAACCAATTTAATTACATTTTTAGCCAATTTAAGGTAAAATTACCAAAATACCCCTATATATATAAATATACTAAAATTAATCCAAAAATTCACCAAAAATAATATAATTGCTAAAAATTAATTTTCTCAACATATATATCAATAATATCAATAAATAAACTCAATTAACTAATTAATTTCAATTAAACACACAATTAACCCTATTTTCTCAAAATTACATAAACTAAATAAATTCAAAATAAATACATAAAAATTCACAAAAATTACAAATAAATTTCTATAATTCATTTAAACACCTATAATTACCATAAAACACAATTTCATAATTTAATTAATTAATTTTGAAAAATTAGAAAATAATAATAAAATATTCAAAAATACCCAAAAATCAAAATAATTTCTAAAAATTCTACAAAAATTCACACATGAAGATTAAGCTAAGAGGAACAACATTTATGAAGGAATTTTTAATGAATCAATCAATTGAAGCATAAAAAATTCAAAAACCCTAATAGGCTGAAATTGCAAAATCAAAACCTAGGCAAATCTAGACCATTTTAAGTGAAACAAAGCTTGGAATCACACTCACCGGAGCTCAAGGAGAAGATAGAGACTGGCAATGTCGAACACGGTGGTCGAAAACGCTGTGAACGACGGTGAGAAGAGTTTCGACTTTCCGGCCAAAATGAGCTTCCCTGATGCCGGAAATGGGCGCTGCTGGCGGTGGAACAGGTTGAGGACGATGGTGCCTCGTCGGGAGGCATAGTGATAGGAAGAAAATCACGTGATCGGTGCCGAAAAGTGGATGGTAATGATCGGGAAGAAGGAAAGGGAGGAGTGGTAAATTCGTAAATATTGCTAACTTTATATTTTTGACAATAATATATATATATATATATATATATATATATATATATATATATATATATATATATATATATATATCTCACACTATATATTATATTAATATAAAATCTCACACACGTTAAATATACACCACACACATATTTTAATATATTTAATAATTTATACACTTAAAAAAATATTTAATTAATATTAAAACTAAATAATACAAATTAGGGTAATTAATTAAACTCTAATTTAATTTAAATATATACACATATATACACTCTATTTAGCACTTGAAAAAAAAATATATATATATATATATGAGTTCATGCAAATTCGTGAAATTATTTAAAATATTTAATATTAAATTATTTACATGTTAATTTCCCCAAAAATAAAATTTTTAGGAAAATTTTACGTAAAGCACTTAAAATAATATAAACAGTTAAAATAAACTTTAAATAAATATCAACTCGTAAAAATATCAAATATATATATATATATATATATACAAAAATTATTAACACTGCATATCCCGATGCAGTATTAAAATATTTAAAAACACGGGATATTACAGTCTCCCCCCCTTACAAGAATTTATCCCCGAATTTCAGAAAACAGGATCAAGAAGGAAAGGGATATGGGTAAGAAGCTCGCATCTCAGCTTCAGTTTCCCACATATGCTCCTCAACTCTGTTGCTACGCCACAAAACCTTAACCATCGGAATCTACTTCGACCGCAACTATCGAACTTGATAGTCAATGATCGCCATAGGTTCTTCCACAAACGTGAAATCTTCACTCACTTCTATACTATCTTGCTGCAACACGTGTGAAGGGTTTGAGATATACTTCCTCAGCATCGAGATATGAAATACTGGATGTACTTGTGACATACTGGGAGGCAAAGCCAACTGATATGTAATAGTGCCAACTCTCTCCAGAATCTCAAACGGTCTGATATATCTCGGTGCCAACTTACCCTTCCTGCCAAATCTCATCACACCCTTCATCGGAGATACCTTCAGAAAAATAAAATCTCTGACTTGAAATTCCACATCTCTGCGCCTAGGATCAATATAGCTCTTCTGTCTGCTAACTGCGGTCTCTAATCTTCGCTTAATCACAATGACTTTCTCTGCAGCATCCTGAACCATCTTAGGTCCAATCAAAGCTCTCTCCCTAATCTTATCCCAACTCAAAGGGGATCTACACTTCCTTCCGTACAACGCCTCATACGGTGCCATGCCAATACTGCTATGGTAGCTGTTATTATATGCAAACTCTACGAGAGGCAAATGATCATCCCAGCTACCTCCCAAATCTAGGACACACATCCTCAATATATCTTCCAGTGTCTAGATCGTTCTCTCAGACTAACCATCTGTCTGAGGATGAAAAGTAGTATTGAAATCCAACTTGCTTCACCATGAAGGCACACAATATGCTTCATATATAGCTTCGCCAATCTAGCTACAGAATAGGTGGCTTTCACAGACAAGAAATGTGCAGACTTCATTAACCTGTCTACAATCACCCAAATAGAATCGTATCCATCCTTAGAATGAGGTAAACCTACCACAAAATCCATAGCTATCCTTTCCCACTTCCACTCGGGAATAGGAAGAGGTTGAAGCTTCCCAGAAGGCTTCTGATGCTCAGATTTCACTTACTGACACTTCAGGCACTTAGCAACATAATCAGCGACATCCTTCTTCATTTTGTCCCGCCAGTATAAATCTCTGATACTGTGGTACATCTTAGTGACACCTGGATGTACGCTATAAGCTGTAGAATGTGCTTCCTCTAAGATCTCTTTTCTCAAATCATCCACATCAGGAACACATAATCTACCATTGATCCACAACACACCATCATCATTAAGTGTGAAATTAATGAACTTCCCTGCTCGAACATTCTCTGCAAGCTCTTCTAGAATAGGATCTCAGCTCTGAGCTACTTTAATCCTATCCCTCAGTACTTAGCGCACCTTAGATTGAGCTAGCAGTCCACCTGACCTACTGATCTTCATCATCAGACCTTGATCCACCAACAGATGCAACTCCTGGATCAATGGTCTCCTCTCAACACTGATGTGAGCAAGACTGCCTGAGGACTTCCTACTCAAGGCATCTGCTACCATATTAGCCTTGCTCGGATGATATAAAATCTCACAGTCATAATCCTTTAACAATTATAACCATCTCCTCTGCCTCAGATTTAGATCTCGCTGCTAGAAAATGTACTTAAGGCTCTTGTGATTAGTGAATATCTTACAAGTCACCCTGTATAGATAATGTCTGAAAATCTTCAAAGCAAAGATCACTGCAGCCATTTCAAGGTCATGTGTAGGATAGTTCTGCTCATGCTTCTTCAACTGCCTTGAAGCATAGGCTATCACCCTACCATTCTGCATCAACACACCACTAAGGCCAACTGTAGAGGCATCACAATAAACTGTGAACTTGTCCACACCATTAGGTAAAGCTAGCACTAGGGCTGTGGTTAATTTCTCCTTCAATAATTGAAAACTGTTCTCACAAGCTTTTGACCACTCGAATCTAACATTCTTCTGAGTCAAGCGAGTCATAGGGGCTGCAATTCTGGAAAAATCCTGTACAAACTGCCTATAATACCCGGCTAAACCCAGAAAACTTTAAATCTCAATAACAGAGGTCGCTCTAGGCCACTCAGACAGTGCCTCAATCTTCTGTGGATCAACTTGAATACCTTCTTTAGACACCACGTGTCCAAGAAAAGAAACACTCTCCATCCATAAATCACACTTTGAGAATTTAGCATAAAGTTGATGATCTCTCAGTGTATGCAGTACAATCCTCAAGTGATATACATGCTCCTCTATACTCCTTGAATATACCAGTATATCATCAATGAAGACTACCACAAACTGATCCACATGCTGTCTGAATACCCTGTTCATCAAGTCCATAAAAGTTGCTTGTCACGACCCAAAACAGGGGCCATGACCGGCACTAGGGAACGGGAATTCTTTCGAATCCGGAACCCGTAGCAAGCCTAAAAATAAAATAAATATGCAATAATAACCATAAAAATATAATATGCAGCGGAACATAAAAATCATAAATATTACAATATCATCCATATCAACTGGATTCAATTCAAAACTCATCACATCGCATATATAATCTCATAAATGTATAATCTTTATACAAATCCAGTTTTACTATAATACATCTCTTTAAAACAAATACTTTAATTCACAACTACTGAAAATCACAACTACTGAAAATCACAACTACTGCAGTGTCTAGATAAAATAAATAAGACTCAAGTATATAATTTACATAAAGAAGCCGGGGCGGAAGAAATCCGGCGTATCGACCTGCTACTGAGGTCTGAGGAAGTTGACTCTCCTGAAAAATAGTCAACGGAGGGGAGTCAGACCTCACTGAGTGAATTACTATAATATATATACATACACTCTAAGTGATAATGCATACAGTCAACAGTATATGAGTAATATGTATATATACAGGCAAGTTCATACCGATGCAGAAAAATCATTTTATATATTTTGTCTGAAAATCAACTTTTATGAAGGATCACATAGAACCCTAGAATATCGCAACCTCAGAAAAATAGTGTTAAACAACACTCTAGCCATACAGGCTCACTGATTCCAAATATATCCACTTAATCCATATGGACAGTAGACTGGCCCCGAGACACTAAGTCAACCGAGCTCCAGCAGTCTGACTGCCAGTGTGATTGGCCCCGAGACACTTGGTCAACCGAGCTCCAGCAATCACACCCACAAACCACATCTCACATATCAATAATCATAATCAAATCAATATCCATAAATAAGTTAGTAATAAAGCCTAAATACTATAGGCGTACCGGTACGTACTCGGTCCTAGTGCTGCCCACTAGGTAGCACGTTCTATTGATATCCTTCATTCTTAAATATAAAACATTCATTCACAAAAATAAATGATGCATGGATATAAATGAAATAGCAATATAAACCATATATATACCGAAAATATACCAAACATAAACCTGGTATATTTTGAGTATATATATGTCAAATAAATCCAATCAAATCATGAATTAAACTAAAAATATATTTAAAAACATTTTAAATATATTTTATTAATAAAACATGTATATAATTTATTATATACCAAAAATATACTTGAATATAAATCATATTGTTTATGCATATTTAGTCAAAATAAAACATGCATTTTCTAAATCATGCATCCTAAGCATATATATATAATATAGTAACTCACCTAATGCGCTCCACGAGACAGGTCCGACGGGCCTGGTCCACTAACCCTCGGTCTCGGCGTAACTAAACAAGAAATAATTAATCGACATCAGAATAATCCTAACAGAAATCCTAGAATTAAATCTAGAGTATTCAAATACAGAAACAGAATCGGAAATTAGGGTTCGACTGGATATCATGTTTTACGAGAATTCTACCGAAAATCTGGCAGAACCTCCCCTGTAAAACGGACATCTCTCTACTCAAAAGAGTAGAGCCGGCCCTGCAAAGAAAATACACTTCAAAAATAAACACCACAATCAATCACAACCCCTCGGTCGGACTCCAGATTACAATCTATCGACCGGGGTCCACAAACACAGAATATATATTCAAATATACCAAAAATATCCTTAAATCATAAAAATACATTTCATACGTAGAAATTACAAAATAAATCTTGAAACACTGTAAAAACCGATTAAAACTCATTTTATTAGAAAAACCGTATATTATATATATATAATTGAAAATAATTCCCGGAAAATAGTTTTAATTAGTTAAAAATACCAAATATTTTGTAGAAATCATTTTTATACCTTAAATAAATATTAAAACCAATTAAATTACATTTTTAGACAATTTAGGGTAAAATTACCAAAATACCCCTATATATATAAATATACTTAAATTACTTCAAAAATTCACCAAAAATCATACAATTATCCAAAATTAATTTTCTCAACATATTTATCAATAATATCAATAATTAAACTCAATTAACCAATTAAATTCAATTTAAAACACAATTAACTTAATTTTACAAAATCACATAAACTTCAATAATTAAAAATAAATACTTAGAAATTCATAAAAATTCCAAATAAATTTCTATAATTCATTTCAACACCTAATTCAACCATAAACCTCAATTTCATAATTTAAATAATTAATTTCCGAAAATTAGAAAATAATATTAAAATATTCAAAAATACCCAAAAATCCAAACAATCTCCAAAAATTCTGTAAAAATTCATACATGAAGATTAAACTACCAGGAACAACATTTGTGAAGGAAGTTTCCATGAATCATCCAAATCGAAGCTCAAAAAAATCAAAAACCAAAAGAGGCCGAAAACTTCAAATCAAAACCTAAGCAATTCTAGACCATTTTAGCTCAAACCAAAGCTAGAATCACACTCACCGGAGCTCAAGGAGAAGATAGAGACCGGCGGTGTCGAAAACGGTGGCCGGAGGAGGGAGAAACGGCGGTGGGAAATGTGGTGGTCGGCGCCCGCGGGAAGAAGAAGAAGAAGAAGAAAAAGAAAAAGAAAGAAAAAGGAAAGAGAAAGAAAAAGAAAAAGAAAGAAAAAGGAAAAGAAAAAAAAGAAAAAAAATAAAAATAATTAAATATTAATAATTTAATAATAAATAAAATAATCAAATAATAATAAATAAATAATAAAATATTAGGGTAATAATAAACCCTAATTAAATAAATATACACACACAGGCTTTATTTAATAATTTAAAAATATGTATGAGTTCATGCAAACCCGTAAATACATTTAAAATAATTAATAATACATTGTTTACGTGGAAATTTCCCCGAAAATGAAAGTCCCGGGAAAATTTTACGTAAAACACTGAAAATAATAGACAATAATTAAAATAGGTTTAAAATACATATCAACTCATAAAAATATCGTATAATGCATAAAAATTATTGACACTGTATATCCCGGTACAGTGTAAAAATATTTTTTAAAAAAACACGGGATATTACAGTCTTCCCCCCTTACAAGAATTCGTCCCCGAATTCTAAAAACAAGATTACAGAATCAGGAAGGAAAGAGATACGGGTAAGAAGCTCGCATCTCAGCTTCAGTCTCCCACGTATGCTCTTCAACTCTGTCGCTACGCCACAAAACCTTGACCATCGGAATCTGCTTCGATCGCAACTGTCGAACTTGAAAATCTACGATCGCCACAGGTTCTTCCACAAAAATCAAATCTTCACTCACTTCCACACTATCAGGTTGCAACACGTGTGAAGGATCTGAGATATACTTCCTCAACATCGAGATATGAAATACTGGATGCACCTGTGACATACTCGGAGGCAAATCCAACCGATATGCAACAGTGCCAACTCTCTCCAGAATCTCAAACGGTCCAATATATCTCGGTGCTAACTTACCCTTCCTGCCAAATCTCATCACACCCTTCATCGGAGATACTTTCAGAAAAATGAAATCTCCAACCTGAAACTCCACATCTCTGCGCCTAGGATCTGCATAACTCTTCTGTCTGCTTACTGCGGTCTCTAACCTGCGCTTGATCACGGTGACTTTCTCTGCAGCATCTTGAACCATCTCTGGTCCAGTCAAAACTCTCTCACCGATCTCATCCCAACTCAACGGGGATCTACACTTCCTTCCATACAACGCCTCATATGGTGCCATGCCAATACTGCTATGGTAGCTGTTATTATATGCAAACTCAACAAGCGACAAATGATCATCCCAGCTACCTCCCAAATCCAAGACACACATCCTCAACATATCTTCCAGTGTCTGGATCATCCTCTCAGACTGACCATCTGTCTGAGGATGAAAAGCAGTACTGAAATCCAACCTAGTGCCCATCGCTTCTTGCAACTTCTGCCAAAAACGAGAAGTAAACACCGAACCTCTGTCTGACACAATGGACACAGGTACTCCATGAAGGCATACAATATGCTTCACGTACAACTTCGCCAATCTAGCAACTGAATATGTGGCTTTCACAGGCAAGAAATGTGCAGACTTCGTCAATCTGTCTACAATCACCCAGATGGAATCGTATCCATCCTTCGAACGAGGTAAACCAACTACAAAATCCATAGCTATCCTTTCCCACTTCCACTCAGGAATAGGAAGAGGCTGAAGCTTCCCAGAAGGCTTCTGATGTTCGGCTTTCACTTGCTGACACGTCAAGCACTTAGCAACATAATCAGCAACATCCTTCTTCAATCCATCCCACCAGTATAGATCTCTGATACTGTGGTACATCTTAGTAACACCAGGATGAACGCTGTAGGCTGTAGAATGTGCTTCCTCTAGGATCTCCTCTCTCAAGTCATCCACATCAGGAACACATAATCTACCACTGATCCACAACACACCATCATCATCGAGTGTGAAATCAGTGAACTTCCTTGCTCTGACATTCTCTGCAAGCTCTTCCAGAATAGGATCTCGGCTCTGAGCTGCTTTAATCCTATCCCTCAGTACAGATCGTACTTTAAACTGAGCTAACAGTCCACCTGATCTACTGATCTTCATCATCAGACCTTGATCCACCATCAGATGTAACTCCTGGATGAATGGTCTCCTCTCAACACCGATGTGAGCAAGACTACCTGAGGACTTCCTACTCAAGGCATCTGCTACCACATTAGCTTTACCCGGATGGTAAAGAATCTCACAATCATAATCCTTCAACAGTTCCAACCATCTTCTCTGCCTCAGATTCAAATCTCGCTGCTGGAAAATGTACTTAAGGCTCTTGTGATCAGTAAATATCTCACAAGTCACCCCGTACAGATAATGTCTCCAAATCTTCAAAGCAAAGATCACTGCAGCCATCTCTAGATCATGTGTGGGATAGTTCTGCTCATGCTTCTTCAACTGCCTCGAAGCATAGGCTATCACCCTTCCATTCTGCATCAACACACAACCAAGACCAATTCTAGAGGCATCACAGTAAACTGTGAACTTATCCATACTATTAGGCAAAGCTAATACTGGCGCTGTGGTCAACTTCTCCTTCAACAACTGAAAACTATTCTCACAAACTTCTGACCACTCAAATCTAACATTCTTCTGAGTCAAGCGAGTCATAGGGGCTGCTATCCTGGAAAAATCCTGCACAAACCGCCTATAATACCCGGCTAAACCCAGAAAACTCCGAATCTCAGTAACTGAAGTAGGTCTAGGCCACTCAGATACTGCTTCAATCTTCTGTGGATCAACCTGAATACCTTCTTTAGACACTACGTGTCCAAGAAAAGAAACACTCTCCATCCAGAAATCACACTTCAAGAATTTAGCATAAAGCTGATGATCTCTCAGTGTCTGTAGTACAATCCTCAAGTGATATACGTGCTCTTCCATACTCCTCGAATATACCAGTATATCATCAATGAAGACTACCACAAACTGATCCACATACGGTCGGAATACTCTGTTCATCAGGTCCATAAAAGCTGCTGGTGCATTAGTCAAACCAAAAGACATCACCAGAAACTCATAATGACCATATCGAGTGCGGAACGCTGTCTTAGGAATATCAGCTTCACTGTCACCTTATTCAGCTCTCTGTAGTCAATGCACAATCTCAGGGTACCATCCTTCTTCTTCATAAACAAGACTGGTGCACCCCAAGGGGAAACACTAGGTCTAATAAAATCCTTATCCAACAAATCTTGCAACTGCTCCTTCAACTCTCTCAACTCTGCAGGAGCCATACGATAGGGTGGCATAGATATAGGAGTAATACCTGGAACCACATCTATACAGAACTCAATCTCTCTATGAGGTGATAACCTGGCAACTCCTCGGGAAAAACATCAGGAAACTCACAAGCAACAGGAACATCTGTGAGTGACAACTTCTCCACTGACGTATCCCTAACCAATGCCAAAAACCTCTGACAACCTTTCCTCAACAACTTCCTAGCTGATATAACAGAAATAAGATTCTGAGGTGCTGAACTCCTGTCACCAACAAACTTAAATTCTACTTCACCAGGAATTCTGAAAATCACCTCCTTATTCCTGCAATCAACCACGGCATAATGCTGGGATAACCAATCCATTCCCAAAATAACATCGAACTCCATCACATCCAACAAAATCAAATCAGCGGGTAATTCTCTATCTCCCACGAGAACTGGACAACCAGAAAGAACAATATCGGCGTCCAAAGAATCACTCAGAGGAGTGGCAACAGACAAGGGAAAAGCCATCCTCGAAGCTTGCCAACAAGATTTAGAAGCAAAAACAGGAGAAACAAACGAATGCGTGGCACCCGGATCAAACAAAACCCAAGCATCCAAGTAACAAACAGAAACAATACCTGCCACGACTGCATTAGATGCCTGAGCATCCTGCTGAGTCAGATGAAAAACTCTCGCCTGGCCTCGACCTCCCTGCTGACTGGTAGAAGCCTGGCCAACACCTCTGGCACCTCCTCTAGTACCTCTACCACGACTCTGCTGTGGAACAAACTGAGTAGAACTCTGATGCTGAGCTGGTGGTAACTGAAATGGCACGGGTGTTGCACTAGCAATCGACTGCTGTGGGAATCGCGGAATCTGCTGCTGCTGATATCCGGGGTAAGGACACGATCTGGCAAAATGTCCTGTCTGCCCGCATCTGAAACATGTCAACGGTGTCAGATAACACGGTCCCTGATGGACTCTACCACAAGTCTGACAAACACTGGCCGCTGATCCAGAACTATGACCACTGCTGCTGCTCGAAGCACCTGACCCAAATCTAAACGATCTACGCTGACCTCCACGACCATGTCTACTGCTCCGATGCACTCGCTGCTGCTGTCTCTGACTCTGCTGAGTCGAACCTCGCTGCTGACTACTCGAACCAACATGAAAACTCGAATACGGAGTAGCCTGCAATCCACTCGACTGAACTCCCAACTGGTAATAATCAGGCATCGCTCCCTGCCTAACTAACCTCAGCTCGATCTCCTTAGCTAGCTCAATCATCGACTCGAGAGTAAGACCTGCTGTAGGCATACCAGCAAAAGCTGAACCCAAACCAGTAACATAGGTAGTAACAACGAAATACTGATCTCGCATCAGATCCTCAGCATATCTACCCAGACGAAGGAACTCTCGGGTATACTCCTCTACTGATCGATCTCCACGAGAAATACTAGTCAATCGAAGACGATAGCTCAAACGAAGAGGCTCTGGACAAAATCTCCTCATGAATCGCTCTTGAAACTGAGCCCATGTCATCGTCATCATATAGGGCTGGATCATCTGAATAAACCAATCCAAGGTTGGTCCCTCGACAGACAACTCAACGATCATGATCCTCTGGTACTCGGTATGAGCAGTCCGAGTCCTAGTCTCAATCGCATGCAGAAAATCTAAAGGATCAGAAGTACCATCAAAAGCAATCCTGCCAACTCTGGCATAGAACAAAGCTGCCTCAGGGTCAGACATACCCTGCTGATAGGCAGGCTGAACAACAGGAGGAACAGGAACATCAAACTCAGGCTCAACAGGCTCCTCGTCCTGTAACTCTCTCTGCCTACGGCGACCTGCCGCTCCTCGAGGTCTACCCCTGCCACGACCTCTACGTCTAACTGGCGGCTCAGGAGGTAAAACCTCGTCCTGAAAAGACTCATCATCCTCGGCCTCAACGATCGGTGGAGCGACACGCGCTCGCCTCCTCATTCTGAAAAGACAAACGGAAAGATTCAGACAAAACAGACAACGGAGGAATAACGCTGAAAACTACAGCAAGGAATACTCATCAAGACATACTCGAACCTAATACACTGCAGTAGTCCAACAGAAAACACAACTTTAAAACTAGGACCACAACTCACAAAACTAAGCCCTGACACAGAACTCCACTCAGATACGAACTTCGCTCTGATACCAACTTTATCACGACCCAAAACAGGGGCCATGACCGGCGCTAGGGAACGGGAATTCTTTCGAATCCGGAACCCGTAGCAAGCCTAAAAATAAAATAAATTTGCAATAATAACCATAAAAATATAATATGCAGCGGAACATAAAAATCATAAATATTACAATATCATCCATATCAACTGGATTCAATTCAAAACTCATCACATCGCATATATAATCTCATAAATGTATAATCTTTATACAAATCCAGTTTTACTATAATACATCTCTTTAAAACAAATACTTTAATTCACAACTACTGAAAATCACAACTACTGAAAATCACAACTACTGCAGTGTCTAGATAAAATAAATAAGACTCAAGTATATAATTTACATAAAGAAGCCGAGGCGGAAGAAATCTGGCGTATCGACCTGCTACTGAGGTCTGAGGAAGTTGACTCTCCTGAAAAATAGTCAATGGAGGGGAGTCAGACCTCACTGAGTGAATTACTATAATATATATACATACACTCTAAGTGATAATGCATACAATCAACAGTATATGAGTAATATGTATATATACAGGCAAGTTCATACCGATGCAGAAAAATCATTTTATATATTTTGTCTGAAAATCAACTTTTATGAAGGATCACATAGAACCCTAGAATATCGCAACCTCAGAAAAATAGTGTTAAACAACACTCTAGCCATACAGGCTCACTGATTCCAAATATATCCACTTAATCCATATGGACAGTAGACTGGCCCCGAGACACTAAGTCAACCGAGCTCCAGCAGTCTGACTGCCAGTGTGATTGGCCCCGAGACACTTGGTCAACCGAGCTCCAGCAATCACACCCACAAACCACATCTCACATATCAATAATCATAATCAAATCAATATCCATAAATAAGTTAGTAATAAAGCCTAAATACTATAGGCGTACCGGTACGTACTCGGTCCTAGTGCTGCCCACTAGGTAGCACGTTCTATTGATATCCTTCATTCTTAAATATAAAACATTCATTCACAAAAATAAATGATGCATGGATATAAATGAAATAGCAATATAAACCATATATATACCGAAAATATACCAAACATAAACCTGGTATATTTTGAGTATATATATGTCAAATAAATCCAATCAAATCATGAATTAAACTAAAAATATATTTAAAAACATTTTAAATATATTTTATTAATAAAACATGTATATAATTTATTATATACCAAAAATATACTTGAATATAAATCATATTGTTTATGCATATTTAGTCAAAATAAAACATGCATTTTCTAAATCATGCATCCTAAGCATATATATATAATATAGTAACTCACCTAATGCGCTCCACGAGACAGGTCCGACGGGCCTGGTCCACTAACCCTCGGTCTCGGCGCAACTAAACAAGAAATAATTAATCGACATCAGAATAATCCTAACAGAAATCCTAGAATTAAATCTAGAGTATTCAAATACAGAAACAGAATCGAAAATTAGGGTTCGACTGGATATCACGTTTTACGAGAATTCTACCGGAAATCCGGCAGAACCTCCCCTGTAAAACGGACATCTCTCTACTCAAAAGAGTAGAGCCAGCCCTGCAAAGAAAATACACTTCAAAAATAAACACCACAATCAATCACAACCCCTCGGTCGGACTCCAGACTACAATCTCTCGACCGGGGTCCACAAACACAGAATATATATTCAAATATACCAAAAATATCCTTAAATCATAAAAATACATTTCATACGTAGAAATTACAAAATAAATCTTGAAACACTGTAAAAACCGATTAAAACTCATTTTATTAGAAAAATCGTATATTATATATATATATAATTGAAAATAATTCCCGGAAAATAGTTTTAATTAGTTAAAAATACCAAATATTTTGTAGAAATCATTTTTATACCTTAAATAAATATTAAAACCAATTAAATTACATTTTTAGACAATTTAGGGTAAAATTACCAAAATACCCCTATATATATAAATATACTTAAATTACTTCAAAAATTCACCAAAAATCATACAATTATCCAAAATTAATTTTCTCAACATATTTATCAATAATATCAATAATTAAACTCAATTAACCAATTAAATTCAATTTAAAACACAATTAACTTAATTTTACAAAATCACATAAACTTCAATAATTAAAAATAAATACTTAGAAATTCATAAAAATTCCAAATAAATTTCTATAATTCATTTCAACACCTAATTCAACCATAAACCTCAATTTCATAATTTAAATAATTAATTTCCGAAAATTAGAAAATAATATTAAAATATTTAAAAATACCCAAAAATCCAAACAATCTCCAAAAATTCTGTAAAAATTCATACATGAAGATTAAACTACCAGGAACAACATTTGTGAAGGAAGTTTCCATGAATCATCCAAATCGAAGCTCAAAAAAATCAAAAACCAAAAGAGGCCGAAAACTTCAAATCAAAACCTAAGCAATTCTAGACCATTTTAGCTCAAACCAAAGCTAGAATCACACTCACCGGAGCTCAAGGAGAAGATAGAGACCGGCGGTGTCGAAAACGGTGGCCGGAGGAGGGAGAAACGGCGGTGGGAAATGTGGTGGTCGGCGCCCGCGGGAAGAAGAAGAAGAAGAAGAAAAAGAAAAAGAAAGAAAAAGGAAAGAGAAAGAAAAAGAAAAAGAAAGAAAAAGGAAAAGAAAAAAAAGAAAAAAAAGAAAAAAAATAAAAATAATTAAATATTAATAATTTAATAATAAATAAAATAATCAAATAATAATAAATAAATAATAAAATATTAGGGTAATAATAAACCCTAATTAAATAAATATACACACACAGGCTTTATTTAATAATTTAAAAATATGTATGAGTTCATGCAAACCCGTAAATACATTTAAAATAATTAATAATACATTGTTTACGTGGAAATTTCCCCGAAAATGAAAGTCCCGGGAAAATTTTACGTAAAACACTGAAAATAATAGACAATAATTAAAATAGGTTTAAAATACATATCAACTCATAAAAATATCGTATAATGCATAAAAATTATTGACACTGTATATCCCGGTACAGTGTAAAAATATTTTTTAAAAAAACACGGGATATTACATTGCTGGTGCATTAGTCAAACCAAAAGACATCACCAAAAACTCATAATGGCCATACCGAGCGCGGAATGCCGTTTTAGGAACATCGGCTTCACTAATCCACAGCTGATTATAACCTGACCGCATATCAATCTTGGAAAAGAACTGTGCACCCTGTAGCTGATCAAACAAGTCATCTATCCTCAAGAGAGTATACTTGTTCTTCACTATCATCTTATTAAGCTCTTTGCAATCAATGCACAATCTCAGGGTACCATCCTTCTTCTTCACAAACAGGACTGGTGCACCCTAAGGAGAAACACTGGGTCTGATGAAACCCTTATCCAATAACTCTTACAATTGCTCCTTCAACTCTTTCAACTCTGCAGGAGCCATTCGATAAGGTGGCATAGATATAGGAGTAGTACCTGGAACCATATCTATGCAGAACTCAATCTCTCTGTGAGGTGGTAAACTTGGCAACTCCTCAGGAAAAACATAAGGAAACTCACAGGCAACAGGAACATCTGTGAGTAACAACTTCTCCCTTGAAGTATCGCTGACTAATGCCAAATATCCCTGACATCCTTTCCTCAGTAACTTCCTAGCCGTAATAGCGGAAATAAGATTTTGAGGTGCTGAACTCCTATCACCCATAAACTTAAATTCTTCTTCATCAGGAATTCTAAAAGTCACCTCTTTATTCTGACAATCTACCATGGCATAGTGCTGAGATAACCAATCCATACCCAGAATAACATCAAATTCCATCACATCCAACAGAATCAAATTAGCAGATAACTCTCTATCTCCCACGAGAACTGGACAACTAGAAAGAACAATATCGGTGTCCAAGGAATCGCTCAAAGGAGTGGCAACAGACAAAGGAAAAGCCATCCTTAAAGCTTGCCAACAAAACTTAGAAGCAAAAATAGGAGAAACAAATGAATGCGTGGCACCTGGATCAAACAGAACCCATGCATCCAGGTAACAGACAGAAACAATACCTGCCACGATTGCATTGGATGCCTGAGCATCCTGCTGAGTAAGATGAAAGACTTTGGCCTATCCTCAACCTCCTTGCTGGCTGGTATAAGCCTGGACAATACCTCTGGCACCTCCTCTAGCACCTCTACCATGAACCTATTATGGAACAAGCTGAGTGGAACTCTGATGCTGGGCTGGAGGCAACTGAAATGGAACTGGTGCAGCACTAGCAATTGACTGCTATGGAAATCGTGGAATCTATGGCTACTGATACCCGAAGTAAGGATATGATCTAGCATAATGTCCTGTCTGTCCGCATCTGAAGCATGTCAGTGGTGTCAGGTAACACGGTCCCTGATGGACTCTACCGCAGGTCTGACAAACATTGGCAGCTAATCCAGAACTGCGACCACTGCTGCAGCTCGAAGCACCTGACCTAAATCTGAATGGTCTACGCTGACCTCCATGGCCATGTCTACTGCTTCGATGCACTCACTGTAGCCGCCTCTGACTCTACTGAGTCGGTCCTCTCTGCTGACTACCTGAACCAACATGAAAACTCGAATATGGAGTAGCCTACAATCCACTCGACTGAACTCCCAGCTGGTAATAATCAGGCATCGCTCCCTGCCTAACTAGCCTCAGCTCAATCTCCTTGGCCAACTTAATCATAGACTCCAGAGTAAGGCCTACTGTAGGCATACCAGCAAATGCTGAACCTAATCCGATAACGTAAGTAGTGACTGCGAAATACTAATCTCGCATAAGATCCTCTGCATATCTACCCAGCCAGAGAAACTCTCGGGTGTAGTCTTCTACTGATCGATCACCATGAGAAATGTTGGTCAAATAGAGATGATAGCTCATACGGAGAGGCTTTGGATAAAATTTCCTTATAAATCGCTCTCGAAACTGAGCCTAGGTCATCGTCATCATATAGGGCTAAATCATATGAATAAACCATTCTAGAGCTGGTCCCTCGACAGACAGCTCAACGATCATAATCCACTAGTACTCTGTATGAGCAGTCCGAGTCTGATTCTCGATCGTGTGCAGAAAGTCTAACGGATCGGAAGTCCCATCGAAGGCAATCCTACCAACTCTGGCATAGAACAGAGCTGCCTTAGGGTCAAACATACCCTGCTGATAGGCAGGCTGAACAGGCTGAACAACTGGAGGTACAGGATCCTCAAACTCAGGCTCAACAGGCTCCTTATCCTGTAACTCTCTCTGCCTATGGCGACCTACCGCTCCTCGAGGTCTACCTCTGCCACGACCTCTACGTCTAACTGGCTACTCATGAGGTAAAACCTCATCTTGAAAAGACTCATCATCCTCGGCCTCAATGATAGATGGAGTGACACGCGCTCGCCTCCTCATTCTGAAAAGACAATAGAACGATTCAGACAAAATAGAAAATAGAGGAATAATGTAGAAAACTAAAGCAATGAATACTTATCAAAATATACTCGAACCTAATTCACTACAGTAGTTACTAAAAGAAAACACAACTTGAAAACTAGGGCCACGACTCATACAACTAAGCCCTAACACAGAACTCCGCTCTAATACCAACTTTGTCACGACCCAAAATAGGGGCCATGACCGGCGCTAGGGAACATGAATTCTTTCAAATCCGGAACCCGTAGCAAGCCTAAAAATAAATAAAAATATGTAATAATAATAAAAATAACACAATTAAATAAAATATTATGCAGCGAAATAAAATCATAAATATCAAAATAATATTTCACCATGGGATTTAAATCAACAACTCAATCTCATATATATAAATAAATCTTTTAATACAAATCCAGTTCAAATATTTAAAGTACATATCTCATATAAATATGATATAATAATCTCACAGTCGACCATAACTACTGCAGTGTCTAGATTATAAAAATATAACTCAGGTAAGCAGTTTATATAAAGAAGCTGGAGCAAAAGAAATCCGGCGTACATGCCTGCTACTGAGGTCTGAGGAAGATGACTCTCCTGAAAAATAGTCAACGGAGGGGAGTCAGACCTCACTGAGTGAATTACTATAATATATATACATGCATACTAAATGACAATGCACATGGTCAATAGTATATATATAATAAGCATATATACAAGCAAATACACACAGATGTAATAAAAATCATTTTTATATATTTGGCTTGAAAACCACTGGTTATGAAGAATCGAATAGAACCTTAGAAAATTGCAACCTCAAAATAGTGTTAAACAACACTCTAGCCATACAGGCTCACTTATTCCAAATATAATCACTTAATCCATTTGGACAGTAGACTGGCCCCGAGACACTAAGTCAACCGAGCTCCAGCAATCTGACTGTCAGTGTGATTAGCCCCGAGACACTTAGTCAACCGAGCTCCAGCAATCACACTCCCAAATCATATCTCACACAATAAATAATTAAATCCAATCAATATCCACAAATGGTTAGCAATATAGCCTAAATGCTATAAGCATACCGGTACATACGCGGTCCTAGTACTGCCCACGAGGTAGCACGTTCTATTGATATCCTTCATTTAATATATAAAACATACATTCATAAAAGTAAATGATGCATGAATTTAAATATAATAGCAACAATAACCATATATATACTAGAAATATACCAAAAGTAAACCAGGTATATTTCCAGTATATATACGTCAAAGAAATCCAGATAGATTACAAAATAAACTAGAAATATATTCAAAAACATTTTTTAAACCTAATTTATTAGCAAAACATGCATATAATTTAAAATATACCGAAAATAAACTAAAGATAAACCAAAATAAACTAAAAATAAACTTAAATACTAATTGAATTATTTATGCATAATTAATCAAAATAAAACATACATTTCTAAATCATGCACCCTAAAGTATATATATATATATATAATAGTAACTCACAATTTATTGCGCTCCACGAGATGGGTCCGATGGGCCTAGTCCACTAGGCCTCGGTCTCGGCGCAACTAAACAAACAGAAATGATAGGAATCAGAACAAATCTAACAGAAGTTCTAAAGACTCGATCTAGAATACTAGAGACAGAATTAAAATGGGAATTCAACTGGATATCACGTTTTACGAGAATTCTACCTAAAATCCAGCAGAACCTCCCCTATAAAATGGACATCTCTCTACTCAAAGAGTAGAGCCGACCGTGCAAAGAAACACACTTCAAAAAATAGATACAGAATCACAATCACAACCCCTCGGTCAAACTTCAAGCTACAGTTCACCGATCGAGGTCCACAATTCACAGAGTATTTACAAAATACCAAAAATACCCTTATATACTAAAAATACATTTTATAAGTATAAATTACATAATAAACCCTAAAACACAGTAAAAACCAATAAAATTCATTTATTTAGAAAAATCGTATATTATATATATAATTTGAAAATAATTCACGAAAAATAGTTTTAATTAATTAAAAATACTAAATAATTTGTAGAAATCATTTTTATACCTTAAATAACCATTAAAACCAATTTAATTACATTTTTAGCCAATTTAAGGTAAAATTACCAAAATACCCTTATATATATAAATATACTAAAATTAATTCAAAAATTCACCAAAAATAATATAATTTCAAAAAATTAATTTTCTCAACATATATATCAATAATATCAATAAATAAACTCAATTAACTAATTAATTTCAATTAAACACACAATTAACCCTATTTTCTCAAAATTACATAAACTAAATAAATTCAAAATAAATACATAAAAATTCACAAAAATTACAAATAAATTTCTATAATTCATTTAAACACCTATAATTACCATAAAACACAATTTCATAATTTAATTAATTAAGTTTCGAAAATTAGAAAATAATAATAAAATATTCAAAAATATCCAAAAATCAAAATAATTTCCAAAAATTCTACAAAAATTCACACATGAATATTAAGTTAAGGGAAACAACATTTGTGAAGGAATTTTTCATGAATCAATCAATTGAAGCTCAAAAAAATTCAAAAACCCTAATAGGCCGAAATTGCAAAATCTAAACCTAGGCAAATCTATACCATTTTAAATGAAACAAAGCTTGGAATAACACTCACCGGAGCTCAAGGAGAAGATAGAGACTGGCAGTGTCGAAAACGGTGGCCGAAAACGCTGTGAATGACTGTGAGAAGAGTTTCGGCTTTTCAGCCAAAATGAGCTTCCCCGACGCCAGAAACGGGCATTGCTGGCGGCGGAATAGGCTGAGGACGATGGTGGCTCACCAAGAGGCATAGTGATAGGAAGAAAATCATGTGATCGGCGCCGGAAAGTGGATGGGAACGATCGGGAGGAAGGAGAGGGAGGAGTGGCAAATTCGTAAGTATTGCTAACTTTATATTTTTGACAATAATTTTTATATATATGTATATTTATATACTCACACTAGATATTATATTAATATAAAATCTCACACACATTAAATATACACCACACACATATTTTAATATATTTAATAATTTATACTCTTAAAAAAATATTTAATTAATATTAAAACTAAATAATACAAATTAGGGTAATTAATTAAACCCTAATTTAATTTAAATATATACACATATATACACTCTATTTAGCACTTGAAAAATATATATATATGAGTTCATGAAAATTCATGAAATTATTTAAAATATTTAATATTAAATTATTTACGTGTTAATTTCCCCGAAAATAAAATTTTCGGGAAAATTTTATGTAAAGCACTTAAAATAATATAAACAATTAAAATAAACTTTAAATAAATATCAACTTGTAAAAATATCAAAGATATATATATATATATATATATATATATATATATATATATATATATATATATATGCAAAAATTATTAACACTGCATATCCCGATGCAGTATTAAAATATTTAAAAACACGGGATATTACACTCTAGTAGGTCCAGACATACTTGGGTGTCAATGCTGTTGATATTTTGATCGAAGTCTCGGCTCACCTTGTAACTTGGTGAACCAATTTCTACTGGTATTACTGCGCCCATGCCATAAATTATCCTGAATGGTGTTTCCACTATGGATGATCTAGGAGTGGTCCTGTAGGTTCAAATTATATTGTGAAGTTCTTCGACCTAGTTTTCCTTTTGCCCGTTGAGTCTCTTCTTTAACCCTTGCATGATAGTTCTGTTGGTGACCTCTGTTTGCCTGTTCATTTGTGGGTGGGCCACTGAGGTAAAATGAAGCTTTATTCCAAGGTTTGAGCAGAACCTCCTGAACTTCTCATTGTCAAACGGCTTGCCATTGTTCATGATCAGGGTATGAGGTATGCCGAATTTGCAGATGATGTCTCTCCAGAAGAAGTGTTGAATCTGAGCTTCTGTGATGGTCAGAACTGCTTTTACTTTTACCCACTTAGTGGAATGTTTTATAGCCATAATTAAAACCTTTTTTTATGAAGTAGAGGTCGAGAAGGGACCCAAGATATCCATTCCTCACATGGCGAAGGGCCAAGGGTTGCTGATCGGATGTAGGGGGTTGGAAGGCTTATGAATGAGACGAGCGAATAACTAGCACTTATGATATTCTTGAGTTAACTTTTGGGCATCATTAGACATGGTAGGCTAGTAGTATCCTTGAAGAAGTGCTTTCCTGATTAGTGTGTAGTGGGATTCATGTGCTCCATAAATTCCTTCATGGATTTTCTTGAGTATGTAATTCCCTTCCTCTAGGGATATGTATTCAAACCATAAGTGTGAGAGGGATTTCCTGTAAAGCTCCCTGTGATGGATAGAGTTATGAGTTGCCTTCATCTTTCATTTTTGAGTCTTCAGTTTGTCTTCTGGGAGTATTCTGTTTTCTAGGTAATGGACTATCAATTGTATCCATTCTGAGACTTCCTGTACTTCTATGATATCTATGTCCTCCGTACTGGGTTTTATTAGTGCTTCGGTGAATTCCATGCCCTTAAATGATTGATTGTCTTTAGCTACCAATTTGGCTAAGAGGTCAACCTTAGAGTTTTCATGTCTGGGTATCTAGACGATCTCCCACTGTTCCCCGTCTTGTTCGATCTTCTTCAAGAGTTGCATAACTTTTCCTACATATTTGGTAATGCTTGGGTCCTTGATCTGGAATGTCCTATTGACATGGTTTACTGCTAATTGAGAGTCTGAGTGTATTGTGAGGTGTTTAGTTTTAACTTTGGTAGCCAACTTTAATCCTATGATGAGTGCCTCATATTCCGAGGCATTATTGGTTGCGTTGTACTCTATTCGAACTGCATACCAGATATGAATTTTATGCGGTCCTTTAAGGATAACTCCAGTGTCATATCCTTGAGTGGAGGATGCTCTGTTAATATAGAGTTTTCACTTTGGTGCTTTGGTCATGGTGAGGTTTTTCGATGTCATTTCTTGAATGAAATATGCTAACACTTGAGCTTTCACTTGCTAACGAGGCTTGTAATAGATGTCAAATTCTCCAAGTAATATCGACCATTGAACCAAGCTGCCCAAAGTCTCAGCCCTTTGTAAGATTTTTTGCAAGGGGAAGAAATATTTGACAATGATGGGATGAGCCTGGAAGTAGCGTCCGAGCTTTCGCGATGCATGGACAACGACCATGGCCAACTTTTCTAGTGTTGGGTACCGAATTTTGAATTGTCAAAGTATTTTACTAATGTAAAATACTGAGTTTTACTGGCACTCTTCTTCCCTTACTACCATAGAAGCTATGCATTCTTGACCCACCGATAGATATAAGTACAGTGTTTCCTTTGGGAACACTTTATTAAGACTCAATAAAGCTGTTATAACCTGAGTTTTTAAATATTTTTATATTAAATCAGGATATGCAGTGTTAATAAATTTTAAAATATATATTTGATTATTTGTGAATAATTAATGTTATTTTACGTTTATTTATAGTTTTCTACGTAAAAATTATTCTGAAACATATATTCTTGGAAAATAATATATTAATAATATTTTATATTTAATGTTATTTTATTTTACTAAATTATATTGTTTCATACATTATTATTATTTTATGTATTGATATATATATGTGTGTGTGTGTGTGTGTATAAATATGTATATAATATAATTGTGTGGTGTGTGTTTTTAGTATATATTATATAGTATTAAGTTATATTATAAAGTTATAATATATATATATATATATATATATATATATATATATATATATATATATATATATATATATATATATATATATATATATATATATATATATATATATATATATATATATAAAGATAAAGCTATCATCTTCTTCCTTCACCCGAAACCAAACTGAGACTTCCCCCTCTCTCACCATCTGATCCCAGGCTATCGATGTGCCTCCTGGAGTGCCGCCTCATCCTCCAGCAGCTCCGCCGCCCCTGTCATCCTCTTTAGCATTGGCAACAGCTGAGGAACGCGTTTTGGCCGAAACTCGTCATTCCTTCATTCACTAACTTTTCAACCACCAAAGTTGGTGATTTAGGTGTCGTTGAACTCCCTAGACTCTATAGAAGTTGATTCCAAGCTTCTTGTAGCTTGAAAATTCGATTTGGTAATGTTTTGAGCTTGATTCCATTTTTTGCCATTTATGCTTTTTGATTTTTTTTTTGAACTTTGAGATTCAAGCTTAGTTCCTTCACAAATTATGTTTCCCTTAGCTTAATCTACACTCTGAAATTTTTATGGAATTTTTGGAATTTATTTTGATTTTTGTGAATTTTTTATTATTTTAATATTATTTTCTAATTTTCGTAAAATAAATAAATAAATTGTGAAATTGTGATTTTTAGTGTTTATGGTGGTTGAAATTAATTTTAGAATTTAATTTATAATTTTTGTGATTTTTGTGTAATTATTATAATTTTATTTATTTTATGTAAATTTTGGAAATATAAGTTATATGTGTATTTTGTTAAAATTAGTTGGCTAATTGAGTATAATTGTTGATTTTATTGAATTATGTTGGGAAAATAATTTTAGAGTAATTATATAATTGTTATTAAAATTTTAAGTAATTATAGTATATTATGTGAATTTTTATATACTAGGGGTATTTTGATAATTTGGTAGTCATTTTAGTTAAATATTAAGTTTAATTGGTTTTAATAATTATTTGAGATATAAAAATGATTTTTACAAATTATTTACTATTTTTAACTAATTAAAACTATTTTTTTCAAAAATTATTTTCAAATTATATATAATATACTATTTTTGTAAATAAATGGGTTTTTAGTAATTTTTAGTATGTTTTTGGACTAATTGAGTAATTTGGATTTATAAATTTTTTTTATTAATATTGGTGTATTTATCGTGAAATATCAATTTTAATAATATTAAATTAATATTAGGGTTTTTAAGTAATTATCGATAAAATAATTATTTTTAATGTTTAAATATTTAATTTGCTATATTTTGGTATTTAAAGGGCATTTTCGGTATTTATGGAATTTTAATATATTTTATGTATTTTCTTGTGAATTGTGAACCTCAGTTGGTGGAATTTGCAGTTTGAGGTTTGACCGAGGAGTTTTGTGAATTATATTCAAAGTGTGTTTTTCTTACAAGACCGACTTTACTTTTTAAGTAGAGAGATGTCTATTTTACAGAGGAGGTTCTGCCGAATTTTTGGTAGAATTCTCGTAAAACATGACATTCAGTCAAATTCCTATTCTTTGTCTATGTTTAAAATTCTAGATTGAGTTTCTAGAAATTAAGTTAGATTTATTCTAATTTCATGTTATTTATTTATTTGTTAGTTGTGCCAAGACCGGGGCCTAGTGGACTAGGCCTGTCGGACCAATCTCGAGGATCACACAACTGTGAGTTATTATAATGTATATACATTGCTTAGGTTGCATGATTTAGTGTTCTATGTTTTAAATATAAATTTTTACATAATTGTCTATTTGAATGTTTAAGTATATTTTGGTATATTATGAAATAAATGCATGTTTTCCTTTTTTAATTAAACATGGCTTCTTTTTAAATATATTATTGGTTGAATTTAATATATTTTGTGATTTATTTAAGTTGATTATATGTATATATACTTGAAATATACTTAGTTTATTTTAGGTATATTTCTGGTATATATATGGTATATTTGTTTATTTTAAATACCATTATGCATCCCTTATTTTCTTGAATGTATGTTTTATATTAAAATGAAGGATATCGATAGAACATGCTTCCTAGTGGGCAGCACTAGGACCAAGTACGTGCCAGTACGACGGTAGATTTTAGGTTAAATTACTAACCTATTGGTGGATTATGACTTGTTGATTAATTTGATTGATATGAGATGTGATTGAGAGTGTGATTGTTAGAGCTTGATTGACCAAGTGTCTTGGGGCCAATCACACTGATGGTCAGACTATTATAGCTCAGTTGTTTAGTGTCTTGGGGCCAGTCTACTGTCCAGTTGGACTAAGTGAATTATTTGGAACTAAGTGGGCCTGTATGGCTTAAGTGAGTTCTATTGATATTTGAGGTTACGAAAATATAAGGTTCTATTTGATCCTTCATAACTGATGGTTTTCAATATTAAAATGATTTTTGTTGCATCTATGTGTATTTTCTTGTATATATATTTACTATATATACTAGTAAGTGTCTGCATTTGACATTTAGTTATGCTTAACATATAGTCAGACCTCACTGAGTGAACTCTCGTTCCCTAGTGCCAGTCATGACCCCCTATTTTGGGTCATGACAAAAGCAATATTGATAACAAAGCCATATTGATAACATTCAACTTTAGCATCAAGCAACACTTTAACAAGACTCAACAAAGATAGTTGTCAAAAATCATGAACGATAAACATTAATGCATTTAGCAAAGCTCTAAATGGATCTTCTGCTTCTCAGATTGGCATTTCAGGACCATATATACATTATTAATGAAAACTATAATCATGGCACTCAGACACAACGTGCTAAACAACTATTGAAGCAAATAGAGACGAACATAAATATTAGTTAAACTTAAAGGTGAGATAAGTGTTCATTAGAGATAAGTTTTCTCTTTTTTCTTAATTATTTATTTTCACTTAATTATTTCTTCTTATATGAGTATTTATAGATTTTCACACAAGCACGCTTACACATTTACACACAGATGCTCGTTCATATATACATTATTATTATTTGTGCAAAACATACATTAATTACATTTGATATATTTATTATATGATGATTGATAATTAAATGGAGATCAAGTAAATGATCCCAAAACTATTGTTCTTTTATCTATCACTAGATATAAGGAAAATGTATTTACTAAAGACGTTACTTTAAGCACCAATCAGTCTAAGCAGCTAGAAATTTTAATAATTTTACTCGGCATCAACATGTAGAAATTATTAAATGACATCTGACACAATATCAAGCATATAAGCCTTGAGTTCTTGCATTAAGCATCTAAGCCTCAATCATCCAAAGTCTAATGATTGAAGTTGGCACCCTCAAGTCACTTTTATAGTACTGACATTTTGAGCATGTAAGCCTCAAGTCATAGTACCAAGCATCTAAATCTCAAGCATTTAAGTCCAGTGACTAAAGCTGACACCCTCAGGTCGCTTCAATAGTATTAAGGTCTGACACTCAGGTTGTGCTTTTAATGCACCAAGATTATCTGGCACTCAGGCTACACTTTTAATGCACCGAGCATCAAAAATCCAACGATGGTTGGTTCTAATAAGTTGTCTCTATACCGGTGGGTTAATCCCTTACACCAAGTATTTTTATTGTACAGTTTGTGCACTCAAGTCCAACTGGCACTTCAATGATGATCTTTTACGATGATTTCAATACTCGGTACTGAGCTTTATCTTTTCTAGTAACTGAGGTTGGCCACCTCAACTCACCCTTTTATATCAAATGTAGTGATTCAAGAAATCTCTCTCTAAATGGAAGAATGATGTCCCCATCACCTTACAGACCCAGATACATCGGACATAAATATCTGAACATACTTTTAGGGGGACTCTTGATACCCCATATTAGTATCCTATTAAAATAAGGGTTATATTTCCCCCAAAGAGGAGGATTACTTGCATAATAAGAAAGCTTAATAAGAAAGTCTATTTCAATTAGGAAGATTAGTCTATAAAGGAAGTCTCCTTACTCTACAAAGGAAGTCTCTTTACTCTATAAAGGAAGTCTCCTTCTCTCCTAAATAAGGCAATCCTATAAAACTAATGAATCATATTTCTAAGAGGTTTGAGTAATACCTTCTCCTATAAATACATCTCATAACCTCTCATATCATTCATTCTCATATTCTCATTCTTATATTTACTCATCTCGCCATTCTCATCATTCAACATCATCACATCATCAAGCCATAACTCTATCATTATACAAGTAATCACCCTTTATTCTCTATTATATTATACTTATTTTCTTTATTATATTTTTCCTCATACTATTACTGACTTAATCTTCAGAGTGTTTATGGGGGGAAACCCTGCCTCTTTACCCATTCTACTCATCGATGCAGATTCCATGGAAAAATATCCATTTGGAGTTATCATTTATCAAATAAGGACCTGCAGCTTTATAGTCAACTTAGTTTGGTTCCTTAAGTGTTGTCATTATACTGACTTGTGCTAAAAAAAATATTCTAGGGAAATTATTACATAAATTATGGCTAAATAGCATGTCATAAGCAAGAATTTCAAAATTTTCTATAAAGTTTGAATCATAATTCAATTACCATTATTGTCAAGAATTTAACCATGGAAGAATATCAGGCCCAATACATGTTCTTCTCCCTTCTGATCATCCTCCTCCTCTTTGCTGTCCAATTTTACCAATCAAGAACCTGCCACAACCACCTCCCTCTAACCCCTCATGCACTTCTATTATTGGCCATATCTATCTTCCAAAACCACATATGCATCGCTTTCTTCTCGCTTTGGCTCAAACATATGACCCAATCTTCTCCCTTGGATTTGGATATCGCCTCGTAGTGGTGGTAACGTCACTAAGAAAATAATTAAAATAATAAAACATGAAACTTAAATGGAGGTCAATAGTAAGGTTAGGTGCATATGTTAAAGCTTATTTTTAAACTAGTTCTATGAAAATGGTTGTTGGCTATTTGTGGAGTTTAGTTGCTATAAAAGTGAATGGATGTGATATAATGGATATTATTTAAATTGTTAAAAAAGATTTTGTTAAAATGCTATAACTCTTTTATTAAAATTGCAAAACTATGTGTAAATGAAAAAATAATTGAATTATTAAAACAAATAAAATGTGAAACTCAAATGGAGGTTAATTAAAATGGTAGGTGGACAAACTAAAACTCATTTTTGAACCTAGTCTATGAGAATGGTTACTGAGCTATTTAAGGAATTAAGTTACTATAAAAGTGTGCTTCAAATTTCATTAGAATAACTACTCCATCTTTGACTAAGGCCTTTATAGTCGATAATTATATCTCTTGAATGGATACAGAGTCATAAAGCACCATGATTGCTCACTAAATCTCACTGTATAATGTGAGAAAAGTGATTCAATAACTATTTCATTATGAAAATATTTAAAATATTGGATTCTAATCCTATTAATTAAAAATGTAATTATATATATTCAATTTTTTAATAAAGACCTACAAAAGCTTTTCTATATCTTTAGATACTTTGATCATAGATACTTATTAAATCAATTATGATTATATATATATATATATATATATATATATATATATATATATATATATATATATGTTTTATCTCTACTCTGTTTTCTTTCTCTGCGAGTAAATTAACTATTTGTTCTTCCATTTCATGATTTTACAATTGAACTCAAAATAAAAGTAGTTCTAACAAGTTCTATAAATAAGCTCTGAATGTTTTCATGATATTATGTTTTAAACAAACAAAAAAGGTCTAACTATATAATTTTTGCATCATAGAAAATGTTATCCATCTAGTATTTTTCACCACTCATTACTCATAAGAAACATTCTAGTCTTAGAATAAAGACATAGCACATACAAAAATTAAAAGATTTATAGTTATGATGAAGTAACTAATGTACCACCACATAATTTCTATCCATAAGTGACAAAAACAAAATGTGTCTTAACTTTCATTCTAGAGCCTATGTATCCACTACGTAACATGCAAAGACAAGCAGAGGGAAAAAATCCACATTTTCTTTTGTTAATGTAGGAATGGAACTGGAATCCTTGAAGTTTACCGGCAAAAAAGTTCACATATATATATATAATTTTGAGGGTTGGAGGATACTTTACCAAATTTTTTTGAAAAGTATACTGATGCCAAGTGTCTTGGTGTTTAAAGATATAAAATATGTTTAAAGAAAATTAATGTAGGGCCAGATGTCTGGTTAAAGTGAAATAATTACTATACAGTCTTCTAAGTATTTGATTCTTCATCTAGTTCTCTTAATATTTCATTTATTAATTGTAATACTATAATTTAAACTAGTGTCTTTAATGCCAGTATAAAGTATTATGTCTTATAATGAGTCTTCTATAAGCTTGTTCAAGTTCTTAAAGTCTAAAAATTTCTTCTAATATTTGTAAATTTATATTGTCTAATGCTTGTTTACTCATTAAAGTGTGCAAATAACCTGACAGTCTTGATAATGTCTTATCTTGTATATAGTGTTTTCAATGTCTTTTTTAAGAGAGTTAATGTGTGGTTTTAGTCTTAGTCTACTAGCATAAGTGTAATAATCCTGGTTTTTAAATTATTTTATTAAATAATGAGATATGCAGTGTTAATAAAATTTAAAAGCTAAATTTATTTATTTTGCTATTTTATGATTAATACTTATTATTTTATGTTTTGTAATATCCCGTGTTTTTAAGTATTTTAATACTGCATCGGGATATACAGTGTTAATAATTTTTGTATATATATTTATGATATTTTACGAGTTAATATGTATTTAAAACTCATTTTAATTATTGTATATTATTTTAAGTGTTTTACGTAAAATTTTCCCGGGACTTGCATTTTCGGGAAAATTTTCATGTAAATAATTTACCATTAATTATTTTAATTAGATTTTCGGACTTGCATGAACTCATATATATTTTTTTAAAGTACTAAATAACGTATATATGTGTATTTATTTAATTAGGGTTTGATTAATTACCCTATTATTTTATTATTTATTTATTAGTTTTATTGTTATTTAATTATTTTTATTTAGTATTAAATTATTAAAATATTAAATTATATGTGTGTGGTGTATATTTAAAGTGTGTGATTTTATATTATTTTAATATATAGTGTAAAGTATACATATATACATTTAATATTAAAACAAATTATAAAGTTTGATTTATTTACAACTTTGCCATTGAAGCTTCTCCCTTACTCCCGATCACTTCCCTTACTGTTCCGGTTGCTGCCATCCCGTTTTCTTGTAGTCAGTGTGCCTCCCGGTGTGCCACCTCCTCCCTCCAGCGGTTCCATCGCCTGTAGAGCCTCTTTCCGATGTTGGAGAAGCCTGATATCGCCGAAAGCCAAGAGTTTGCATTTTCTTCTTTCCTCGTGATTCCGGCCACCGTTTTTGACATTGCCGGTCTCTTCTTCTCCTTAAGCTCCAGTGAGTGTGATTCCAAGCTTTGTTTCACTTAAAATGGTCTTGATTTACTTAGGTTTTGATTTTTACAATTCGGCCATTTTAGGGTTCTTGATTTTTTTGAACTTAGAATTGATTGATTCATGAAAAATTATTTCAAAAATTTTGTTCCCCTTAGCTTAATCTACATGTATGAATTTTTTTAGAATTTTTGGAGATTATTTTGATTTTTGGGTATTTTTGAATATTTTATTATTATTTTCTAATTTTCGAAAATTAATTAATTAAATTATGAAATTGTGTTTTATGATAAATATAGGTGTTGAAATGAATTATAGAAATTTATTGGGAATTTTTATGAAATTCTATTCATTTATTTTGAATTTAATTAGGTTTATGTAATTTTGGAAAATTAGGTTAATTGTGTTTTTAATTGAAATTAATTAGTTAATTGAGTTTAAATATTGATATTATTGATAAATATGTGGAGAAAATTAATTTTGGATAATTATACTATTTTTGGTGAATTTTTTAATGAATTTTAGTATATTTATAGATATAGGGGTATTTTGGTAATTTTACCCTAAATTGACTAAAAATGTAATTAAATTGGTTTTAATAGTTATTTAAGGTATAAAAATAATTTCTAGAAATTATTTAGTATTTTTAATTGATTAAAACTATTTTTCATGAATTGTTTTCAATTATATATTTAATATACGATTTTTCTAAATAAATGAGTTTTTATTGGTTTTTAATGTGTTTTAAGGTTATTTATGTAATTTCTACTTATAAAATGTATTCCTACGATATAAGGGTATTTTTGGTATTTTCATAATTATTCTGTGATTGCGGACCCCGGTCGGTAGACTGTAGTTTGGAGTCCGACCGAGGGGTTATGATTGTAATTTTGCGTTCATTTTCAAAGTGTGTTTCTTTGCAAGGCCGGCTCTACTCTTTGAGTAGAGAGATGTCCATTTTAAAGGGGGGTTCTGCCAAATTTTTGGTAGAATTCTCATAAAACATGATGTCCGGTCGAATTCTGATTTTTAATTCTGTCTAATATTCTAGATCGAGTTTCTAGGATTTTCTGTTAGGTTTATTCTGATGTCTGTTATTTTTGTATGTTTAGTTGCGCCGAGATCGAGGCCTAGTGGACCAGGCCCGTCGGACTTATCTCGAGGAGCGCACTAAGTATGAGTTACTATTATATATATATATGCTTAGGGTGCATGATTTAGAAATGTATGTTATTTTGATTAATTATGCATAAATAACTCAATTAGTATTTAAGTTTATTTTTGGTTTATCTTTGGTTTATTTTTAGTATATTGTAAATTATTTGCATGCTTTATTTAACATTTATACTTAAAATGTTTTTAAATATATTTCTAGTTATTTTGTAATTATATTGGATTTATTTGACGTATATATACTCAAAATATACCTGGTTTACTTTTGGTATATTTCTAGTATATATATGGTTATTGTTGCTATTATATTTAAATTCATGCATCATTTACTTTTATGAATGTATGCTTTATATTTTAATGAAGGATATCAATAGAACGTGCTACCTAATGGGCAATACTAGGACCGAGTACGTACCGGTACGCTTGTAGTATTTAGGCTATATTACTAACCAAATTGTGGATATTGATTGGATATGATTATTTGATGTGTGATATGATTTTGGGGTATGATTGCTGGAGCTCGGTTGACCTAGTGTCTCGGGGCCAATCACACTGACAGTCAGACTATTGGAGCTCGATTGACTTAGTGTCTCGGGACCAGTCTACTGTCTAAATGGAATAAGTGAATATTTTGGAATAAGTGAGCTTGTATGGCTAGAGTGTTGTTTAACACTTTTTTGAGGTTACGATATTCAAGGGTTCTATTTGATCCTTCATAAATAGTGATTTTCAATAAATATATATAAAATAATTTTTTTGCATCCATGTGTAATTGGTTGTATATATATACATATTATATATATGTACTTTTTGACTGTCTGCATTTGGCATTTAGTATGCATGTATGTATATTATAGTAATTCACTCAATGAGGTCTGACTCCCCTCCGTTGACTATTTTTCAGGAGAGTCATCGTCTTCAGACCTCAGTAGTAGGCCTGTACGCCGGATTTCTTCCGCCCTGGCTTCTTTATGTAAACTGCTTATCTGAGTCTTGAGTTTTATTTTTATAATCTAGACACTGCAGTAGTTGTAATAAATTATGGGTCTTATGTATTACATTTGTGTGAGTTATGTACTTTGAATATTTGAATTGAAACTTGTATTAACGAATCTATTTATATATATGAGATATGGATTTGATTTGAAATCCCATGGTGCAATATTATTTTGATAATTATGATTTTATTTCCGCTGCATTAAATGTTGTTACTACTATTATTGTATGTTTTATTTTATTTTAGGCTTGCTGCGGGTTCCGAATTTGAAAGAATTCCCGTTCCCTAGCGCCGGTCATGGCCCCTATTTTGGGTCATGACAAAGTTGGTATCAGAGCGGAGTTCTGTGTCAGGGCTTAGTTGTGTGAGTCGTGGCCCTAGTTTTAAAGTTGTGTTTTCTTTTGGTAACTACTGCAGTGAATTAGGTTCGACTATGTCTTAATAAGCATTCCTTGCTTTAGTTTTCTGCGTTAACGCTCTATTGTTTGTTTTGTCTGAATCTTTCCGTTTGTCCTTTCGGAATGAGGAGGCGAGCGCGTGTCGCTCCACCGATCATTGAGGCCGAGGATGACGAGTCTTTTCAGGATGAGGTTTTACCTCATGAGTAGCCAGTTAGACGTAGAGGTCGTGGAAGAGGTAGACCTCAAGGAGCGGTAGGTCACCGTAGGCAGAGAGAGTTACAGGATGAGGAGCCTGTTGAGCCTAAGTTTGATGTTCCTGTACCTCCAGTTGTTCAGCTTGCCTATCAGCAGGGTATGTCTGACCCTGAGGCAGCTTTGTTCTATGCCCGAGTTGGTAGAATTGCATTTGATAGGGCTTCCGATCCGTTAGATTTTATGCACGCGATTGAGACTCAAACTCGGACTACTCATACCGAGTACCAACGGATCATGATCATTGAGTTGTTGGTTAAGGGACTAGCCCTAGATTGGTTTATTCAGATGATTCAGTCTTTTATGATGACGATGACCTGGGCTCAGTTCCGAGAGCAGTTTTTAAGGAGATTCTATCCAGAGCCTCTCCATATGAGCTATCATCTCTGACTGACCAGCATTTCTCATGGTGATCGATCAGTAGAGGAGTATACCCGAAAGTTTCTTCGACTGGGTAGATACGTAGAGGATCTGATGTGAGACCAGTATTTTGCTGTCACTACCTATGTTACCGGATTGGGTTTAGCATTTGCTGGTATGCCTACAGCAGGCCTTACTCTGGAGTCTGTGATTGAGTTAGCCAAAGAGATCGAGCTGAGGCTAGTTAGGCAGGGAGCGATGCCTGATTACTACCAGCTAGGAGTTCAGTCGAGTGGATTGCAGACTACACCATATTCTAGTTTTCATGTTGGTTTGAGTAGTCAGCAGTGAGGTCCGACTCAGCAGAGTCAGAGGCAGCAGCAGCGAGTGCATCAGAGCAGTAGACATGGCCGTGGAGGTCAGCATAGACCATTCAAATTTGGGTCAGGTGCTTCGAGCAGCAGCAGTGGTCGTAGTTCTGAATCAGCTGCCAGTGTTTGCCAGACTTATGGTTGAGTCCATCAGGGACTGTGTTACCTGACACCACTGACATGCTTCAAATGCGGGCAGACAGGACATTTTGCCAGATCGTGTCCTTACTCCGGATATCAGCAGTCGTAGATTCCGTGATTCCTACAGCAGTCGATTGCTATTGCTGCACCAGTGCCATTTCAGTTGCCCCCAGCCCAGCATCAGAGTTCCACTTAGTTTGTCCCACATTAGAGTCATGGTAGAGGTACTAGAGGAGGTGCCAGAGGTGTTGGCCAGACTTCTACTAGTCAGCAGGGAGGTCGAGGACAGGCCAGAGTCTTCCATCTCACTCAGCAGGATGCTCAGGCATCTAATGCAGTCGTGGCAGGTATTATTTCTATTTGTTACTTGGATGCATGGGTTTTATTTGATTCGGGTGCCACGCATTCATTTATTTCTCCCATTTTTGCTTCTAAATCTTATTGGCAAGCTTCGAGGATGGCTTTTCCTTTGTCTGTTGCCACTCCTCTAAGCGATTCCTTGGACACCGATATTGTTATTTCTGGTTGTCCAATTCTCGTGGGAGGTAGAGAATTACCCGCTGATTTGATCTTGTTGGATGTGATGGAGTTCGATGTTATTCTAGGAATGGATTGGTTATCTCAGCACTATACCGTGGTAGATTGCAGGAATAAAGAGGTGACTTTCAGAATTCCTGGTGAAGAAGATTTTAAGTTTGTGGGTGATAGGAGTTCAGTACCTCAGAATCTTATTTATGCTATTACAGTTAGGAAATTATTGAGGAAAGGTTGTCAGGGATAGTTGGCATTAGTCAGGGATACTTCAATGGAGGAGTTATTACTCACAGATGTTCCTGTTGCTTGTGAGTTTCCTGATGTTTTTCCCGAGGAGTTGCCAGGTTTACCACCTCACAGAGAGATTGAGTTTTGTATAGATGTGGTTCCAGGTACTACTCCTATATCTATGCCACCCTACAGAATGGCTCCTGCAGAGTTGAAAGAGTTGAAAGAGCAGTTACAAGAGTTGGATAAGGGTTTCATTAGACCTAGTGTTTCTCCTTGGGGTGCACCAGTCCTGTTTGTGAAGAAGAAGGATGGTACCCTGAGACTGTGCATTGACTACAGAGAGCTGAACAAGGTGACAGTGAAGAACAAGTATCCTCTCCCGAGGATAGATGACTTGTTTGATCAGCTACAGGGTGCACAGTTCTTTTCTAAGATTGACTTGAGGTCGGGTTATCATCAGCTGTGGATTAGTGAAGCCGATGTTCCTAAGATGGCATTTCGCACTCGATATGGCCATTATGAGTTTCTGGTGATGTCTTTTGGTTTGACTAATGCACCAGCAGCTTTTATGGACCTGATGAACAGGGTATTCAGACAGTATGTGGATCAGTTTGTGGTAGTCTTCATCGATGATATACTAGTATATTCAAGGAGTATGGAGGAGCATGTATATCATTTGAGGATTGTACTACAGACACTGAGAGATCATTAGCTTTATGCTAAATTCTCGAAGTGTGACTTCTGGATGGAGAGTGTTTCTTTTCTTGGACACGTGGTGTCTAAAGAAGGTATCTAGGTTGATCCACAGAAGATTGAAGCAGTGTCTGAGTGGCCTAGACCGACTTCTGTTACTGAGATTCGAAGTTTTCTGGGTTTAGCTGGGTATTATAGGCGGTTTGTGTAAGATTTTTCCAGAGTTGTAGCCCCTATGACTCGCTTGACTCAGAAGAATGTTAGATTCGAGTGGTCAGAAGCTTGTGAGAATAGTTTCCAGTTGTTGAAGGAAAAATTAACCACAACACCAGTATTAGCTTTGCCTAATAGTGTGGATAAGTTCACAGTTTATTGTGATGCCTCTAGAGTTGGCCTTGGTTGTGTGTTGATGCAGAATGGAAGGGTGATAGCCTATGCTTCAAGGCAGTTAAAGAAACATGAGCAGAACTATCCTACACATGACCTAGAAATGGCTACAGTGATCTTTGCTCTGAAGATTTGGAGACATCATTTGTATGGGGTGACTTGTGAGATATTTACTGATCACAAGAGCCTTAAGTACATTTTCCAGCAGTGAGATCTAAATCTGAGGTAGAGGAGATGGTTAGAATTATTGAAAGATTATAACTGTGAGATATTATATCATCTGGGTAAAGCTAATGTGGTAGCAGATGCCTTAAGTAGGAAGTCCTCAGGCAGTCTTGCTCACATCAGTGTTGAGAGGAGACCGTTGATCCAGGAGTTGCATCTATTGGTGGATCAAGGTCTGATGATGAAGATCTGTAGGTCAGGTGGACTGGTAGCTCAATTTAAGGTATGATTTGTACTGAGGGATATGATTAAAGCAGCTCAGAGCCGAGATCCTATTCTAGAAGAGCTTACAGAGAATGTCAGAGCAGAGAAGTTCACTGATTTCACACTTGATGATGATGGTGTGTTGTGGATTAGTGGTAGATTGTGTGTTCCTGATGTGGATGACTTGAGAGAAGAGATCTTAGAGGAGGCACATTCTACAGCCTATAGCGTACATCCAAGTGTCACTAAGATGTACCATAGTATCAGAGATCTATACTGGTGGGATGGACTGAAGAAGGATGTCGCTGATTATGTTGCTAAGTGTCTGACATGTCAGCAAGTGAAAGCTGAACATCAGAAGCCTTCTGGGAAGCTTCAGCCTCTTCCTATTCCCGAGTGGAAGTGGGAAAGGATAGCTATGGATTTTATGGTCGGTTTACCTCGTTCTAAGGATGGATACGATTCCATCTGGGTGATTGTAGACAGGTTGACGAAGTCTACACATTTCTTACTTGTGAAAGCCACCTATTCTATAGCTAGATTGGTGAAGCTATATGTGAAGCATATCGTATACCTTCATGGAGTACCTGTGTCCATTGTGTCAGATAGAGGTTTGGTGTTTACTTCTCATTTTTGGCAGAAGTTACAGGAAGCGATGGGCACTAGGTTAGACTTCAGTACTGGTTTTCATCCTCAGACAGATGGTCAGTCTGAGAGCATGATCCAGACACTGGAAGATATGTTGAGGATGTGTGCCTTGGATTTGGGAGGTAGCTAGGATGATCATTTGCCACTCGTAGAGTTTGCATATAATAACAGCTACCATAGCAGTATTGGTATGGCACCGTATGAGGCGTTATATGGAAGGAAGTGTAGATCCCCTCTGAGTTGGGATGAGATTGGTGAGAGAGCTATGACTGGACCTGAGATGGTTCAGGATGCTATAGAGAAAGTCGTCGTGATTAAGCGCAGATTAGAGACCGCAGTTAGCAAGCAGAAGAGCTATGTGGATCCTAGGCGCAGAGATGTGGAGTTTCAGGTTGGAGATCTTATTTTTTTGAAGGTATCTCCGATGAAGGGTGTGATGAGATTTGGTAGGAAGGGTAAGTTAGCACCGAGATATATTGGACCGTTTGAGATTCTGGAGAGAGTTGTCACTGTTGCATATCGGTTGAATTTGCCTCCGAGTATGTCACAGGTGCATCTAGTATTTCATATCTCGATGTTGAGGAAGTATATCTCAGACCCTTCACATGTGTTGCAGCCCGACAGTGTAGAAGTGAGTGAAGATTTGACATTTGTGGAAGAATCTGTGGCGATCGTAGATTATCAAGTTCGACAGTTGTGATCGAAGCAGATTCTGATGGTCAAGGTTCTGTGGCATAGCAACAAAATCAAGGAGCATATGTAGGAGACTGAAGCTGAGATGCGAGCTTCTTACCCGTATCTCTTTCCTTCTTGATCCTATTTTCTGGAATTCGGGGACGAATTCTTGTAAGGGGGGAAGACTGTAATATCCCGTGTTTTAAAGTATTTTAATACTGCATCAGGATATGCAGTGTTAATAATTTTTGTATATATATTTATGATATTTAACGAGTTAATATGTATTTAAAACTCATTTTAATTATTGTATATTATTTTAAGTGTTTTACGTAAAATTTTCCCGGGACTTGCATTTTCGGGGAAATTTTCATGTAAATAATTTACCATTAATTATTTTAATTAGATTTTCGGACTTGCATGAACTCATATATATTTTTTAAAAGTACTAAATAACGTATATATGTGTATTTATTTAATTAGGGTTTGATTAATTACCCTATTATTTTATTATTTATTTATTAGTTTTATTGTTATTTAATTATTTTTATTTAGTATTAAATTATTAAAATATTAAATTATATGTGTGTGGTGTATATTTAATGTGTGTGATTTTATATTATTTTAATATATAGTGTAAAGTATACATATATACATATATACATTTAATATTAAAACAAATTTTAAAGTTTGATTTATTTACAACTTTGCCATTGAAGCTTCTCCCTCACTCCCGATCACTTCTCTTACTGTTCCGGTTGCTGCCATCCCATTTTCTTGCAGTTAGTGTGCCTCCCGGCGTGCCACCTCCTCCCTCCAGCGGTTCTGCCGCCTGCAGAGCCTCTTTCCGGCGTCGGAGAAGCCTGATATCGCCGAAAGTCGAGAATTTGCATTTTCTTCTTTCCTTGTGATTCCGGCCACCGTTTTCGACACTGCCGATCTCTTCTTCTCCTTAAGATCCAGTGAGTGTGATTCCAAGCTTTGTTTCACTTAAAATGGTCTTGATTTGCTTAGGTTTTGATTTTTGCAATTCGGCCATTTTAGGGTTCTTGATTTTTTTGAACTTCGAATTGATTGATTCATGAAAATTTCTTTCACAAATGTTTTTCTCCTTAGCTTAATCTACATGTGTGAATTTTTGTAGAATTTTTGGAGATTATTTTGATTTTTGGGTATTTTTGAATATTTTATTATTATTTTCTAATTTTCGAAAATTAATTAATTAAACTATGAAATTGTGTTTTATGATAAATATAGGTGTTGAAATGAATTATAGAAATTTATTGGGAATTTTTATGAAATTCTATGCATTTATTTTGAATTTAATTAGGTTTATGTAATTTTGAAAAATTAGGTTGATTGTGTTTTTAATTGAAATTAATTAGTTAATTGAGTTTAAATATTGATATTATTGATAAATATGTGGAGAAAATTAATTTTGGATAATTATACTATTTTTGGTGAATTTTTTAATGAATTTTAGTATATTTATAGATATAGGGGTATTTTGGTAATTTTACCCTAAATTGACTAAAAATGTAATTAAATTGGTTTTAATAGTTATTTAAGGTATAAAAATAATTTCTACAAATTATTTAGTATTTTTAATTGATTAAAACTATTTTTCGTGAATTATTTTCAAATATATATATAATATACGATTTTTTTAAATAAATGAGTTTTTATTGGTTTTTAATGTGTTTTAAGGTTAATTATGTAATTTCTACTTATAAAATGTATTCCTATGATATAAGGGTATTTTTGGTATTTTCATAATTGTTCTGTGATTGTGGACCCCGGTCGGTAGACTGTAGTTTGGAGTCCGACCGAGCGGTTGTGATTGTAATTCTGCGTTCATTTTCGAAGTGTGTTTCTTTAAAGGGCCGACTCTGCTCTTTGAGTAGAGAGATGTCCATTTTACAAGGGAGATTCTGCCGAATTTTCGGTAGAATTCTCATAAAACGTGATGTCCGGTCGAATTCTGATTTTTAATTCTGTGTCTAATATTCTAGATCGAGTTTCTAGGATTTTCTATTAGGTTTATTCTGATATCTGTTATTTTTGTATGTTTA